>VDFB02072274.1:85956329-86012737 GCA_007258455.2 Sequoia sempervirens | reverse complement strand
ATATAGGACAAAATTTTGATTATTTTCTTGCCAATAGCACGTTGACTAATTCATATTGCACATTTTCCAATTTGGAAATTGACTTACACACTCAAGTGACTTCTAAATGATTCACAAAGTTTATTATATGGCACCAACAATTCACAACATTCCCTATTTTCTAGCTTGTTGTTAAACAAAAGAATAAGTCTACTCATTTGGTTGTGTTTTACATAGTTGACTTGGTCTATTCCAAATCATTTGACACATAGCTTATGAGTTGACATCCCTTGTAATAGTGTTGCTTTATCATTACTCAAAACATTAATTTGTATAGTGCATAATACTTAAATATTATTCCCTATTCAATAAATATAAACTATGCATAATAGATAAAAGCTAGTGTGTTTCCATCACATTTATCAATGATAATATATATGGTTTAATCACTTACTATAGTGTTATAAATATGTTTGCATTGCTATCCTACATTTCAACGCACATCATTTATTTATTTATTGTTGTTCAAAACAGTTATATGCTTTTAACACTATAAAATTCTCTTAGGGCCATGACAGTATTCATGTTCTTAATTTCATCTATTTTTGTAATTATTATTTAACTAAAGATTTTTGGCTCTTAGGACTTCTCTAACTCTTCTAGGGTATTTCACCTAAAAGGAGAGATTTTAGGCCAAAAATGTCAAGGGTTCATTCAAATTATGTTATATGTGATGTTATCTAAGCTAGATGAATTGAACTAAATGCAAGTAAGTGCTCTATATGACAAATTATGAAAGAAAAACTAAGATCTATGCTATGTTTGAAACACAGTGTTGTTTATAAAATGCTTCAAAGAATGAACAAAAATGCAAATTAAACTAAATAGAGTGCAGTTTTCAAAATATGTTCACTTGGGAAACTAGGCAAGACTAGAAAACAATCTAGAAAATTGATGGAATCTGAATTTGAGCTGACTGGGACTCATTCACCACCCTGGGGGAATTAGTCCCAGGTTAGGACTTTTATGTACAGAAGTTTTTTTTGTCAACTAGGAACCTGGATTTGTGTCTGACTCAAATCTTCACTTCAAGAGGGACTCATTCACCATGCATGGCAAATCAATCCACTTTCAAATTTCAGCAACTTCAAAGTTTTGTTTTGTACCTTGACACCTACACAACAATTTATGATGGAAAGCCAACTCGAGATCTTGGAAAATTCCTACAAAACAACTTAAAATTGTTTGTCTAATGGGGGTTTTCCTTGGTCAAACCCCTAGTTGGGTAATTACCTTCAAAGGAGAAATTTTTGCTTAAACCATAGCCTTAGAAGTGTTAAAGACTAGGAAGATCTGAAATATGACAAAGGTCCTATTCTATTGCTCTAGAATAATAAATGCAAGATGATTCATATGATGCAAGATCTCAACCCTAGAAACCTTACAACATATAAGAAATGTAAGTTAAATGGCATTCAAATGACAAACAAACAAAATGAAAACCTTAATATGAAGATAGAGTGAAAATGGAAGATGGAATCAATATGAAACCAAGTCCTTAGGTGTGATTTGGTGGCTAGTTTCACTTCCTAACCCTAGATTTCTTCATGATTCACCATAGGAATCCATCATCAACCCTTTCCAATGTTGAATCTTAACAAAAAGAGTGAGCTTCAAGACCCACAAAAACCCTAGTTTGCTGCCCTAAAACTTCAACTTTTGATAATGAAACTTGTTATAGAAGACTTTACTTAGAAATTGCTCTTGAAAAATGACCAAAAGATGTGTGAAATGACCTTAGATGAGTATTTATAGGAAAAAACACCTTATTTTCCCATTATTTAGACCTAAGAGGCCGACATTCGCTAGAAACTTAAGTTAAATTAATCCAATTCTTGCTCAAAACTGAATTTTCCCTCAAAGGGGACTCATTCGTCACCCTTGGCGAATGGGTCCCACCAGAGGGGACTTATTCACCCAAGGTGGTGAATGGGTCCCACTATTACTTTTTGAAGGTGGGTTTTCAGGGTATGAGATAATTAAATGTTGTTTTTCCATTTTTATATTATTTCTCAGGTAAAACGGGCCTCTAGGTCAAAATTAATGGGTCTAAGGGTCCTATAAATGTTGTTTTGAAGGGTAAATGATGTTAAGGGACTCAAAAGTAGGTCCAATTATGCATGAAATTGTCTTCTTTCTTAAGAGGGTCCAATTTTCTATGGCACATTTAGCCCCCACTTTAGCACCCATATGACTCTATGTACATATGTAAGCTAAAGGACTCTAAACGATGCACCTTATTACATAAAAGGATTCTCATTCAAAAGATGGGAGAATGAAGCCCCCAATGTAGTTATTTGCACAACCACAATATTAGAAAGCACATCCTACAACACACATCCATTAATTATCCAAAAATCATTTTATCTAACTCATAGGAATCCAATTTGAGGGTAGATGTATGCCCCCCCTTGATTTTGCTTGCTTTAGAGAGGTGGAATCAAGGTAGCAATCTAGCCACATCAAATAAGAAATATCATATCATTGGTCATTTCCAAGTACCATTCCACATAACGATAGATAGATGATGATGTCGAGTGTGGAATCACGATTCCAATGCATCAAATGGTGTCGAAAATGGATTACCCTAGCTCCCGTTATGTTGATTTGTAGAATATCTATATATGAATTCTTGAAAATATAATAACGTTATGTTAATGCATAAGAGTAAAAAGAGATGAAAGGGAGTAAAAGAAGTAGATGAAAGTAACTTGTCACTTACTCTTCATTTTACCCTCTGGTAGCTTGAGAGTGACAAGTAAGAGAAGAGCATGTCGAGCAAACGAGACTACACACCTTTGTGGCTGGACGATCTTCATGACCAGGTTGCACGCGCCGAGCTGTATCATGAGGTAAGTCGATTCTACAACTTTTTCCTTGGGATTTTGTAATAATTTAATGATTTTTAAAACATGGATAGGTTAATTTAGGGTTCTTGGAATTTTTTTTGCAAAGTGTCCTCTTTTTTCGCAAAGCATCCCATTTTTTCGCAGTGTCCCTTTTCTTTGCAAACTATCCCATTTCTTTGTTAAATTTCTAGAAAGGGTTCTAAAGTGTCTAGGGCCATTAGAAAAGAACACTAGATGGACATTATCCCACTTGCATGATGGATAATGTGAAAATTGAAGAATTTAGATGAAATTTAGAGCATTTTGTGTTGATTTTGATAGGTCCTTGCCTAGTCGCGATAGCGGCTAAGGGGAAGACAACTCACATTTTTGAGAGATCATGTGCCAATACTATCACTGACAAAGGTAGAGCATTTACAGTTAGTGGGTATCTATTGGGAATATCTGATGCCACCCATGAAATACAATTATTCCATGCTTATGGCTATGTGCAAGTGTTGGGATGCTGATACTTGTACCTTTCATCTTCCCACTAGGGAAATGACTATCACTCTCAAGGACCTACACCACATCCTCTGAGTTCCCATTTGGGGAGAGCGAGTATATTTCTAGTGGGATTGGTCATTCTGGGAGAAGAAGAGAGATATACAATATTGTTTAGGTGGACCTATACATGATGAGAGGGTTACAGCATAGATCGAGCTTCTTTTGCTACTGTATTCACGAGCTCCTGTGGTCAGAAATATTATGATGCATATACTGGCAATAGTTCTCAATCCAGATGGATGAGCAAAACACTTAGATGGAGGACTGGTACACTTGATAAGAGGGATGTATGAGTAGAGGATAGTCTATGCTTGGGGCCACTACACTTTAGAACACTTGTATTATGATCTTGGTCAGTCTGTATTTTGAGAGATCCACAATATGGTCCATTGTAAACTTCTGCAGTTATGGTGCCTTGAGCATATCACATGTACCAGGCCTATCAGATTCCCTTGTGTTATAACTGCAGGATATCCACAAGCATTCAACTATCCTTTGAAACACTTGTGGTAGTATGGGGATTTACACTTTTGGAGGGTGAGATTTGATTGGCTGGAGGAGGACGAGATCCTATGGAGACCCTATCTACTCACTCTATAGTGGCTAGATCCCACTAGATAGTTACAGAGGATGCAGATGGATAGGTATCTAGCTGGGAGGCGTGACTATGTTGTTTGACCTTTCTATTATGGAAAATTCTTGTGACAATTTGGATATAGGTGCATACACCACCGAGGGTGTGCCCCTTAATCAGGCGATTAGTTCAAAGTTCCTAGAGGCCAGGTGATACTATTTGGTTAACTATAGAGCATGTTCATGAGAGTTATTCTAATAATTCAATTCATGATAAACCACCAACATCCAATGCTAATGATGTCGGTAGCATAGATGAGCACAAGGAGTGGTGGTCATATGGAAGACCAACTCCTATGTTCCCCATGGAATTCCCTATAGGTTATGTGGGACCATCACCAAATGAGGGTGATGAGCCAGAGGAGAGAGTAGAGGAGGTAAGGTATAGGCCAACATATATTTTTACAGATGTTATTGATGATGATTACTAGTCTGAGGTTGATCCTGATTATGAGGACCAGGATAAAGGAGAGGATGAGGAGGAGGAGGATTATGAGGAGGATGATTATTACGAGGAGGAGCCACCCCTAAGTGAGGGTAATGAGGTAGCTATTAAGGATCATTATGAGCATGGAGTGTCCTCACATACTTATAGGACCAGATCATGGGAAGTAGCTACATCAGACATCAACACCCAGAGTCAGAGAGAGGCTAACACATCCTCCATGCCCCCCAAAGAGGATGAGGTTGAAATTCCTCATGCATCTAGAGACATAGGTGATGATTTTTTATTTTACACATGTCCTTCAGTGATTTATGCTTTATATATATATATATATCATGATGATGTGTTACTAATTGTGTACATTGTCTATCTGGCAGGAGTGACAAGAGACTAGTGAAAGTTCTATTGTCAGGCTGCTATAGAGATAGTGCTTGTATCCATCGATGAGGAGATGGATCTTGACTATGTGCCCCCACTGATCGTGGAGGTGGAGGAAGAGTCACTCAAACCTTTTCTGAGGTTACGGGCAGTGTACAAGAGTGTGAGGAGATGACTCCATCAAGTTGAGAGTGCACTACCATTAGCACAAACCTCAGCAGAGGTAGAGAGATTGCATACAAAGCTGGCACAAACATGAGCAGAGAGTGATCAGATAGCAGAGGAGTGGCTTGTTGGTGTTGGTTGAGTACAGGGTGTATACATCTAAAAATGGTCATAGTTAATCAAGCTTGTTAATTAATTAAATATGAATTATTTAATTAATCTTCTAAAGTCATCTACATATAAATAAATTTAATTATTTATTTATATCGTTCACTTTTATAATTCTTCTACCTTAATTAAATAAATAATTTTATTTAATTATTACTATCTTCCATCTTCCTCATAATTAAATTAAATAAATTTTATAATTTATTTATATTAATTATCATATTATTCATAATTTGAATATTTGGATTCAAATAATGGAATATTCCTCCAAACACCTTCTTCATCTCATAGTGCCATGATCTTAGCACAATATTTTTTCTCATTTGATAGCTCGTCTCTCCCAGTTAAGCCATTAGTGGATGTGACTTTGTAAGACCACGTCCCCATTTATTTTTTCATTGAATGGGAGACTCGACAACCTAGTACATGTAAAACTTAATTTTTTTTAAACACGTCTTTACTCTGCCATAAGCCTATCCTGGCCCACATTCGTAGAGTCTAGAATTTGGAGTGTAAACTAGCTCATCATACAGGCTAGATTTCTTGGTAGAATGAGGCTACCATCTGAACGGCTAGATTTTTGAGCATTTATGGGCACCAGCTGGCTATTTTTCATCGGATGTCGTATGAGGTTACCACCACTGACCTTCATGCTGCTTCTAAGGATTTGGTGGCCATCCCCTTTTCTCCATCATTACAAGTCAGGGTGGTGGACCTAAGGCACAAGAAACAAATTTCTAACTATGCTACTAGAGGAGCGCAAATCAAAGCCCGGTTACATTGGCTAAAATTTGGTGATTGTGCCTCCAAAGAGTTTTTTTTGCTTTGCGTGCCAAGGACTCATCCCTAGGAATTAAAAAAAAGATGGCATTCAGGTGATTTTTGAGTTGCTTAACATTCTCCAGGCCTTTGTGTGTCATTATGAGCAAGTCTTCACTGCACAGGAAGTCACGCCTATGTGATAGCAAGCCCTTCATGGTTGCCTTGCTGTTGTGCCAAATAAGCTTTCTTCAGCTCAGAATTTTTTTTGTGATCAAATTTTATCAGTTGATGATCTCAAAGATGCTGTCTACTCCAGGGCTAATGACAAAGCCCTAGGAATTGATGGATTCCCTTGTGAATTTTATAAAGCCATGTGGGACTATATTGGGCATGATATGCATCAAGTTTACTGAGAAGCTTTTCATTCTTATTCTCTATGTAACTTAATCGATAAAGGTAACATAAAATTCATACCTAAACTGAGTGAGCCAGAAGACATTTGCAACTAGAGACCTATTACGCTTCTTAATGTCTCATGCAAGATTATCACCAAGGCTTTGGCTCTTAAAATCCACCATCTTCTACCTCAGATTGTGCACCTAGAGCAAACTGGGTTTATCAAATCTAGATTTATTTTGGATAATATTATTGCTATTTGGGAAGGCATAAAATGGGCCAGATGCTCAAACCAGAAAGTTGTGTTCATTAAGATTGATTTTTCCAAGGCATATGATCGCATTGAATGGCCGTTTATTCTTGCTATGCTGCAAGGCTTTGGTTTTGGGCCCAACTTCATTCAATCTATTTGAATGCTCTTTGTGGATGCCTCAGCTTGTATCACCATTAATGGTCATCAATCCTCTGCCTTTTGACTCTTTCGTTCCATTTGGAAAGGGTGCCCACTGGTCCCCTCTTTATATGTGCTTGCAGCTAACAGTTTTGGTTACCTTTTGGCCAATGCGGTTTCCCAGCGGTGGGTCAAGGGAATTTCTCTTCCCAACTCTCAGGCTCAGCTTGTTAATGGCCATTTTGTTGATGACTCATTCCTTTCCCTTCTAGAGGATGAAGACTCCATTGTGGCAGCTCTTGAGTGTCTTAATATCTTCTACCTTGCTTTTGGCTCTGCTATCTAGTGGCATAAAACTTTGTGTTACCGACAGTCTATCTTTCCCTCTCTACTGTGGCTCCAGTAGTATGGATGGAAGTGGATTGGGCCTGGCAATTTTTTTTGGTTTCTGGGAATTCCCTTCGCTTTTTAGGCATCTTCGGCTGAGCTCTAGCAAGCCGTGCTCTCCAGAGTTGAACAAAAGCTTGATTATTGGGTTACCAAGCCCCTCTCTTTACCAGGGAAATTCTAGGTGTGTTCCAAAATTTTGGCGGCCACCCATGTTTATTATTCTTCTTGTTGGGACCCCTCTAAGGCTACCTATGGCAAGCTTGAGAAACTACTTTGTGAATTTCTCTAGGCCTCCTCTGAATCTCACAGAGGGTATCATCGTGTGGCTTGGGAATTTTTTTGCCTTCCCTAGAGACTCGAGAGGTCTCGGGTTGTTGTCTACTCAATGGAAAGGGACTGCTCACTATGTTAAATGGATTATTCATGCCCTTACTGGGGACAAGGCCTAGAAAATTCTTCTCAGGAATAGTGTTTAATCTGACTTCCCTTTTCATAGACCTGCCTAGAAGGGGATAGGATTTCAAACTCTTTTGGTCATGGATGAACCAGTCCAGATTGTTGGGAATTTTGTGGCCAAAAGCATCTGGTAGGCCTGGGAACCTGTCAAACCTTGGCTCCTTTCAGTTGGCTCTAGTTTTCGAGATGGGCTCTCTCAACCAACACAATATTTGGTGGTTGTCTCTTTTTGCTAGCAATGGTCAACTGTTGGATAAGTCACCTGGGCTTAAGGCACTCATATTTCACAAAAAGGGTATCTAGACCTTGGAATAGATCTTTTCTAGACCCACCATGTGTACTATATTGTGGGAAGTTTTTCATGTCCAGTACAGGCTTCATAACCAAGACTGTGCTACTTATGATGGTTTGGTGAATGTCATTCCTGCCGAAATACTTCATAAGGTTGGAATTCGTGGGACCAAACCTTGGTGGAAATAATGGAAGTGGTATCCAGACACCCCTTTTAGTAACTACAAGCCTCAGCTTGGTTATAGGTGGCTCTCACCACATTTTCCTATGATTCAGAGTTTGAACCAGAGGTGGCTTCTTCAATCTCCCGCTTATTTCTGGCATAAAATATTTGTTGCCACTTGGTTTGCAAGTGTTGAGCCAAAGCTTTTCCACTTTTCATAGTGTATTCTTTTCTAGGGCTTGCCTGTGGGCTCTCAGCTGGTCCACATGGGGGTCTGGGACCCTCGTTGCCTTTTTGTGGGAAATTTTAGAATTTTAATTATCTTTTTTGGTTTTGTCCCAAAGCACAACAACTTTGGACTTGGATTCATGACTTTTTTTGTCCCTTTCGACCAGAACCTTTCTCTTGGTATATGGTGTTGCTAGGAGATTCTTCCAGATTTCCTACAAAATTCACCCAGCTTTGGCACACTTTCAGGGTGGAAATTCTCTTCAATATTTGGAAGGACAAAAATGCTTGCATTTTTTCACATACTCAAATGGATATTCATGTATCTTTATATGCTAAAGCTATGATTTTCTCTAATGTGCTTTTACAATTGAAGTGCAAGCTAACAAAGTTACACTTGAGGTTGCTCACCTCCAGGTTCTCCTAGACCACTGGAGTAATTCCCCTTGTACTGTTGCTTGGGTCCCCACTTAACCCACCTCTTGCCACGACTATTCGCCCTCTAGGTCTGGCAACGGAGTGGCTCCACACATCCCTGTTCACAACCCCCGCCTCGACAAGATTCTTGCACTCCTTGGCGAAACTATTCTCCTCCACCATGGGCTAGCTAGGGGTGGCCTTCTGGCGGTGCTTCGGGGAGTGGCGGTGGTGGTTCTAGGTGGCCCTTTGATGATCCTCTTGCTTCTGGCTCTGGTTGGCCAGTCACTGGTAAAACGTTCCTGCATCTAGCGCTTGCATTCTCACCTTGGAGCGAGGAAGAAGATAAAGAGAAAAAAGATGCTGATGATGGTTGGGGTCCTCCTCCTGACATCACTCCAGAGCCCACTAATGTATGGGAAAAAAAATAGATGAAAGAGACCCTCCTAGCTCTGTTGGCACTGATTTGGCCGCTTAATGGCCTTTTTATCTATTTTGTAATTTTGGACTTCTAGGCTTAGCCCACGTAATCTATTGATTTTCTGGGCATTGCCCATTTGACTCTTGCGGTGTGCCTTTCTACCACCCACCTTTTTTTGTGAATATGTATCTTTATATTTGAATTAATATAGATAGCTTCCTATTAATAAAAAAAAAATTAAATATTTAATTACCTTCCATTTTCATCTCTCACACATAATTAAATATTAAATATTTAATTATGGAAACTTCTAAATCCATTGTCACATGCAATTAAATAAATTTATTTACTTAATTATGGGATTTATCTTCAACTACAAAACAAACTCATAACTAAAGATGACAAATGGCAAGTTTCCTCTATTTTTGAGTGAAAGGTTTTGTGGGAAGGAAACATTTTCCATTATTCTCTCAACCTTCCATATTTTGCTCGACTTCTAAGATGTCTCACCGTTCATTTTGACAAGCTTGATTTCAACCATTGATCACATCAGCCAATCAGAATCTTTCGAAAACTCTATAAGTACCTCTATGAATCCAAGCATTGGTTACACACACACATACACATGCATTAGAGATAGGTGATTAGCATTTTAGCATTATTATTATCAACTTCAGTTTTCATACTTTTGTAATCTTACATTCTAGCAATCATGTTTAGTTTAAGCATGTTAATCATATCTTAGCATAGCATGCATTCATCTTCAAATCTCATTCTCTAGGAACACTGTTTGTTGAGCCTAGCACATGATCTGAGAGCAAGATGGAATTAAAAAAACACTAGAGATAGAGGATGATAGGACAACATCAAGGATAGAATATTGAGTTTGCACTCCTTTTATTTTATTTTATGTTTTGTTATAATGTCTTATTGGTGTGTTTGATTTTTTTTTAATCTACATTTGATACTTTTAATTTCAACCACACATTTTCTTGCACCCACCATGGGGTATTTTCCCCATTTTTGACATCTACTTGTAGGTTTTTTTGATAGGATTTTGCATTTTGGAGTTTGTGTTTCCATAAAATTTTATGTTTTAGCACATCCATGGGTTACTTTAGAGCATCTAGGACTTCTTTCAACGCTTCTGCAGGTCTTTCGGTGCATTCGAGAACTGTTTCAATGCATTTGACAATTAATTTAACACATTTAGGGAACAAAATAGTGCATGCATTTAGCTCACATCATCAAAATTTTGTTTTAAAAAAAACATTTTTAGATTAACACATTTAGGATTTCTTTTAGCGCATTTAAGGTTTTCTATAATGCTTATGATGTCTGTTTTAGCGCATTAACTATTTGTTTTAGTGCATATGTATGATCTTTTAGTGCATGTAGGTTGTAACTAAACAAAGTTTTGAGTTTGGCACCTTCTGCAGATAGAACTTTTTTCTGGGTTAAAAAGAAGCAACCCTAGGGTAGACACAACCATTTAAAATCAACCAATCCTAGGATAGACATGAAATTTATAAAGAAGCAATCCTAGGGTAGTCACCGCACATTGATCTTGTGGTTAAAATGAATCCCATGTTTGTTGTGAAGCAATATCTTCACATAGATTAAATCATTGTCATTTGGGCTATAAAAAGAACACTGTATGCATTGTCTGTGGCAATAGGTCTATGCTCTCCCCTTAACTGGGTGATCATAATACTAGACTTTCCTTTTTCAATTTCTATAATTTTAATACTTTATTACATCCTTTAGAGGCCCTACTGTTGTGGGAAAAAGTACTCACCCAAGAGGAACGACCCAAGTGGGTTCAAACCAAAGCTAGGTTATTCCACCCCACTATAAAATTTAAAGCAAATCTAGGGAAATCCACTTTTTCTGGTAGTGTGCAAGATAACCATCCAAAAATCCTTTGTTCTAAAGGTTGGGAGATCTCCTGAGGGAGTTTAGTATTGCCACACTAAACAAAAACCCTTACAAAGAACCTAGTGTACTAGCCAACCGTGTTAGTTTCTTAACATCCCAATAATAACAGTGCAAAGGAGGGAAGAATCTGTCCCCAAGACACTCACCATATAAATGCCAAGGACCGTTTGCTCAGGGGATCCAGTATCCACTTCTGTCACTCTAACTATGCACCTAGAAAAGAAAAAAGCATGGGTGCCCCTTTGGGGGTGACACGGCTGTGTGAGTCGATGTAGTTCTAAGATGTGGGTTGTGGTTATTATGATGACCTACTTGAGTACTAAGACTGAGTCTCCCTGAATTGTTTGTTATGTGCAAACCTATGAAAACACTTTTTGAAAACATTTTTGAACATACACTTGATTTTTAGTATAGGGCTTAAAAATAATTGTTTTTAGAGTGTTTGCTATGTTTTCAATCACATTAATTTAGATAAAAGATCATCCAAAATGAACATGCAAAATTTCAGCTAAAACTACTCAAAACTGTTCAAAAAACTTCTTTGGAAAACTATTTTAGTGCATTTAGGGTATATCTTAGCGCATATGAGGTCTATTCTAGCGCATTCACTGGTTATTTGAATGCATTTAGAGCATTTTTTTAGGCATTTAATGTTTCAACGCATAGGCTGAATATTCTGTAAACAATTTTTGGTCACTATCAAAACATTTTTCTGTAGCGCATATGCTTGTTTCTATAGCACCTATAGGGCACAGAGTAGCGCATTTGTCACTTTCCATAATTTTTACTTTTGACAAATTTGAGTTTGTAACATATTTAGTCTAGTAGCATCTTAAAATTTCTCCCATGCTTAGAGAGTGGAAATCAACCAAATTTTTTAGGAAATCGGTTGCCAATAGGATCAAGAAACCCAAGAAACATTTAGGTTACAAGAAAACCTTGCAACGAAGAGAGTTTTTGTATAAAAGTTGAAACTTCTTGCTCCATTACTATGAGTTTCTCCATAGGTACCAAGATTTTGTTAGGGGATTTACTAATGAGTACGATGTATAGCCTTTATATTCCTGAGCCTATTTCCAAAGAAGATCTCTATCACAATGACACAATCAAAATCAACCTCTGAACTTTGATTATCTACCACAACCTTCCATTGAATATCCAACACATCCCATCCAAATCCTTCAGTGATCTTAACTAGGTTATTTGATATACTTAACCATTCTTCAAAAATAACAATCAAATCTTAAAAGTGCACCTTTCAAGAAATTTTTTGATTATTGATTCAACTTCCCCAACGTGATTCTAATATCCTTCATCATTGGAAGCCATAATCAAGAATTAGGAATGTCTTTGATCATATCATAATATTTTCATCTTATCAGATCAAAATATCATCATTTTCACACTTATCAAACTATGATCTAAGTTTAGGAGAACATTTCAAAATCATATGCCTATTTTTACAAGATCTCAATACAATAAGCTAAAGAAGGACATTCAATAGGAATATTATACTTGAAGAAATCAAGAAGAAGGTGAGAGTAGTAATCCCCTTTATAGTGTGAGTCATAATCCCGTTTTTTACAACAACATGGATAAAAGAGAAAAAAATTAGTTCCCCTTCAACAAAGACATGAGCAGAACTCCTGTAGATAGTGATGATGAACAAGATGAAGAACATTACCTTAGAGAGGCTGAGCAAGATCCCAAATTTCACAAGGCCTTAGAAAATATTTTAGAGCGCAACAAAGAGAAATATTTCCTGCATTTGGCTGATAAAGGAGCTAAATTGCTTCATGATTTTGATACTAAGAACTTAAAGAGAAGTCTTGATGAAACACCCCTTGTCTAATCTTAGTGCCTTGTTTCAACAGATTAAAGCTCTACAAGGACATTTGTTAAAGACATGCAAGGGGGAACCACAACGAAGACATATGCTCTTGATGACATTTGTCCTTGTCCTTTTGACCAACATCTCAACATGATCCCATTTCCCAAACATTGTGATATTGCAAATATTGATCATTATAATGGGAAATTAGATCCAGTTGATCATATTAGAGACTTTTGAAATATGAATTTGGAGTTTTCCCATGAGGATACATACTTCATGTGTTTGTTTCCTAGGAGTATTGGATGCCAATCTATGGAATGGGTATCAAAAATCACACTGCCTTTCAAGACATTTGAGGAATTGATTAACGAGATCATATCACAATATTCCTACAACATACAACATTAAATAACCATGATTGATCTCTGCAAGGCTAAATAGAAATCTGGTGAACCATTCATTACATTTCTTCATAGATGGAGAAGATTGTTTGCTAGATACCCATGTCACGTTCCTGAAAAGGAAAAGATCACTACTTTCATAAACAACTTAGATCAAGAGATGAGCTATAGTATTAATCTTCATTTTCTTCCCTCTTTTTAGAAATTGATTGAAAATTTCATCACCATTGAAGGTGCCTTAATCTAGAGAGGGATAATAAAACTTGAACAGGACAATCCTAGCTCTTCAAATCACCACAACGACAAGTCTAAATTTTGTACTCACAACAAAAATGTGATAAATTATTGTGTTGTAGATGCAAATCATGTCTCTACTAAGCCATTTGTTCTTAGTACTCCAAGTGCTCCTTGCAACAATAACTATAACAACGTCAACTCGGTCACAAATCAAGGAAACAATCCTCCTCCTCTAAGGAATAACATGAATCAAACTTTTACTCCCAATCAAGGGAATTTCAAAAACCTAGGTTACCATGGAAACAATAACAAAAAAAATTCCTTAGGAAGTACCCCAAACACAAATCCACAATGATCTTCATTCTTCTCTAGTAGAAGAAATTTTACACCACTAGGTCAATCTTTAGAATCTGCATTCAAAGAGTTGATGGCTAAAAATGTTCTTACCTTCCCACCTCAATGCAACTTTGAACCAAATTTGAAGCCTCCATCATGGAATAATGCATACTATTGTGACTATCATCGGTGCAAGGGACACATAACGAATAATTGTCAAGCCTTGAAGAATGTAGTCCAAGATTTGATAGAAAATGACACCATCACAATAGGAAACCAACAAACAAATGAAGATCATCAAGCATTTAAAGACCCTCTTCCAAACTATGAAAAAGGGGAATCTTCTTCATCAAACAACAAAGGAAAGAATGTAAACTATGTCTATGATACTACCATTCTTAACATTTATGTAGTTCACAATCAAATTCATGATAAACAAGACATTGTACTAGCTAATTTGAAAGTTTGTCAATCCCAAGCTATGGTGGGATACTCCACCGCACCTCATTTCTTATCCTTTACTAAAAATGATGATGCATCACTCACCCATCTACATTTAATGCTCCACTTCATATTGAGGTTTTGATCCATAAATGTATGGTCAAATGTGTTCCAATAGATGGAGGAGTTGGTTTAAATATCTTCTCTTTAAAGTTTATACATGCATTGGGATATCCAGAAGAATAAATTGATTCCAGTAACAAGAGTACCATGAAGGCATATGATCAAGAGGAACATTCATCTGAAGGATTAGTTATTTTACCAATTCGAGTTGTCCCTGTGGTGAAGGATGTGGTTTGCCAAGTCCTTGATCTCTTGCTACCATATAATATTCTCCTTGGAAGACCTTAGATACATGAAATGCAATTAGTGTCCTCTACATACCATCAATGCTTGAAATTCCCTCATGATGGAGTTGAAATCACCATACAAGGAGATCTTAATCCTTCCATACCTTGTAATAATCTCAGTCCTAAAGCTGAAATCACCATCCCTAGCAAAAGTGAAGTAGTACATACTCAAGCATGTGTTGATCCTAAATCTTCAAAAACATCCACTTCATCCATTGTAATATCAAATTATAAGGTCCAAATCCATGATCTTGGAAATAGAGAATACCGTTTGGACAATTTGTTAGTAAAAGATACTGTTATTGTTGTTGAGAAGGGTCAGAGTTCTAATAATGATGTTGAGACAACTATAAAAGGAATACAAAAAGATGACTGTGTTGAGATTGAAACCACTTGGGATCTTGATGATACACCTACCTGTTCCATATCTACTACCACTCAATCTTTTCATGTCACTGATAATCCACTATTTGATAAAAAATTCTATGATAACCCACTCTTTGATCATGATCCCACTGAGGATATCCAAGCATCATCCTTCCATTCTTCCTGCCCTAGACTAGGATATGAATATCCTATTGTGGCCTCTATAAATCCATCTTTCCAAGTCACTAAGGATGTGCAAGATTCCTTTGATGTTAGTCCTACCAAAAATAATAGTCTCAAAGACTCTATTGATGCAATCAATAATCCTTCCATCTCACCTACATCCATCCACCTTATAGACATGGATCAACAAGTATCATTCAAAGAAAATATAAAGGAGGTAATTCAAGAATCAAAGGTTAAAGTTCCTTTTTCAAAGGGAGATCTAAAATCAAAAGAAAGCTTGCAAAGAAAGAAAGATCCATACAAGTCCACTAGCCAAAATCAAAAGTTGTCAGACAAATAAAAAATAAAAGAAAGAAAAAGGCGATCTCAAAACATGCCTCTCCCTCAAAAATCACTGGGGGCATCTATCAAGAAAGAAAATCAAAGAAATAATTTTTTGATCTAAGGTCTCCATCCACCTCATTATCACTCATACCATATAGCCCTTTCCACCCATCCATGTTCACATACCCGTCATATCATTACACCTCCATTAGTGATGTCTTTCAATGTGTCTTTGATGATGAACCCTTCATGTACTATAACTCATTGGTTGCCCAAGCTCCTTTTAGACTAAAGCCTAATGGCCCATGTAGTGTGCACATTAGGGATCCTATCCTAGCCTCTTCCATTCACTACATCTATCGTCCTTCACACTTTCCAGTCATACTCCTCATTCTGATTGGGTCCTTTCATCCAACATGGTCATCCTCATAGGAGAGCAACATCATCAAGGAAGTCTAAGGAACTGGTGTTTATCAATTATATATCTAGCATCATAGTACACGGAAAAAGTCCTAAAAAAAAGAACTAAAACAGCAGAAAAAGTCTTTAAAAAAATAAAAAATAATAAGCCTAAAAAGTCCTAAAAAGAAATAGCAGAAAAAGCCCTGAAAAAAAAAAAAAAAAAAAAAAGTCCTAAAAAAATCATCATAGGGGAAAAATACAAAAAAATAAAAAAGAAATAAAAAAATGCAATAAAAATAGATAGTGAAAATCTAGAAAGTAGACGCTATTTGTAGCTCTCCATCTATTAGTTCATGTTCTTCACTTAACTTCTTGGCCTTCACTTCATGCATATTTTCACCATCATCTTAGGGCTAGAACAACATCATATGGTCATCATTTTCCTAGAGTGATAACGTCTTACCATGGCTTGATTGTTGTACATATTCATTTTAGCAATTTGTGTCAATATTGGGGCAACCAACTTTTAGGTTCTACCAAAAAATCTAGACAATGACATAAAATCCAATCAAATGAACAAACAATCAAATCACATGAACAACTATCCAATCATTGATCCATATCATAACGGTTTTCAGCAAGTACCATATCATAACACATTTCTAGATGATCTAAAATCTAAATAATGTTTGGAATAGCAGTATTATATTTTGAACAATGTTTGTTTGATTTTTGATATCATCCCTCTGGAGCACACTCAATGATGTATTGAACTAGAGTGGTGAGGAAAGAGAATGATTTTTCTTTGTCTGATGTCTTGAGGTTAACTATCAATCTAGTGCAAATATGTCACGAGACATGATTTCCAAAGCGTATCATTGATGACAGTTCCAAATTTTCATCCGAAAGTGGTTAATCTTTGTCTATTTATGCAAGAAATACTCAAGTCATCTCGGTTCAATTATACATCGATGCTTGTGTTCACTTGCTATATCAAAAATCATGAAAGTTGTACTCAGGTCATCATTGGTGCTAATTTCCCCTATAATGGTTGTACATACTTCCAACATTTTAAAATGCTCTATGATGATTCAAGAAAGCTAATAAAGGGCTCAACAAATGATTGGTTTCATTTAGTTGCATTTCATTTATATCATTGTACATATTTTCATATTGGATTTGTATTAAAGTTTTAAAGCGCTGAACAAAACCATCAACAGTTGTCATGTCACTTTGGACTATGTGTGGAGGACATTAAAACATTTGTTTCATTATCATTTTTCATCTTCATCATCATTTCATTAATCATTATCATTTCATTAATCATTATCATTTCATCTAGGTCATGTGCATATCATATAGTTTATCATTCATTCTCATATCATTTGGATCTTTTATCATTTATTTATCCATCATTATGCATTATCAGGTCATTTATAATTTTTCTTCATATCATATAATTTCATTGCATATCATTGATCATTCTCATTTTATATCATCTTCATTTTATTGCATATCATTTAGATCCTTTATCATTTCATATCATTCATTTATCCACTAGGTATTTCATATCACTTTCATTTTCATATTATCTATCATCTTCATATCATTAATATCTTATCATGTTTATATACATTTTATTTTTATTCTACACAGTTGCACAACATTTATCATCTTCATTACCATTTCATTTTGATATTTTATCTTTGTGTCATCATTTCACAATCTATTTCATTTCACTTATCATTTCATCTCATTATCATTTATCTTTATCATTATCCATTTCATATCATTTCATCAACATTTCATTACATATCATTTATAATCTTATCGTACATCTCATTATTATTTATCATTATCATTTAATATCATTTCATCAACATTTCATTACGTGTCATTTATCATCTTATCATGCATCTCATTATTATTAACCATGTTCATTTCATCCCATTATTTATCATTTATCACATTACATTCATAGCATATCTCTAATCATCTATCATTTTCATATCATTTATATATCATGTCATTTTTCACATAAAATTTGACCCATTTCACATATCATTTCATATCTTTCCTAATTCATATACATAATACATATTCATGATGTACATTTTCATAAACAAAACATCCATTTTCCATCACATCATCATTATTTGTCGCATTTGAAAAATCTAAAAACAAACATTTCATGCATACATTACTTTTTCACATCATTTTTCATAAACATATCAAATATCCCTTTAAATATTTTCATAATCACATCATAAGTCATCCACCTGCATTACATCATTAGTACGCATCACAAATGCATATCCATATCATCATCACATAGAAACTCATTGCTGGTGCATATCATTTCTCATAAAAAATACATACAACTATCCAATGTCCAATGAGACGGAAAAGTATAGAGAGATACATGAGATATGATAAAAGACAATATACATGCACTCCAAAAATGATATGCATGTATGAAGTACATCAATAAAAATCACATATCGAGGCTAAATATTAGAGCCCCCTAATGGAGCTAGTCTAGAGAATGGTGGCCAGTCACTACCCCATACATTGGGATCCTATCGAGGCCCTGTGACCCCTCTATTGTGTGTCGTAGTATGTGATCTACTCCTAGATCTACTGTGGGACTAAGGGTAAGGCTCTTTGTGGTCGGGAGGGTACAACTCCTCATATCTAATCCAATAATGCTCATCCTCCCTAGCAATCTTGAATCCCTCTACAATGGCCTCTTGCAAAGATGCACTCTTAATAGTGCCCATGAGTCTCTAAGCAATACCCTTTGCCTCTACTACCCTCCATTTGAAGGAATCTCTCTCTGCTATCAATTGGGCCACATGTGGGTCTAGGGAAGGAGGAGGTTCCTATGCCTATGCCTGTGCCTATAATTACACTGCCAAAATATGAGCCTGGGCCAACTAGCTCTACAGATGCGCCTACCACCCCTGAAGTGTCTGTACCTAGGCCTGCAGAGTATCTATCTACACTTGTTGCACTATAGAAGAGACCCTGATAATTGTCTACCATCCAGTACTAGACCTTGACCTCCACATGATTGGAGCACTGCCGAATATATTTGTCCTTTGCCTCACTAGCCTCTGCTCATCCCCTCCGCCATCTCTATCGTCATCCCCACCACCATCATCTAAGCTCTCCCCATCTCCACTCTCCTCATAATCTCCACTATCCTCCTCTTCCCCTCCACCTAGAGCCTGCTCTCCCCCTACCACATTCTCCTGTCTCCTATCCCCTGGATGATGTGCTATCAAGATGGGCGTTGACTCATCTGGACATGTAAAACGAGGGAATGGATGTGTGTGGCAATAAACAAAGTACTCATTCGACATCCTTGTATCAGTAATATCTAGCCTATAAACTCATACCTTAGGCTGTAAATTGGTATACTCTATATATGCCACCTGATATGAAATGCATGGCCCTCATCTAGTATCATCCTTGCACCACCCATAGTGCACAACACCCTGAGGCATCCCCTGCATATAACCATACTATCTCTGCACTCGTAATGCCAAAAATCTCTCTATAATGAATGGGGTCTGACTTATCAGATACTAGGGAATACATACAAATGGCATCTCCAAATGATCAATCTCCCATGCATCACAATTTGTGTATGGCCTCCATATAACTAAATCTATATCATCAATAATCTATCGCCAATACTCCAACTTGCTCAACTTGGGTTGGACAAGTGCACTAGAATATGCAATACACATATGCCTTGCCTGGTGGCCTAGCTCTAGGACAAAGTGGTCTCATAATAGATATATGCTCCCATGCCCATATCTGGAGTAGGGTAACACCACAAGAAAAACTAGATGACCCTCTGTATACTACCTAATGCAGGTCATGATATAAATGAGCTAACATGCAGCTCCCCTAGGCATATCTCCATTGCTAACCTATCATCAACTAAAGGATCCTCCCCCACCCAACTAATAATCCCTTTTACCAGCGGTCCAAAAAAAGGAAGCCTCCAATGAATACACCTAAAATGGCAGGTAAAGCTAGATATCCCCTCAAATCTACCCATGGCACCCAGTACCCTATTATTTGAGCATCCCCAAACACCCTCGTGAGTGCATCTGTACCACCTAGCTCCTCGTGGTCATAAACCACAAGAGCACCTACCACTGGAATCCCCAAAATCTTGTATACGTCCTCAGGGGTCATGGTCATCTTACACATTGGCAAATGAAAGGTATTATGCTCCAAATGTGACCTCTCTGCTAGTGTGGTCAATATTCCCCTGTTGACCCAAATCGATGGCATAGAAAATAAAGGTCACAACCCACATCCCACTATCAACTGTACATCTTCCAGTGTTAGATCTCATATTTGATCCTGACCTACTAGGAAGCGCTCTCTGATTTGGAGGTTTTTGAAAACCTCCTATTTTTGGTCATCACAAGGACAATCAATTAGAATCATATCAACGTGATCTATCTACTTCACATCATACAAATCAATCAGAATCATATCTATCTATCAGTGACCCATATCAAGTGAACCATATCAAGTGACCCATATCAAGTGCCCCATATGAGTGAACCATATCAAGTGACCCATATCAAGTGACCCATATCAAGTGCCCCATATGAGTGAACCATATCAAGTGACCCATATCAAGTGACCCATATCAAGTGAACCATATTAGTGAACCATATCAAGTGCTTTATCTAAGTGACTCATATCATGAAATCAATGGGTATGTGCAGGATCATCATGGAAAAAATAGGCCCTTAAGTGGCAAAAAATTCAGAAAAATCAATGTTAGGCAACTTGACGTAAAAATTTGAATAAGTTATCTATATTATTTCAAAAATATGTAAGAATAGAATCTATAGATAATTGAATGTAGTTTCTAAACTACTAGGTTTATTTATTTTTAAATCTATTTGTTGAAAATTTTAAATTTCAATGTAGTAGTACTTAAATTTTAGGGAAAAATAAGAAGTGTCTATCTGACCACCCTAACCATAATAAAATGATAATATTTTTTAATAATATTTTATATATAAGTAGAGGACTCATGTTCAGATGTGATGCATATTTTTTTGTAATTTTTTTCCAAGTAAATAATTAATTATGAATTTTTTATTACAAAGTCACAATGAATTCAACTTTTCCATCAACAAGACTTTCCATTCACTAAGAGGTTTCTCCAAGTCTTCCTGAAGATTCACCGAAGCACCTGATAGTCGGCAAGACATTCGTCTTTCGCCAAGAGGTTTCGTCGAGTCTCCTCAAATTCCGTCGGAGCACCTGACAGTCGGCAAGACATTCGTCTTTCACCAAGACTTCACTGCAAGCAAACAAGTCTTACCGAGTCGGCAAGACTTTTGTCTTCACCAAGACGTTTCATCGAGCGTCATGACCTCACATCAAGCAACCAAGTCTTACCGAGTCGGCAAGAATTTTTTCTTTTGCCAAGACCTCACAGTGAGCATCAAGACCTCACATAGAGCACTCATGTCTTATCGAGTCAGCAAAACATTTGACCTTCGCCAAGACCTTTCACCGAGCACTCTTATGTTACTCTGAACTATCGGCGAGACTCTCCATTGGTCACCAAGACTTCATACCGAAGTATTTGAGTCACCGCAAAGACCACAAGTGAATACTCCTATCGGTGAGACCTTTCCCTCATCACTAAGACATCTCCCTGAGATCCTTGAGCTACTCCATCATCCGCTTTGACACCTAATAGTAACCTTTTTCAGCCAAAGGTTTCCTTCAACAAAAGGTCACACTGAACACAGAAAGGTGATAGTGATAGACTTTTCAGCAAGACATCAACTCTGTCTTGGCAACATGATCATTTCAAGAGAACTCATAACAGCTAGTCATCCAGACATGAATAATGTCACAACAACTTTTCCCTGCAGGAGTTACATGTCAGTAAGAATTGAGGCACATATTCCAACATAGATTGTGAGTCTTGAGAGATATGTCCAAGACCTTGTGTATAGATTTTTTCTTTGATCTATATGGGATCTAAATTACCTTGGTCATGAAGGCCTAGACCTTTTCCTTGATAGTTCATGTTCTTAAACATTCGATCCATGATAAGATTTTTTTTATTCTAGAAGAATGATGTGAGTCCATTATTAGGCAGAGGATGATGGGTGGTATATATGCTTTGTTTTTCTTCTGCAAGAAGACCACCATGGAAGAATAACAAGGGGATATAAAAGAGGTGAGGGTATAGTAGGTTTAAGCAATGATGAAGGATCATGGGATGGATATGATGGGGTAGCAACATCTTGATTAGGACAAGGGAGTGGTAAGGGATCAAGAGAGGGATTAGGTGGCATGATAGGATCTAGATTTGTGGTAGCGGTTGATAAGGGCTCATGCAATAGAGGTGGAGATGAGGGCTCATGAGATGGAGAGATGGAATCAAGGGGATCATGGGATGGAACGGATGGGGGACTATGATCTTGAGGTGGACTAGATGGGATGGTAGGATCTTGATCTAGAGAAGGGGATATGTTGGTATTCTTTGGATCGATCTCTTAGCATGACTCATCATGTGCGGGAGGCATGATAATGGAGGAATGATGGATGGACTCCAAAAGAGGGGGAGATGGAAGGATGGGAGATTCATGGCATTCATGGGAATGGATTTTGGTACTACTAGGAGTGGGAAGAGTGGATTGGATTTGTGTCTTCGATGGGTTCGATGACTCTAAGAGTAGGAGATGGGGGCTCAATGGATTTAGTGGGTTTTATGGTTTCAATGGTTTGAGCGGTGCTAGGGGTGGTAACAACAATGATAGATGTTGGATGTAGAAGGGTATCATCACTAATGACCGTGGATGAAGGATTGGGGTCGCATGGTTCCACGACTTTAGGATGAGGAGTTGGGGATGTCTTCTTTTTCATAAGTCCTCTGAGAACTTTTGGAGTGAGAATCGTGCATACTCTAAGCTTAGCTGGGGTGACAGGGATAGACGAAGGATTAGAGATTGGTGGAGGACTGGGATTATGGATTGATGGACTAGGATTGGATAGAGGAATGGGATTGGATGGGAGACTAATAGTAGATGGAGGATTAGGATTGGAGGGTGGATTGGGATTAGATGGAGGTTTAAGGTAAGAATAACATGATAGAAGACTAGAATAGGAAGCCATAGGTGGTTGGTTGATGTTGGAGGAAGTGGATGAGGAATTAAGATAGGAATATTGGGACGGTGGATTAGGATAGGAATGTGTGGATTTTGGATTAGGATAGGTTGATGGGGGTGTAGGAATAAGATAAGAAGGTGTGGACGTAGGATTAGAATGGGTAGACTAGTAAGGAGGATTAGGATAGGGGGACATGGATGGGGAATTATAATAGGAGTATTGGGATGGTAGATTACGATGGAAAGATTGGGAGGATAGATTGGGATAAGAGGATGTGGGTGGTGGATAATAAAATGATGTAGAGGAAGTGTAACGCCAATAAAGTGCACAAGAAACAGATTAGAAGCAAACATGCAATACTAAATCTAAAATGAAAATCGAATGTTAAGCAACAAAGAACAAAGGAAAGTAAAACGTGAACAAACTAAAACAATCTCACCAATTCCAAATGTATTTCCATGATTCATCTCGATTTCCCTTCTCCATTTTGCTTGTGTAGTATAATTTCCCTCAACTTTTTTGTAAGTTCATGCAAGTATAGCCTAAGGTAATGATGAGAAAAACATCGAAGATTCAAGATTGAGTGCTCTCAAAAGTCATAAGATTTCATGAGTTTTCGAGAGAGATTAGAATGAAGAATGATAGATCAATTTATAGAAAATTGATTATTCGAACGACAGGCCGAGATCGAAAGATCAATGGAAGGTTGAGATTGATTGATTAGACATGCATTTTGATAACTGTCAGTAGTGACATGAGTGATACAAACTAGAAATATGATTAAAGATTAAATAAATGATTTAATCTTCAGTTCGATGTTCAAAAATAGAAGAAATATCTTTGCATGAAAAAGATAAAGATTGATTAAATCAACTCTCTGTTTGAATGCACGCACAAGATTTAATTAATTAAATAAGAATATTTAATTAATCCGCATGTACACGCAATTGAGTTAGAACTAGACGATTGATTGATCTGATGAAGAGATTACTTGAGAACGCCACTCAGACATCAAATCAAGAGTTAATTGAGTGATTAAAATAGATGTTGAGTCGAGTAAAAGTGAATACTTAGATAACTCACATAATTATCTAAAATATAGAAGAATGCGTTAAAATAGAATTAATGAATTAAATAATTCATTTAATTCAAGATCGGATATTTGAAGAATAATTAAATAAATAATATTTATTTAATTAAGTGATGAAGGGATTTTAAATGAATAATTAAATAAATAAATAATTTATTTAATTATAGTTGAAATATGATAAAGGTAAATTAAATAAGAATTTATTTAATTTGATAAGAAGAATAAGGTTAATTAGTAACATAATTAAATAAAAAGCGTTTATTTAATTAATGAGATAGAATAAAGAAAATGTAAATTAATTAAATAATTAAGATTATTTAATTAATAGAAGAAATGAAGACTATATAGAATAATTAAATAATTGACATTATTTAATCAATAGAAGAATACGAATTGTGAAGAATATTGAAGTCGCAAGCCTAAACCAATTTTTGATGTCTACATTTGCCCCTCTGATACAATGTCATTTCGGCATTGTGTCAAAGAAAATTGATAAGAAATATGCCCTAGTAACGCTCCAGATTAAAATAGGTGAAGGTATGCCCCCTCGGAAAAATTGATAAATTTTCAAAAAAGTTTAGAAAATTTTGAAAATGATCCCAATTAGTCCATAGGATAGGCAAAAATGTAGTGGAGTTTGTAGAATTGAGTTTAGAAACGTGATGGAAAGGTATGGGTTGATTGAAAATGGAAGTTAACATGGCCAATAGGACAGAAATGCCACCTAAGCCCTAGGTATATATAGGAATAGGGGTAAAAACCTATTCATTTGCACCCACCTAGCTTGGAAATTTGAGAATTTGCTCTGCACTCCTAGCGACGATGTCTCCTATTCCGACCACCCATCTCCGAGCCTACAGGATCTATACATTCCAGAGACCAGCCAGCGCAGACCCCCTAGTATGTACCTAAAACTTGGCTTTTGAAAATTTTGACTTGTACGTAATTTGATGCATTTAATTCAATTTTTAATTATGCATCACTTTAGTAATTCACCACATTTGCGTGCGCGAATGACACATGTGTATGCAGAAAATTGCATTTTATTTTTTTACGTCGTCCATTTTGAATAGTTTTTAGTGGTTCAACACATTTGACTTTTTGAATCACATTTGCATTTATAACAGTCGCATATGTCTATTTTGAAGTGCATTTGAATTTTATGCACCGCAAGATTTATTTTTCAATGATATGACTGTAGTGTAATGCATGTGATATTAATAGCCACATTTGTTTAAGAATGACGCATATGAAGTTTATGAACCACATATGTTAAAAAGCAACGCATGTGAAAAAGAAAGATGCATGTGCAAAAAAAGTGACGCATTTGAATTTTGTTTAGTATAGTCAATTTGCACTAGAATAGATGATTGAGGTTGACATGAGGCATGTATAATGCCATTGCAGGTTGTGTTAGACATGATTTATACATGGGAGTCGAGACCTACTACGTTTTGATTTAGAAACAGTTTGCAGCCGGCAGAGCGACGGATACTTTGGCACCTTGGTTTGTTGCACATGACAGACATGCCCCAGATTCGGGTGAATCGGGGACTACTGATAGCTTTGTGTGAGCGGTGGCATTCAGAGACAATGTCCTTCCACCTACGAAACAAAGAGGCCACAATTACACTAGAGGATGTGTATAGGATATTGAGACTTCCAATTAGAGGGACACAGGTGACATATGATACCCAGAGGGGTGCTGCTGAGATGTGTATATATTACCCCCATGCTGACATTAGGTAGTTAGGTTTCAATGATTATGAGATTAGATGGCAGGTGTTGGCCCAGAGGTATAGACAGCTAGACTATCTATTATGTACATTGATAGGAAGGATAGTACTTCCTGACCGTCGAGGTCATGGATTTCCTGTGGGGTGGGGGGAGATGTCAGTGGGCATGCTTGAGTGTCGAGTTGTATATGCTTGGGGTTCCTGTGTGCTTGAGATGTTATACTTTCATCTGCATGATATTGCCTATCAAGAGGCACAATCGATGAGTTGTGGCACCACGCTCCTGATGGTATGGGCATGGGAGCATATTGCCATTTTTCGGCCACTAATGATAGTTGACCTTCCACATGGAGCTCCATATGCCTTCCGTTATGTGGGGATGACCATGCAGCATCACATTGGAGATACAGGTTACTTCAGACATGCCATAGGCACCATGGAGTAGTTCACATGGAGACCATACTTGGGCTGTGAGGAGTGGTCTGATGAGGATGAGCACTTGCCATTTTGGAGACATGCACAATACTTAGTTGGACAGACAGTATCACATCTTCATATCATAGAGCGTCAGTTTCCAGATCATGTCCTTCAGCAGTTTGGAGAGGTGCAGGATGTGCCTAGAGGACAAGCCAAGTTTGTGAGATTCTCGCGAGAGGTCTCGCTATAGGGTTTAGAGATTCCAGTGGCCATGGCAGAGGCAGATATTGATGCATTACAGGCACTTCCATGGGGATGGAGAGATGGACCAGTAGACCCAGGGACCATAGTGGAGTACGATCAGTGGTGGCCAGTTCACAGGCCGATTCCCTTGACAGATCCAGAGCAGCCAGCACCGGTAGAGCGGTGAGGGATAGGTCCACGAGGTAGGCATGGTAGGGGGAGAGGTCAAGGAGGCAGAGGAGGCTGTGGTGATGGAGGAGATGATGGCCGTGGTGGATGGCATGGAGGAAGGAGAGGGAGATGTGGTCGAAGGGGATGAGGGCCACCATTATCACTGATCCATGAGGAGGGGCGAGGAGAGGAGGATGTTGCTAGAGGTGGAAAGGAGGACATTGGGAGAGGTGGAGAGGAGGTGCATCTAGTAGAGGTAGCTATCCCAGACATCCTAGGAGAGGAGGAGGCAGGTGCCGAGGAGGCAGGAAGAGAGGAGGCAAATGCCGAGGAGGCAGGCAGAGAGGAGGTAGAGATTGATGCTCTGGGTTTGTTGGGTGCCTATTAGGAGGATGATGATGAGGATGATGATCACAAGAGAGAGATTCAGGATTAGATCTTGGAGGAGTTAGATGAGTAGGAGGATGGGAGAGTGAGGGACAGACAGGATGAGACAGGGGCAGTGGATCCCAATATAGATTTACTGCATGCTTAGGTTGCATCCTTAGAGGAGCAGATGAGAGTCCTCATGTCCGAGAGGGATGAGTATTAGAGGGAGAGGGACAAAGCAATGATGGATAGGGATCAGGCCATAGCTCAGAGATAGGAGACTGAGCAGAGATTTACAGAGCTCAGGGCATTGTGCACAGGACCATCAGCTGCATTTGCTAGAGAGCTAGTTAGAGCCGAGGAGAGAGAGATATACTATCAGGACCTTTATGAGGTAGAGATTCCACTAGAGAGATGGGCTCCCAATTTTTTAGTGGCACATAGTAGCAGGTCCCAGACCAGGAACCACACTAGGATAGTCAGTACAGAGGGAATGGAGCAGCCACGCAGAGCAGGTCAATATGACAGACCTCCTTCAGTTCACAGGTCATCAGGTTCCCAACATCATTCCTCCACACGCTCCAGGCATGATAGCAGTGGCAGTTTAGGATAGGGATACTTTTTGAGATGCATCGAGACATTGTATTATGATCTTATAGCCTGCGGGCTTCCATATATTATTGATACATTAGCACATTGTGATGTGACACAGTTGAGCAAGATATATATATATGATTTTGGTGGTGATTCTTATGATATGTATTTCTATGTATTGATTATATAGTCTTTATTTATACATGTGATGTTTGTATTATATTCCTATGTGATGGATGAGTATATGTATTTTATGATGTTTATGCAGCTAATGAGATAATGTGAATTCTATATGATATATGCAATTTATAATTATAGATGGAATATGATGTTATATGTATAATTCCGGCTATATGTGATGCTATACAAATGTAATATGATGCATGTATTTATAGTTGCTTTATGTATGAAATGCTTATGATATGTAGTGTTTGATGATGAATGTCTATTATGTTATGATGATCTAGATATGAAATATGCCTATATGTATGTATTTTTCTAACATGTACGTTGATGCAGGATGATGTATAATGTTGTGTCACAGGACTCTATCATAATGCAAGAAAGAAGAACTGTTAGTGTAGAAAGAAAGATCGAGAAAGAATGAAAGACAGGAGATAGATGTTAGTATTAGCAATCTTCAATATTTCGCTGTATCACAAAAGGTATTGCACTTTATCATCATTGGGCGGGACTAATACAAATGGATAAAAAACCATGATATGACATAAATCAAGGTGTGCAAGGTCATCCACTTGCTAATAACAGACAGTCGTAGACAAGGATTGTCATTAACTCACACTAAGGCAAAAGTTTCCCCAGTCTTTTTGTCAGGAAAAACCACAGACAGCAAACAAAGTAAAAGATGGGTCATGAGACATCATTGCTCCTCTAAATCCTTCATGGGACATCCTTGAGGAAAGTAGTAACATGACTCAAAATCAAATTTAAAAGACAGTCGACATACAACAATCAACAAAAATAGAATTCTGATACATCATTGCTTCTCTAAATCCTTCAATGGACATCATTGAGAAAGCTAGTAACATTATTCCTAATCATCAATTCAAGATAAATAATAAGATAAATAAGCCATAAAGTCAAAAATCCAGTGAAGTATGTGCCAAAACTTGATCTATTTGTTTGATTCATTTTGATTAATAGGATTGATTGATAGAGCCTAATTGCAGGAGATGCACATACCAGATAAGACTTTGAGTCTAGTTTCGATGTTATGTCTATCTATATAAGGCATGATGAAGCCTAGTTTTAGAAAGACATGTATTGTATAAGACATTGAGTCAGATGTTGTTGATGTGATAACCTGTGTAAGGCTATGTTTGAGTGTTTGACAATGTCGATTATGCAGGAAAGACTCATCCTGTATAAGACATAGATTGGTTTGTTGACATCAGTATTCAGGAAAGACTCATCCTGAACATGATACAGGTTTATTTCCATGATGATGATGTCTATTTACAAGAAGGACACATCCTGTAGCAGACATTTTTTGATTTTTTTCTATTGTTTTGTTTGGCAAGTTGTTTGATTTGCCTTAGAGACATTGCTGACTTGTTCACCAGATTGACGCATGACTTGAGACGATGTTTTAACAATTGACTATGTGTGATGACAAAACCCTAAAGGACTGACCTAGTGCAGCCTCAAGGGCTCATCGATTGATTGCCTTGCCTACGTTATACACGTAGAGACCTCGTAGTTTAACGTGACTTTGACTAACTACAAATAGAACACGTGTGTGAAAGTGAATGAGACAAACTCTAATGGACTAACCTAGTGCAGCCTCAAGGGCTCATCGATTGATGGCCTTGCCTATGTTATACACATAGAGACCTCGTAGTTCGACATGACCAACAACCTTGTCATATAGGAAAATGGATTAAATCATGAATTTATACAGACAAACCTAAATGGACTGACCTAATGCCTCGGGGGCACATCGGCAGACGGCCTTGCCTACGTCTAGTCACAGAGGCAATGTAGTTCGATAAACAACAAATACTAACAAGTGCGACGGACTTTGACTTTGTTTTAGGATTTTCAAAATGTTTTGAGTTTTTTGTCTTTTTGAAGTTTTTTGATGTTTTTTGTGTTTTCTCAAGTCATTTTAAGATGTTCATGGATTTTCCATGATTTTACGTCTTCAACATAAGACCAATTGATTATATGACACACATCAAGTGTTTGCCCCCAATCGAGTATAAGACCAATTGATTATGAATAGGGTAAAATGGGGGAAATGAAATGCACTCAATGTCAATTGTTCCAAGTTATGGGAAGGACTACCACTTATTATGAATGGTATATACAAGCGATAGACATGAAAGATAAGGGATATGTACAAGGATAGGTAGTATGTATCGGGTAGTGGACTATGTATAGGGATAAGGACCATGTTAGAATGATAAGGACTAGATTAGAATGCTAGTAAACAAAGGAGTAGAGTTAACTACACATGGTGTTTGTTTGCCAAGTTTTCACCATGGTACTTAACCAAAGCGCCACCAAAGTGGTTTTCACTATTGGACGAATGATTTGTCTTTACTATTTTCTAGATTATCTAATTTTTTTGGTGTTACCAAGACGCCTGTTTGCTAGGTTTTCACCTTGATAATGATTTTTTTGTGATTTTGTGATTTTTTCTAATTAAGACAAAGGCTCCCAGAAGCTATGCGTAGAACTTCTTCAGATGCATACTATTGATTGGTGAGGACAATGATTCCCCCTTAGGAGTAGAGAGTTGGTATGCTCCTGATCCAAAAGCTTCCATAACAACATAAGGTCCTAACCAATTTGGTTCAAACTTTCCTAGTTTTTCTCTTTCTGCTTGATTCTTTGGGTTCTCCATTAAAACTAGGTCACCAATGTCAAAATTTCCACTCAAGACCTTCCTGTTATAGCTACGATGAAGGCAATTCTGATATGCTTGAAGATGTTTTAATGCCTTCTGTCTTCGCTCATCCAAGAATTCTAGCTCATGGATTCTCGATACTTAGTACTCTTCATCATCAATGTGGCCTTTCAAGGATACCCTTAGGGAAGAAATCTCGACCTCAATAGGCAAAATAGCTTCAGAACCAAATTCAAGTGAATATGGGGAAGCGCCAGTGGGAGTACAGATACTTGTGCGATAAGCCCATAAGGCAAGGTTAAGCTGTAAATTCCAGTCATGACCAACATCATTGACAGTCTTCTTGAGGATTCTTATGATGGTCTTGTTAGATGTCTCTGCTTGGCCATTACCTTGTGGGTAGTATGGAGTGGAAAAGTGATGTTGGATATGAAATTTGTCACATAGGTGGCGAACTTCTTGGTTCTTAAATGGGCGGCCATTATAGGTGATTATGGACTGAGGGACACCATACCGATAGATGATGTAGTTCAAGATAAATTTAGAAATATGTGTGCCAGTAATGTATGTCATAGGAATGTCTTCAATCCACTTCGTAAAATACTCAGTGGCAGTGATAATGAATTTGTGTCCATTAGTTGATGTGAGGTGGATCTTACCTATGAGGTCGAGTCCCCATTGGGAAAATGGCCATGGTGACATTATAGGATGAAGCTTCTATGCTGGTGCATGTATCAAGTCTCCATGAAATTGGCATTGGTGGCATTTCATCACAAAGACATATGAGTCTTTTTCCATAGTAGGCCAGTAATAACCCAGTCTCATAATCTTTTTGGCTAAGGTAGGACCACTAGAATGGGAACCACATATACCCTCATGCACCCCACGCAGGGTTGCTTGTGCTTCAGTAGAATCAAGACATCTTAGTAGGGTATTATCTAAGGCACATCTATATAGGGTGTCTCCGACGATGGTGTATTTGGCTAACTTGCAAAGGAATGTCCTACGTTGGTTATTTGATAGGCTAGTGGGTATGACTTTGGCATGAAGGTAATCATAGATTTCTTTGTACCATGGGGAATTAGGACCAACAATGTCACACACCATTTCAGAATCTAGGATATCGTAGGCTGGGACCAAAATTTGTTCTACCAAGAACTCAAACTTAGGCACGTTGTTAGGAATGTCAAGAAGTGATGCAATTATAGCCATACCATCTGCTGCTCTGTTTAAAACATGAGGTATCTAATAAAATTTGACTTTGTCAAAGTACTCTTGAAAGCTATCAGCCATGCGCTTGTATGGAGCAAGCTTCTCATCCTTAGTCTCATAATCATCATTTACCTATCTGATTACTAGTTGAGAATCCCCATATACCTGTAAAATATTAATTTTCCACTTGACTGCCATGTGTAACCCTGTCACTAGAGCTTCATACTCTACTATGTTGTTAGTGCATGGAAATGCAATCCTGAATGACTTAGGGATGTAATCACCCTGTGGGGTAATAAACAGTATACCAGCCCCTGAACCATGATTTGTATGTGAGCCATCAAAGTACAGTTTCCATGTTATGTTTGTGTCAATTGTGAATATGAACTCATCAGGAAATTCTGCAACTAATGGGTGATCTTCCTGTATGGGTGCATTAGCTAACTGATTAGTAATGACCTGTCCTTTAATGGCCTTTCTATCTACATACTAGATATCATACTCACTAAGTATCATAACCCATTTGGCCAGTCGCCCTGTTAATGCTGCCTTGCTAAGAAGATATTTTAGAGGGTCTATTTTAGCAATAACATTATTTGATGGTTTAGCATATAGTGCCTTAATTTTTGAGTAACAAATACTACTACAAGATAGGCATGTTCAATGGTACTATAGTTGAGCTCATAACCTACCAAAGTCTGACTGATATAATAGACTACCCTTTCATGACCTTCATCATCATTCTGTGCAAGCAATGCTCCAAGTGATGAATGGGTTGCTGTAATATAAAGAATCAAATCTCTTCCTTCAATAGGTGGCATTAAGACTGGTGGTGTGAGTAAATATTCTATAATCATTTGAAAAGCCTCTCCACACCTTGTTGTCCATGCAAAGTGTACTCCTTTCTTAAGTAGATGTTGAAAAGGATGTGTCTTATCTGCTAACTGCACTATAAATCTTTTGATAGATTGCAACCTTCCTTGTAATGTCCTTAGTTGACTAAGATTAGTGGGTGGAGGCATGTCTATGATTGCTTTTACCTTAGCCGGATCCACTTCAATCCTCATCTAGAAATGATATAACCTAATAGCTTTCTTGACTTGACTCCAAACACATATTTCTTTGGATTAAGCCTCACTTTATACTTTTCCAACCTCTAAAATATCTTATCTAAAACCTATAAATGTTTTTCCCTTGTCTTGTATTTTACAATAAGGTCATCGACATAATCCTCCATTAGAGTGTGTACTAGATCATGAAAGATAGTAGTCATGGCACGATGATAGGTTGCTCCAGCATTCTTGAGTCCAAAGGGCATAACATTCCAACAATGCATTCCCCAAGGACAAGTGAAAGTTGTCTTAGGTTGGTCTTCAGTTGCAATTCTGATCTGGTTATATCTTGAAAATCCATCCATAAGGGACAACATCTCATATCCTGTTGTCATGTCAACTATCATGTCTATGTTAGGTAAAGGGAAGTCATCCTTAGGACAAGCTTTGTTGATATCTCTAAAATTAGTGCAGATGTGGATGCCCCCAATTGGTTTAGTGACCAATACAAGATTGGAAATCTAATCTGCATAGTCGATAGATCTGATGAAACCAACGTCTAAGAGTTTCTTGAGTTCTTCCTTGACTAACAAAGCAATCTGTGGGTACATTTTTCTCAACTTTTGTTTCACTGGTTTGGCACCTGGATGTAAGGGAAAATGATGTAGAACAAGTTCAGGATTTAACCCCGGCATGTCGGCATATGACCAAGCAAAATTTATCTGTCTCTATGCAAAGAAGTTATGAAATTATGGCTGTTCTTTAGTTGTCAATGACGCTGCAAAGTAAACCAGTCGAGGATTCTCTTTGGTACCTATGTTTACTTCCACTGATTCTTCAACAAGCATGGGTGACTTTTCCTGTGCAATAGGGAGAATGTTCAAACCTCCATTCTTAGGTGCCTCTGAGAGGTTTTCACCTTCAGATGTGTCCTTTCTGTTTACCTTTTCATTGTCTAAAGGTGTCTTTCAGTTTTCACCTAGAGACTCATCCTTTTTATCTTGTTTATTCTTTTTCTCATTTTTGCAACTGGAGGGTTGAACAGATTCCCAAAAATATGCTTTGTTGTCCAAGTCAATAGTAAAACAAGCCTTATGATCACCATTTGGTATGCCTTCTCGTAATCCTAGGAACTCAGCAATTGCTTCGTCGTTCTCAAACATATCTAAGACTGGTGTGTTTTGTTGGTCCCAATCAATGAGTTGGGGATAGACTAAGGGCATGTCATCGTCAGAGTTATCAAAGTTTAATTGAGTCAAGGTAAAGATTGAATTATTCATGTGGTTACAAAAATCTTGTACCAGGTCCTTTTTGCTCTTAGGTTTGGGTCTAGGTGGATTGATAGGTAGGCCTAATGCCAAGGTTTGACTATCGGAAATAGGTGGCTCAGGTTGCAAAGAGGTAAGATCAAGTGATTCCCAATAGTAGTGTTTAAATAATTCCTCTTTTGTCATTTTCTTTGGTGGATAGGAATTCAAGGGATTGGGTGAGGAACTTAGCATCAAGTCAAGTTCTCCAAACAAATTTTCAATGTCCATGAAGAAGTAGAGGATAGGGAATCCCACTCATAATCGTTAGAGTCGAGGGAGTCATAATGATATTGGTCCACTGGTTCGTGAGATGGCTTTATATCTTCTGAAGTACTTACTTCCCCAAGTAAGGGTAATGGGGTACTATGAATGCCAATCTAAATCAGTTGAAACCCTAGCCCTACTCCTTTTGGCCATTGAGAAACAAATATTGGTTCAATCCTGCCATCTTGGTTTAAGCCTAAACCACTCTGTCCATCATATCCTTTGTTTTGCATGATTTTAAAACCCTTTCCATATATATTTGTAGGAATATGTGCAAGTAAGAGGGATTCCTCATCATCTTTCCTATACATCTAGGAAGTGACATCTTCTGCATCTACGGCCTCTTTGCTTAATTCACCCCATTTAGTAAAAGTTGTTGTAGGAGGAATGTGTATAGTGACCATAGATTGTCTCCTATTTGATGTAGGTAAACCGTATGACTTAGGAGGAATCAAATGGCTAACATAATAAGAAGTCTTCATGTAATATTCTCCATAACCCTTGTCTTGAATCTCAACCCTAGGTGTGGTAGGAACTGAGGGTGAAATAGATGCTCGAGTGAGTGTGGCTGGATCAAGATAGGAAGATGAATTGGATGATGAGGCCTCTTGATTTACGAGCACTTGGCATTGGGGGATCTCTTTTAGATTGGTGCAATACTGGAAGGGATTGGGATCACCATCTATAGTTATTTTTGTGCCATTGTATGGGAATTTAAGATGCTAATGATACATGGAAGGGACCACATTCATGGCATGAATCCATGGTCTACCTAGCATAAGGTTATAAGGGAGGGTGAGATCCAAGACCTGGAACTTTATCTCCATTACTGCAGGACCAATTCTGATAGGAAGTGTTACCACCCCCTTTGATTTTCTTTCCTCATCATCATAAGCTTTTATGACAATACTTTTGGTTGTGTCTATGCATGCTTCTAAAATACCTAATTCCTTAATTAGTTTTAAAGTGCATAGATTTAACCCTGCTCCTCCATCTACCAAAACTCATCTAACTTTGGTGTCATCAACAAGGACTTCTAGATGTAAAGGGTCATTGTGGTTCATCTTTTCAGTTGCATAGTCTTGTTCAGAAAATGTGGCATGGTGATTATTGGTCAAGTAGCCCACCATTTCCTGGAAATGATTGACATCTAGATCATTAGGGACCCTGGTGTTCTGTAAATCTTTATCGAGAATAGATCGATGCTTGGGGGAAATACGCAACAATTCCAAGATTGAGATTTGGGTTGGGGTCTTCCCCAACTAGTCAAGAAGGTTAAATTGTAACTTGGAAGGTTGGGGTGTTTGCTATGATGGAGGGCCTTGGATAGTGAACTTAGTATGACGAGTATTGACCGCACACTTAGGATTAGCATTGATAATAATGGTATTGATATTCTCATCAGCGTGGCGAAGGAAATGAATGATTTTTCCACTATTATAATCATGCTTGACATTGGCATAGCTAGCTAACATATTGGTCTTAGTACTCAAACTGGGGATAGTTCCGTTCCCATGGTCATGTAGTGGGTCAGAAAATACTTGATGATCAGTGTTTGATGACTTCTATTTTTGTCAACTAACTTCAATAATTCTCCTTTTGACAAGATCATGTATCATATTCTTTAGTTGTCGATAGTTTTGTAAGTTATGTCCCTTAGTTCTATGAAAATCACAAAAGCCATTGTCATCCCACCAAGTTGGTTTAAATTTTCTTGGATCGTATTGTCCTGGTTCCTGCAGCTGTATAAGATTATGTTGTAACAGTTGTTTGAACACCAACTCAATGGGTTCCCCTAAAGGAGTGAACTCACATTTTTGAAATATTCTTTGTTGTGGATGTTGAGTATTTTGGACCATGTTAGGAGGTTGATTGATAGCATTAAGCATGTTCGCAAAAGTATGAGGTCCTTGTAATGTGAGGAGGGGTCCTGCTTGTAATGTTTTAGCATCAACCACCCCATCATTGGTGACATTTTTGTTGCGGGACCAAAATCTATTTCTGTCAGTGGGGGTGTTTTGTACAATCGGATTTCTATTGGATATTGATGTCTTGAGTTCGCCCTTTTCAATGAGATCCTTCTCTATTATAACCCCTTTTTCCACTAGTTCTGAAAAAGATGTACAACAATGGACCCTTAAGCTACTCTTGATTTTTGCATGAAGGTTTTCTTGGAACATAGTAACTTTTTGTTTCTCAGGTATCTCGAAAAGACACCAACTAGCTATAGTCCTCCATCTTTGGAAGAAAGTGATGAATGTTTCCCCTTTGTCTTATGTTGTGTGACACAAGGTTGCTATATTTATCTCGTGGTCTATGTTGAAGGCAAATTGTTCCACAAATTTCTTAACCAGTTCACCCCAAGATCTAATGCCAGAATCTAGACCCAAAAACCATTCTAGTGCAATTCCTACAAGACTTCTTGGAAAGAGCCTCACAAGATATGTGGGGTCATAAGCGGCATCTATGCATATGGTAGAAAATTCCCTGATATGTTCTATTGGATTCCGTTTGCCATTGTACTTAGGGTGATTCAGTATGACATATCCGTGAGGGAAAGGGGTCATGTACAATGATCTATCAAAGGGGAATGGGAATATGTCCTTTGTTGAAAATGATTTCTTAGTTGACATGGACATGTTATCCATTTGTGTTTGTAATGCATGCATTTGTGTTTGTAAGACGTCAACTTGGGTCAAAGATGTGCTAGAGGGATTATGCGGATCCGCGTATGTGTTCTGAAATCCAAAGTCTCATGATGGGTTTCGATTGAATGTTGGCATCTGAGGTGGATTTGGATGCTGAATGTTGGTAAATGTGTTCTGGTCTAGAATTAGCATAAATTGGTGTTGACCTAGGATCTGTGTAAATGGATTCTGAATACCACTTTGGAAAAAGGGGTTCTAATTAGGAGTCTGTGTAAATGATTGGTGTCCACCGATTTGAGAAAATGGATTCTAATTCAGAATCTGTGTTAATGGATTCTGAGTACCAGTTTGGGAGAGTAGATTCTGACTCAAAAACTGTGTTAATGGATTTTGATTGCCATATTGGAAGGAGGGAATGCCCCCTATTTGTGTGATCCATGGTATAGTACTAGTGACTGGAGCACTAGGTATGGCCATCGACTGTGGTATGGTACTCGTGATACTAGCGTGAGGTATGGTCGTTGACTGTGAACTTGTGACACCAACATAAGGTATAGAGGCTAACGTTTTAGGTCTTTTACCCCCAACAAGAGGACCAAAGGGAGTGGATGATGAAGCCCCTACAGTGAAATTAAATCCTGATGTCATGCTAGATGTACCAAATGGGGACGTATGGACTATCGTACTCTGTGTAGATGTGCTAGATGGTATAGTCATGCTGACCTGAGGTACAGTAGTACTAGCAGTCATGGTATTTGTCCCTTGTGTAGGTTGAGTTTGTAAGGTGCTAATATCAAATCTTGGAGGTAAGGTAGCACCTTCAACTAGCAATTTGGCTAAGTATCATTGTCGATCATTTGCTAGGTACTCATCTATGAAAGAGGCAAACTCAGGGTCCTGTGCGGTAGCCTCTATGTCTTCTACTGCAATATGTCCCTGAGTGTTTCTAGTGGTGAATTTGTCTAATAGAGTCTTATGAGGTCTTGAAGAAAATAGATTGATGAATTCATTTGGGTTCGACATGTTTTCTCTCTCTCTCTTCTCTTAGACCTAGTTTCAACCATGTAAGACAAGCTCAATATGTGGGAAATGCAAAATTATATCTATGAATAGTGTGACCCTAGTCTATGTTTTTGGGATTTTCGTATGCAAGATAAGGAATGTTCTAGGATGACACTAGCCTAAGATCTGAGGATGCAAGGTCTAAGTAAGGTTCTAAGATAATCAATTCTATAAACTTTAAGACAAAGGGACCAAATACCTAAAGTCTAACCAAGGTGTCAATTTAGTTTAAGTCAAGGAACCAATGTAGGATGAGGACCAAAGACAAATTGAGTTTCCTAGCTAGACTAATGAGCTAGGAGGACTCTGTGTAGGACAAAGGATATACTGATAAAACTAGGTTCAATGATAGATTTCGTTGATGCTATGACTTTTCTAGAGTGTAGATGATGAACTAGTCCTAAGTTTGTAAAAGTGACCTTTCTAGAAGTTTAATGCAAGGTCATATGTATCCTAAGATGAAAACTAAACTCAAAATGAAGATAACTATGGTAATGACTAAATGAACCTAAAGGATGCAAAATTGAGCAAATCATTTCAGGTTTCTATTCAAGGACTGTTTGTGTAAAGACAACTGAAACTAGTATAATCGTGTTGACTGGCCAGTGACTGTGAATTCTGGTTTTTCTGATAATCAGACAAATGCATCACAAGATTTCACAGATGTGGTTCAAGTTAATAGTTGCATTTTTCTAGTGATCAATTTCATTTCTCTGGTAAAGTTTAGTTTGAATCTGACAGATGCAGTTAACCTTCTAATAGATGTGACTCGTACTGACAGTTGAGACTCAGAATATAATGCATGCATGTTTTGCAAAGAAATTGGGAGCTAACTAGCAGATGCGACTCATAGCTAAACAAATGCAACTCGTGATAATAGATGCGACTTGAAATTAAATAGATGCGACTCCTGATAACAGATGCGACTCAAGTTTTAACAGATGCGACTCTAAAATAAATTGCAATTTTTTGGTGAACAGTTGGGACTTTCTGTGTGTTTTCAGTGATTTGAGATTTAAACTCACTCCATTTTCCATGATCAAATTCTGACAATTAAAGACAATCATAAGAAAAAGTGTTTTCAGTTTGGATTTTGGACTTCAAAGAATGTTTAAATTGATAACAGACAAGTACATCCTAATAGGCCAAAGGCCTAGGGTTTGTATACTTGGTAGAGCCCACCGAAATACCCTGGATTGGTGATAAACACCTTTCCTTCTCGAGAGTGGATAGCTTAGAAATTTGGTGGCATTGGCTCCCCTCCACGACTCATTAACGTCTTTCAAGCACACCAATTTTGAATTCTTTGGGCAATGACCTCCCAAGAACTACTATCTCTACTCAAGGGGATCAATAGTGAGTATCTTCGAGCATGATACTATACCCTACACTATAACAAGCAATGGCCACAAATAGGTTGGTCTCTAAAACAAAAGGTATTTAATTCGGGCATTCCATTCTTAGGGCATGATCCATGCATCGAGAGTCCCCTTTTGAATCCATCTCGTTGGAACCATACGCGTGATTCTTGGACTTTCCCCAAGAATCCACTTTTATATACTGGCTAGAAGTCCCTCGGGTTTAGGGTGCTACCAGTCTGAGTCATCCTGGGGTGAGTACATTTTCCCACTAGAACAGGCTCAAGTTCTAGAGTTGGTAACCATTTCTCTTACACCTAGGATTGCACGAATGCACAAGGGGAGAGGATACTTTGATGTACCAGGTCGTGAGGGTAACCAAACTTGTGCTTTCACACCAAACATAGTAGACACTTGTTAATTTTAATCCAAAAGAAATATTTGCTACACTACCAAACAATCTGTTTCAAAATTAACTAGGGGCTTTGACAAATGACCTGCAGAAAAAACTCGTTAGTAATTTTCAATATCATCTTCGTCAATCGTCCTGCAAAGGATTGTTAACTCCAAAAAGGCCACACGCTAAAAATCAGATATTAGTAACACACAAATCAATTGAAAGTTTCAGATTTTTGAAAACAGAAATAAAATTTTACCAGTCAATTGCGTCACTGTATTACCAGTCAAATGTGTCATTTCTTATTCAATTACGGCTCGATATCACCAGTCAATTGCGGTTCAAGAATTTTCAGATGTGTTGTTTACTATGTCAGATGTAGCTTAGGAATTCAATTGTGTCGTTTCGTCAGACTGATACATCGTTCCATATGAAAAACCTATAAAACTCAAAATGAAAGTCTATGGATTCTTGAAGATGGTGTCTTCACGTCGGGTTCACCAAATGTAATGCCAAGAAAGTGCACAAGAAACAGATTAGAAGCAAACATGCAATACTAAATCTAAAATGCAAATCTAATGTTAAGCAACAAAGAACAAAGGAAAGTAAAACATAAACAAACTGAAACAATCTCACCAATTCCAAACGTATTTCCATGATTCATCTTGATTTCCCTTCTCTATTTTGCTTGTGTAGTATAATTGCCCTCATATTTTTTGTAAGTTCGTGCAAGTATAGCCTAAGATAATGATGAGCAAAACATCAAAGATTCAAGATTGAGTGCTCTCAAAAGTCATAAGATTTCACGAGTTTTCGAGAGAGATTGGAATGAAGAATGATAGATCAATTTATAGAAAATTGATTATTCAAACGATAGGCCGAGATCGAAAGATCAATGGACGGTTGAGATTGATTGATTAGACATGCATTTTGATAACTGTCAGTAGTGACATGAGTGATACAAACTAGAAATATGATTAAAGATTAAATAAATGATTTAATCTTCAGTTCGATGCTCAAAAACAAAAGAAATATCTTTGCATGACAAAGATAAAGATTGATTAAATCAACTCTCTATTCGAATGCACGCACAAGATTTAATTAATTAAATAAGAATATTTAATTAATCCGCATGTACATGCAATTGAGTTAGAACTGGACGATTGAATTATCTGACGAAGAGATTACTCGAGAACACCACTCAGACATCAAATCAAGAGTTAACTGAGTGATTAAAATAGATGTTGAGTCGAGTAAAAGTGAATACTTAGATAACTCACATAATTATCTAAAATATAGAAGAATGCATTAAAATAGAATTAATGAATTAAATAATTCATTTAATTCAAGATCCGATATTTGAAGAATAATTAAATAAATAATATTTATTTAATTAAGTGATGAAGGGATTTTAAATGAATAATTAAATAAATAAAGAATTTATTTAATTATAGTTGAAATATGATAAAGGTAAATTAAATAAGAATTTATTTAATTTGATAAGAAGAATAAGGTTAATTAGTAACATAATTAAATAAAAAGGTTTTATTTAATTAATGAGATAGAATAAAGAAAATGTAAATTAATTAAATAATTAAGATTATTTAATTAATAGAAGAAATGAAGACTATAGAGAATAATTAAATAATTGACATTATTTAATCAATAGAAGAATACGAATTGTGAAGAATATTTAAGCCGCTGGCCTAAACCAATTTTCAATGTCTATAGGAAGGATATGATGGAGATGCTGGTGAGGAAGATAATGGAAATCCCTTGTCAAAGGTAACATACAGAGCATTATTAGGTGTGGATGGAGATGTAACGGGATAGATTAGAGAGGTGATTGGATTTTGGATGAAACTTGGGGAAAGCTTGCTAGCAATGATAGCATCAAGGGGATCTATGCCATATACATATTGATCAACAAGACTTTTGTTATTGTTGTCAACGTAATTAGGATTCCCCTTGACTACTATTTTTGGTTGCATCAATGGAGGATAAGGATTTAGGATGTTAGATGTGATGGCTAGTTATTGAAAAGATGGGAATAGATGATTAGAAGGAAACAAAATGATGAAAAGGTAAATATTTGTTATGTTATCAGAAGATCTTAGATGTAGCTAGACTAAAGCTTAGATTGGGATTGGATCAAAGCTTAAATTAGGATGATTGGAGGATATGATGGGATTAGACTGGATAAGATCAATTGATGACACAATTTGATAGAATTGAATGATGGATTAGATAGGATGATGAAATGGATTCTAAACCATGTTTAGAGACCACCATAGGTGACTTAAGGCATTCATTGATCAGATAAAAGGATAAATAGATGATTACAACACTGAATCCACCTTGAGATTAAAAGTGGATTGATTGGGCCAAAGATGATAACCGACTCAAGACGGATGGCAATCCTGGGAAAATGTGAGTGATTCCAATGGAATGCAGACACCTAAGTCCACTTGGATAATAACCTCTAAAATCAATTTTATGGAATTTGGATCAAGAAAAAAATGATGGATACGTAACCTAGAGTCATTCTAAGATGGACATATTTGATTTAGATGATGAATGTATGACCTGCAGATGGACTGAAGTGAAGATCACTGGTGAATGGAAGATGAAAATCGACTAGAGGGCAAGGTCACCTATCCACTAGTCTTGGTCGCCTATGTTTTGGGTGTGGTTGCCTATGCACTAGGCTTGGTCACCTTTGGACTGGGCTTGGTCACCCCTCTCAGGGTGGGGTCACCTATCTAGTTTATGATGTGCTGATTGTTTATGGTTTATTATTCATTCATAAAATCTAAGATTAAGTTAAGTAAAGTTTGAAAAGTTTTATATTTTGTGACAACTAATTCACCCCCCCTCTCAGTTATCCGTCCTTATTTTTTGAACAATTGGTATCAAAGCAGGTTCCTCTAAAGAAGTTTAAAAGGTTGAGGTGATCCAAGATGGCATCATAAAAGAAAGACAGTCCTAGATTCGATGGAACAAACTAATTATTGTGTAAAGCTAAGATGGAATGTCATTTGATTTGTATTAGAGAACCCTTCTAGAAGATTACAAAGAATAATATGTTATTCCTCAGAATGGTCCCTTCACTGCTAATGAGATTACAGAGGTTGAGGATAATGTCAGAGCTATGGAAGCTTTGCTGAGTGCTCTAATAGATTCATAAATGAAAAATTTGATAGGTCTGAAGATAACTCATGAGATGTGGATGAAGCTGGAAACTTTGTATGAAGGAGATGTACATGTGAAGATGGCTAAGCTACAGAGTTTGAAAGGCAAGTATGAAAATTTGAAAATGGGTGAAGATGAAAATATTTCTTCTTTTATGCAAAGATTAAATGAAATATGGTATTAGATGTGTCAGTGGTACCCTGGATGGGGAATAAATTGTAGCTAAAGTGCTCAAATCATTGCCTCCCTCTTACAAATCAAAGGCTCATGCTATTGAAGAAACCAGATCATTGAAAAACATGACAAGAGATACACTGATTGGTAAAATTGTTGCATTTGAGTTGAGCGAATTTGGTGAATTTGTTCCTAAGACTAAAACTACATTTAAGACTACTATATCCAGAAGAAACAAGAAAAGATATGATCTAGGAGAGTGTTCTAGAAATTCATTCAAGTATGAGGAAGAAATGAAATAGCTTGAAGATGAAGAAAAAGAAGTAGAAGAATTGGAAGCACTGATTGTGAAGAAATAAGGCAGAGGACAAGGTAAGAATAAAGGAAAGTTGGCTATTAAATGTTTTTCTTGCAGTAAAATAGGTCATTTTGCATCAAGGTGTCCTCAAAGAGTTCCTAGATCTAAGCCTTACAAATCTAGATTCCAAAAGAAATGTTACTAGGCTAAAGAAGGAGTGAGTGATGATGAGTTTGATAAAGATAATGGAAATGAAGATGAATGGGTGTTCCTTGATATCAAGGAAAATGGTTTGGTGGCTATTGAATCTGCTAAATTTGAGAAATCTCTTGGATCACAAATTGAAGAAAAAGATGAGTGGGTTATTGACAGTGCATGCTCACATCATATGACTAGTGACAAAAAAAAATTATAAGTCTTGAGAAGTATGATGGTGGGGTTGTAATATTTGGAGATAATAATGTTGGTGTGATTCATTGCAGAGGATCTATTTGTCTTGGTGGTAAGAATAACACTAATTATGATATTATTTATGTTGAAGGCTTGAAGCACAACTTGCTGAGTGTTGGAAAGATGGTGGAAAAGGGTTATGATCTTCAATTCAAAGATGGAAGATGCAGGATACTTGGAAGATCTGGAAAAGTAATTGCTTCAGGTGAAAAGACAGAAGGTAATATCTTTCACCTGAATGCTGCTAGTGAAAGTTGTTTAATTGCTCAAGTAGATGAAAGATGGTTATGGCATAGGAGGTTGTGTCATCTTAATTTTGATAACATTGTCAAAGTAAGTTCCACTCAAGCAGTAAAAGATCTACCTAAGCTAGTGAAGCATGCTAACACAATTTGCAAGGAATGTCATATGGGAGAACAAACTAGAGTTTCTTTTTGGAGCAAACAACTTCATTAAAATGGATTATTGGAGCTGGTACATATTGATCTATGTGGTACCTCCAGAGTCAAAAGTATTCATGGAGAAAGGTACTTTATGCTACTTATTGATGATTATTCTAGGATGATATGGGTTGCTTTCTTAAGAGAAAAATGTGAAGCATTAGAAAAGTTCAAAAGTTTCAAGGCCATGGTAGAAAATGAGAAAGGTTTGAAAATCAAATGCTTAAGGTCAGAGAAAGGTGGTGAGTTCACCTCCAGGGAGTTTAATTCTTTTTGTGAAGAGCATGGAATCAAAAGAGAGTTATCTACTCCCCAAACTCCTCAATAGAATGGAGTTGCAGAGAGGAAGAAAAAAACAATTATGGATGCTACTAGAACAATGATGATAGAAGGAAATGTGCCTCACAACTATTGGAGTGAAGTTGTAAGCACCACTGTGTACACTTTGAACCGAGTAAATGTGAATAGTAATTATTGTAAGACTCCTTTTGAACTATGGTTTGGTTATAAGCCTACTGTTAGATATTTCAAGATCTTTAGAAGCAAGTGTTATATCAAGAGAGATGAGGATATATGCAAGTTTGATGCAAGAAGAGATGAAGGAATATTTATAGGTTACTCTACTAAAAGCAAGGCCTACTGGTGCTATAACACAAGATTGAGAAAAATGGTTGAGAGTGCAAATATCATAGTTGATGAGGATTCTGATAAATCATCCAAATACTATGGTTATGATTCAAATGACTAGGAAGACAACACAAACAAAGGGGAGAATGTTTAGAAACATAATCAACTTATAATTGTGCCATATGTTCTAGTAAAACAATTTCAATTTGTTTCGGTAAATCAAGGTAGTCAAGAAGCAGGGACAAGTGCAAGTGTAGAAGAAGAAACAAAAGAACTAGAAGTTTGAGAGACTCCTAAAACTCTGAGGTATGTAAAGATAAATCATTCTAAAAATCAAATTATAGGAGACAAGAATAAAGGTGTGCAAACTAGAAGAAAGATTGTAGAATAGTATTGCCTAATTTCCAAGATTGAGCCTAAAGATGCCAATGAAGCTTGCAATGATGAACATTGGATGGAAGCTATGAAAGAAGAACTGATGTAGATTGAAAAGAATGATACATGGATACTTGTTCCTAGACTTAAAGACAAAAATTTGATCACTACTAAATGGGTATTTTGAAATAAGCTGAATGAACAAGGAGAAGTGGTCTAGAATAAAGCAAGATTGGTATGTAAAGGGTATTCACAAATGAAAGGTATTGATTTTGAAGAAACCTTTTCCCCTATTGCTAGAATTGAAGTTGTTAGATTATTTCTTGCTTATGTTGTATATAAGAACTATAAAGTCTATCAAATGGATGTGAAGTTAGCTTTTTTGAATGGTGAGCTAGAAGAAGTAAATATTGAACAGCTAAATGGATTTCAACTAATTGATAAGGAAAATATGGTTTTCCAATTGAAGAAATCTCTATATGGACTCAAGCAAGCCCCTAGAACCTGGTATGCTAGACTGGAAAAATACTTATTAAAGCTTGGATTCAATAAAGGTATTGCTGACAACAACTTGTATTTCAAATTGGATCATGACAAAGAGTTAATTATTGAGGTCTTTGTTGATGACATTATTTTTGGAGGAGATGATAATCTATGTATGAAGTTTGCTGATGAAATGAAGAATGAATTTGAGATGAGTATGATTGGAGAGATGAAGTTATTTCTGGGATTGCAAGTTACTCAGTTAGATAATGGGATCTTCATATCTCAGTCTAAATATGCGAGAGAGTTGTTGAAGAAGTTTGGCATGGATGACTCAAAACCTGGTGGTACTCCCATCGTTACTAGATGAAAGTTAACATAGAATGACGATTCTCCTAAGGAAAATCAAACAAGATATAGGTTAATGATTAGTGGATTGCTCTACTTAACCTAAACTAGAACAAACATTATGAATGTTGTATGTATGGTTGCTAGATTTCAAGCTGATCCAAAAGAGTCTCATGTGACTACTATAAAGACAATCTTCAGGTATGTGAAAGGAACGGTTGATTTTGGGCTTTGGTATCCTCAGGATGATGATCTTACTTTGAATGCATACACTGATGCAGATTGGGCAGGAGATGTAGATGATAGGAAGAGTACTAGTGGTGGTTCCTTCTTCTTAGGGAAGAAGTTGGTGTCTTGGTTGAGCAAAAAGGAGAATTCCATTTCTCTATCTACTGCTAAGGAAAAATATTTTGTTTTTGCAAATAACTATACTAGAGTGATGTGGATGAAAAAAATGTTGAAAGATATCATAATAGTATATGATGGACCTATTTCCATATACTGTGACAACTCAAGTTCAATTGACATATCAAAGAATATGATGCTACACTCTAAGACCAAGCATATATCAATCAAGTTTCATTTCTTGAGGGAGAAAGTGAATGAGAAAGAAGTTAGACTAGAGTATGTGCCTACCAAAGAATAGATTGCATATATTTTCACTAAGTCATTACTAAAGGATACTTTTGAGTATCTCAGAGGGATGCTAGGGGTGATTACCCCTCCTGATATGAAGTAAAGATGTATTTATTTGCATCAATCTGTGTGCTTCATAGATATTTCCTGATCCAAATTGATGTTTTTGTGGCTACTACTTAGGGGGAGAAGTCAAATGTGTAGATATGTGGTTTAGAGATTTTATGTGGGAAGATAATGCTTATCTTTTACATTGATTTCAAAGGGGGAGAAGAGTCATGTGAAAAATTGATGCTTATCTGAGGAGAAGATCCTTGTGGGAGAAGACCATGTAGAAGAGGTTAAGGAAGAAGAGTTAGAATCTAAGGGGGAGTAAGTTCTAATTGAGAATTATTTTGATGGTGTTTTTCACATCATGTGTTGCCATCAATGCCAAAGGGGGAGATTGTTGGGTGTTGTGGTTGTGTTGCTAATATGTCATTATCATTGATATCAACACTATTAGCATTATTGTATTGAAGGTTGTATATGTTGAGGATATTGATAAAATTGTTAAAGGAAGATTTGCAGGTTGTCAGTGTAATAGTGAAGGTCATGAAGGTGTTTTTTTTTGTACGTTGAAGATCAGTTGTTGTGGACTAAAGGGTTTATTTTTAAGAGTATCTAGTAATCATCTACCAGAAGTTTTAGAGGTCTGCGTGAAGATTTGATCGTGCTATGAATAGTTGTGTTCTGATAGTATTTATGTGGGTTATGTCAGTGTTTGTGATTGAAGTTTATGTGATTTTGATCATTTCTATTGCTATGGATATTTCTCTGTTAGTTCTTATTTTTTTTGGATGCTTCTAGTTCATTGTTTATTCTTGTTGTGTGTTTGTGTTGATTGGTGTGCTCATGGTTGAAGATTTTTCTCGGTATGTTCAAGTTTTCATTTTCTTGGCCAACATGATGGTTGTAACATGTTGTGGATCCTTGAAGTTTAAAATTGAATGATTCGCGTGCTCGAAGATATTTTTTTAGGTCATATCATAATATTAGCCAATGGTGTTTGATCCACATTGAAAATTTATTTGTAAATTTGGTCCCACATTGTAATTATGTTTTATATTTTTCTTGGCCGATAAGGTTGTTGATGTAATTCCATGTTGCAGATATATAAGAGCTATTGTTTGAGCAAAGTTAGTGTGCATAAGAGAGTGAATGTATGCTAGAGAAAGGGAAGATGTGCAAATAGTGTTCTAATCATTTGATTGTAGAGCAGAGTGATAATAAGTTTAAAGCGAAGTTTGAAGAAGGTTTTTTCTGCTTAACTAGAACTATAATCAAGCTTGTGTAGAAGTTATTTTCTCAATTCATACACTGTGGATCTAATCAAAATTGTAGTGTATTTTTGGGCAGTGAGCTCTCTTGTATATAGGTAATGAGCTCTAGGCAGTGTGCCTGAATGCATGTGCATTCCCATTATTTTTCATTATACTTTTAACAGGGTATAATATTGTGGACTAACATCCACCATGGTTTTTCCCCTAACAAGGTTTCCACTTAAAAAAATCTTGGTGTTCTCTATGTTTTTGATGTGTTAATTTTTTATGGTTTATTATTCATTCATCAGATCTAAGATTAAGTTAAGTAAAGTTTGAAAATTTTAAATATTCTATGACAACTGATTCACCCCCCCTCTCAGTTGTCTATCCTTGTTTTTTCAACATATTGGTCATTATGCTTTAAGATGTCTGAATAGAGTTGCACATAAGAAGAGTAAGGATCACATAGATAAGGATAGAAAGGATAAGAAATATCAGAAGTTGTATTATGTTAAAGAAGAATCCAAAATATATGATGATGAATCTGATTATGAGGGTGATGATACTGAATGCTTGTTTTTAGCTTTGGAGAATAATTTTGTGTCTACTAACCCTATAAAATATGCAATAAAGAATGCCCCAGAGAACAAAAATAATGAGATGGAAGGTACTTTGGTCACTGCATTTCATGCGAGACAGGATGAAGACTACTGGGTGATTGATAGTAGATGCTCTAATCACATGACCAGAGATAAAATTAAGTTTACTAAACTTGAAAATTACGATGGTGCTTTGGTCATTTTTGGTGATGATGTAGGAGCAAAGATTGTTGGAAAAGGTTCTATTATTTTTTATGGAATTCACAACATTGAAAATGTATATTATGTAAAGGGTTTGAGGCATGACCTTTTGAGTGTTGGACAGATGTGTAGCAATGGTTTTAAACTTGTGTTTCAAAATAATACTTGTGAAATCAGAAAAGGATTTGAAGATATGGTTGCTACTAGAAGGAGAACTCATGGAAACATTTATCAACTTAAGTGTGTTGATGGTCAGTTCCTTATATCTCAAGTCAATGAAAGTTGGTTGTGGAACCGGAGGATGGGACATGTAAACTTTGATAATCTAGTTAGGATCAATTCAAGAGATTTTGTTTGAGGTCTTCCTAGAATCACAAAGCCTACTAATACTATTTGTAGAAGTTGTTAGTTGGGGAAACAGACAAGAAGCAATTTTAAGGGAAAAGAGCAATCTACTACTGGAATGCTAGAATTAATTCATATTGACCTCTGTGGTCCAACTAGAACTGGAAGCCTAAATGGTGATAGGTATTTCATCCTCCTTATTGATGATTATACTCGAATGACACGGGTTTCTTTTCTTAGAGAGAAGACTCAGGCTCTGGATAGGTTTAAATTGTTCAAAGCAAGAGTGGAAAATGAAGTGAACCTAAGAATCAAATGTTTGAGGTCTAATAGAGGTGGAGAATTCACTTCCAGTGAATTTAATACATTTTTTGAACATGACATAAAAAAGACAATTTTCTACTCCGATAACCCACCAACAGAATGGGGTAGTTGAGAGGAAAAATTAGACGGTACAGAAAGCTGTAAGAACCATGATGAAAGAATCAAATGTACCAAATGTGTACTAGAGAGAGGTAATACACACTATTGTTTATGTTCTTAATAGAGTCTAGATTAGAGGCAACAACACAAAGACTCCTTTTGAGTTATGGACTAGTAAGACACCTACTATGAAGTATTTTAAGGTATTTGGAAGCCGTTGTTACATTAAAAGAGATGATGAAAATATTGGAAATTTTGATTCTAGATGTGATGAAGGAATTTTTCTTGGGTACTCTACTACTAGCAAAGCATATAGATGCTTCAATAAAAGATTGAGGAAGATTGTTGAGAGTGCTAATGTGAAAGTTGATGAAGACATGCACAAACCTATTGAGATAAGTGAAGTTGAACCTGATGATTCTATTTGTAGGCAAGTACCTAAAGAGAATAAGGAGAAGGAAGAAGAAGAAGAAGAAGAAGAAGAAGAAGAAATCCCATAACCTATTGTTAAGACTGCTAAGTATGTGCAAAAGAATCATCTAAAGGGACAAATAATTGGAGATTAGAGTGAAGGTGTGAAGACAAGAAGTAAAGCAACAATTGAGGTAAATCTATGTTTTCTCTCTAAAATAGAACCTAAATATATGAGTGAAGCATGTGAATATGAGAGTTGGGTTAGAGCTATGGAAGAAGAGTTGCAGCAAATGTAAAAGAATTAGACATGGAAATTAGTCCCTAGACCTATGAATAAGAATGTAATTGGTTCAAAATGGGTGTTCCAGAATAAGTTGAATGAAAATGGTGAATTTATAAAAAATAAAGCAAGACTTGTATGCAAAGGATACTCACAAGTTGAAGGCATAGAATTTGAAGAAATATTTTCCCTTGTGGCTAGAATGGAAGCTATAAGGATGTTTCTAGCATTTTCTTCCACAAGGATTTCAAATTATATTAGATGGATGTTAAGTCAACATTTTTTAATGGTGAATTAGAGTAAGAGGTGTACATGGTACAACCTAAAGGATTTTAGTTCTAAGACAAACTGGATATGGTTTTTAAGTTGAAGAAGGCATCTTGTGGACTGAAGCAAGCTCTTAGAGCTTGGTATGCAAGATTGGATAGATACTTGACAAAGCAAGGTTTCAATAAAGGATCTACTAATAGAAATGTTTACTTCAAAGTGCAAGGTAACAAAATGTTGACAGTATTAGCATTTGTTGATGGTATCATCTTTCATGGAAATGAAGGCATGCGTAAAAAAATTGCAGAATAAATGTAAAAAGAATTTGAAATCTCCATGATTGGTGAGTTGAATTTCTTTCTTGGTCTTCAAGTGAATCAAACTAATAAAAGGATATTCATTTCACAATCTAAGTATGTAAACGAACTATTAAAGAAGTTTGGAATGGATGACTCCAAACTGGTTAGTACTCCTATGGTAATCAGATGTAAGCTAAGAAAAGATGATGAATATACTAAAACTGATCAGAGAAAATACAAATTGATGATTGGTGGATTGTTGTATCTTAATGCTACGAGACTGGATATTATGCATGTAGTATGTTTAGTTTCCAAATTTCAAGAAGATCCTAAAGAGTTACATGTTACATCAGTAAAGAGGATATTTAGGTATCTTAAAGGTACACCGGATTATGGCTTATGGTATCCTAAGGGTGCTGATTTCACCTTGAGTGCTTATACTAATGCAGATTGGGTTGGTTGTGTGGATGACTGGAAGATTACTAGTGGAGGTTATTTCTTTCTTGGTGGAAGATTGGTTTCTTGGCTAAGTTAGAAACAAGAATTTGTTTCTTTATCCACTACAGAGGGATAATATATTGTTGCACATAGGTTTTGTGGATGAAGAAAACCTTGAAATACATTGGAGTGATATGTGATGAGCCTATTCCTATCTTTTGTGAGAACAAAAGTGTTATAAACATTTCAAATAATCTAGTGATGCATTCAAGAACAAAATGCATATCTACCAAATATCATTTCCTGAGAGAAAAAGTGTTGGAGAATGAAGTCAGGCTGGAGTATGTGACAGCAAAGGAACAAATTGCAGATATATTTACTAAGGCTCTTTTGAAGGATAATTTTGAGTATCTTAGGGAGATTTTGGGGATCATTGGCCCTCTTAACTAGGTGCACATGAAGGTGCATCAACCTATTGAATTAATAGATTCTCTATTTATTTGGATTGATGAATGGGTCTACTCTACAAGGGGAGTAGAATTTTTTTTTTCATTGTTGCAGTATGAGTTAAATGGGCGTACTCCTAAGGGGGAGTAATCAGAGATTTTGATATTTTCCATTGATGTCAAAGGAAGAGAGAAAGTCATGTGAAAAATAGTCAGAAAAAGAGGAAAAGGTGTTCTCTCATAATATTGTGTAGATTGTTGTATTTGATGGTTTATCACATTATGTGTTTCCATCAATGAAAAATGGGGAGATTGTTGCAAGTATAAGTAGTTTTGGGGGTGTTGTCTTTAATGTTGTCATTGATGTCAACATAGTTCAGTATGTTGCAGATTATGCATGTATAGTTGAGATGTTGTTGAGATGTTGTGAGTATGTGGAGCAATCTTTATGGTGTTGCAGATGTGTTGAATTGATGGGTTTCCAAGTTCTTTTGAGAAAATTAATAAAGGGTAGGTGCAGGATCATGATGGGCCAAAAAGTGGTGACATGATGGGTATTTGTAGGGTATGTGGCTGATGACTTTTTTTTAACCCAAAATTGATGAAACAAAAAAGTAAAGCAGATTATCAGCTCTCCACCAATATAAATTATGTTTTACATTCAATTTCATAAATAATTATTATTCATTTTCTATTTAAATTATGACTAAAGTCCTGATTGATAGGTTGATTAAAAAACATCTATATCTTTCAAACAATATCACATTTTTTGAATTTGAAACATGTGTCACATTCTATGCTTCACATACTATAGGATTAAAAAAATGAATTTCATGAAGTTTTGACCAAGTTAAGGTGGTTAGACATCGAAGTTTTATATTTTTTAAAAAGTTGTAATAAAAATTCATAATTAATTATTTATTTAGAAAAATTACAAAAAAATATGCATCACATTAGGACATGAGTCCTCTACTTATATCTAAAATATTATAAAAAATAATTCTCATTTTATTGTGGTTAGGGTGGTTAGATAGACACCTACTTCTTATTTTTTCCCTGAAATTTAAGTACTACTACATTCAAATTTCAAATTTTCACCAAATAGATTTTTTTATTTTTCAAATAAACCTAGTAGTTTAGAAACTACATTTAATTTTCTACAGATTCTATTCTTACATATTTTTGAAATAATATAGATAACTTATTCAAATTTTTACGTCAAGTTGCCTAACTCTGATTTTTCTGAATTTTTTGCCACTTAAGGGTCTAATTTTTCCATGATGATCCTGCACATACTCTAAAGAGAGAAGTCAGAGTTATGAATGTGTTCAAAAAAATTTATGGTATGTGTTCCACATTTCTCTTGTTTTGATTCTATGCTTGTTCGGATCTGAAGGTTTGATGATGGTGATCTAATTGTGATATCTGCTAGTTTGTAGCTTCTAGTTTGATGGAATGTGAAAGTTGTGTTCATCGATGTGTGAACCCTTCTGGAAGAGTTGCTTTTTTATGAAATGGGAGAAATGCTTCTGCTCCATAGTTCTTCACTATTTTGTTTCAAATCTTGCAGATCTGGAATATGTCTTATAATGGTGTTCTCTAGGTTCTGGCAAAGAGGATTATGGTTTGGTGATCCGGAAGTTGAGATTCAGAGTTGTATGTGTTTGCATAGTCTGGATGGATTGATCGAAGGAGTTCGGTGTTTGAAAGTTGATACACTTGTTGTGGATGTATCTGAAGGAACCTGAGATGTTTTCCTGTGCATAATGAATCATGTTGCATTGTCCACATGTTATCTCCTTGTTGGAAAGTGTGTACATAAATGTTCATTTATGTTTTCATTAGGCTTTGTTGACCTAATCTTTACACTTCATTTGAAGAATAAAATTTAATTAAGTGTGTGGTTGATTCGAGACATTATTTTTTGGTCTTGGGGTAAGTGCACCAAGATAGTTCCCAAAAAGGGGGCTTAAGTGGCCACTTTTTTTTTGAAATCAGGAAATATTGACCTTGGACATGAAATTGAGGATTGTTACACTCAAAATTTTGAGATGGAACAAAAACAAGGATCGAAGTTCTCCGGGTCTACTTTCTAAACTACTAATTTATTTTTAAAATGGTTGATATTAAGGGGTTCAAAAGAGGGACATACACAAATTGGTGCTATTTTTTCAGAAAGACATAACAACTCTTGTACAACCTGAGCACAGTGAACTTTTTTGTAGTATTTTTAAAATCGCTACAGTCAAGTTAGCTAACAGTATCTGTAGACACCTAAAAATGACCTAGGCCTACAAGCTTCATTTTTACCACTTTCGTCTAGCATAATTATGACATTTAATTATGTCCTTGGTCCACATTCGACTATTAATTAAATAATTTATAATTGTTTAATTAATTCATGTCTTTGTATTCTTCATGATTATTAAATAAATAAATTTCTTAATTTATTTAATTCCCCTTTGTCATATATTTCTTCCTGATTATTAAATAAATAAGTTTTATTTATTTATTTAATATGTCACTAATTGTCATAATTAAATGAATCGACTAATTTATTTAATTAATTAATCTTATCCTCTAAATTAAATAATTAAATTTAATTATTTAATTGGCAATTTAATATTCCTCTCATTTTAAATAAATGAAATATTTAAAATGTCATCACAATCTTAACTATCAGTCCATTTTGGTAAATAATCTAAAAAAGATTATTTATTGTCTCATAAAATCCATAATTTGAATTAACTCAATTCAAAATGGAAGCTAATCTTCCAAAAATCAAGTAATCGAGCAGATTCTTGATTTTTCAAAACTGATCTTCAGTTCAGTCTTTATCTTCTTCTTTTTTGAAAATCTTTACTTTCTAATTAATTTCCTCATTTATTCTCCACTGTTGATCCAATTATCTGAGATATTATTTTGACTATTCGATTAGTGAATTTTCCCTAACCCTAATTAGGGATTCTCAGACTTAATCTGGACATTCAATTTTAGGTTCTCATCATCAGTCAATCTCATCTGTCCATTCAAAATGGCATTTTCTATAAAATGTTATTTTCCTCTCATTTTTGGAGGACACATTAGATATTATGGACACAATTACATGCTGACATTTTAGTCACAGACACATTATATTATTGCACTTGCACTCTTAGGTTTCTCCTTAGAGTCATTATTTTCATTTGATTAAATCATAGACATTGTCATAGTCATAGGCATTTAGACATTTTTATACAAATCCTTCAAGGCTTGTTGTAGGAATTACACATTTGCAGATTGCTTGCATGTTCGATCTGAGGGCAACACATCATCTAGCAAGTAAGAAGGTGCTATGAAGGCGAAGCATGGAAGGAAAGGAAGGTATAATCGTTCTTTGTTTTGATTTTCCATTGTTCTTGATAGCCTCTTTGGATTTTTGATGTTTATTATCTAACAAGCTAACTCCATCTAAATTTCCATTGATACAGTATCTAGTTGATGCATGATTTTTCTGATAATTTTTTAATGAATATTTGATTTTTTACTAATTTTCTAAGTAGGAACTTCCTGAAAAACAGAATTTTGGCTGTGCTCGCCCTAAAATTTTTTGAAGGTAGTTGATTTTTTTTTAATTTTTTTTTTAAATTGTAGAATAGTCTAGTTTCTAAAAATGTAATTTATTTGAAATTTTGATGAACGATTAATTTATAACAAAAAAAAACCAAACACTACCTTTTGGCAAAAAAGAGACATACAAACAAAAGAAATTATGGATGAAAGGCTTAATATTGTTAAAAAGTGAAAAAAATTAAATCGTTGGATAGCTAAGAGAGAACCTAACATTACCCATGTGTTTGCTTTTGTCGATATTGAACCAGATGCAATCCTGATGGTGATCACAAACCCGATTATGTGAAAAAATTGTAGAATTTGCAAAAACACATCGCTGGTCATTGGGAATGCCCTCCAAGCCTTTGGGTTGGTATTCCAAGGAAAATACCAATGCTAAGGCTTGGGGATTCCCAAAGACAAATATAACGTGCTCGTGTTATAATGCGAGTGCATTATTTCCTAGTTTTGACATTTTGCTTATCTGGAATAGATGCCAAGCAAGACATAACGCTCTCGCATTATGTCTTCATTAATGTTATGTCTTTGTTAATAATAATGTATGTATGTATCCTTGTATGTATGTATGCCTATATGTATTAGTGCATGTATATTGTATGGATGTAGGATTTTATGTAAATATGTATTATGCTTGTATGTATTTATGTATGTCTTTAGAGGGAGGGAGAATTTTAAGAGAGAGAGAGAGAGAGAGTTGTCTAGGTAGGGTGGGATGGGGAAAGGGGGTGGAAGTGAGTTTAAAAGAGAGGGAGTGGGAGAAAAGGGGTTAGAGTGAGGGG
>VDFB02072274.1:85682384-85956229 GCA_007258455.2 Sequoia sempervirens | reverse complement strand
TATTATTTATATTATTTAATAAATTATTAAATTCACATTTATTTTTGTAATGGAATAAAATTTTGTTGAGTACAAATATATATAGGTTAGGGACGACAGCAGTTAGATTTATAATAGAAAGGTTGTAAAAGGAAATTTGATAGATATTGAGCAAAGCGAAAATTAAAATAACAAATGATATTTCCTATTGCTCGAGAAAAGAATTGTATTTGCTATAATTTCTTTGGCACTTTATTGAATGATTGGTTTAGTAAATCCTAATGGTAGATGTTTATTTTTCTTGATTTGCTTTAGTCGTGTATCTAACTGGGCAAATTGGGAAAGTCTTAGATGTTTAAGTCTTCCAGAATGATTTGTATAGAAAGGGTGATGTTATTGTTCAAATGCATTTCTTAAGTTGACTAGGGTTGTGCACGTGTTAGAATATGGTGTATTTATACCTGGTTTATGAATAAAAGGTTTAATGACCGTTGTGTGTCATTTGTTATTATGTGATTGAAAATTGTGCACCTTGTCTACCTTAGTCAAGAAAACTTAGATTCCTTTGTTATGTTTAGGGGAGTGGCTCTATGTGAGGGCCGACACACAAAGTGGTGTCAGGGTAACTTACAAAGAGTTAGTAAGTCAGTGATAACTAAATAACACTGTAGTTAGAATTAAAATCCTTAATAAGATGTTTATGCCTCACTTATGGACTCTTGAGCTAGTTCAGTCTTGAGTATAAGATGAGAAGGCCTGGAATGGAAAATCGATGTCTTGTTACTTTAAAAGGCATTTGATTCCGCAATAACTTGCAAAGGGGCCGGGTTTCGTAAGAGGCTACCGGGTAAACAAGTTGGGGATGGAACCTAGGAAGAAACACCAGGGTAACCTTTGCAACATTGTGATGACACTCCACCTAAAATAACAGTCTACCTTGTGTATTTAGTATATTCGATTGTCTTAAATCTAGAAGCAATGTAACCATCAGTTAGTTATGTACTTGTGTCTAGGGTTAGTAGATTATGTCTAGGTAACCATATTACTATCTCCTAGCACGGGGGGTGGACCTACGGGTACCACATGGTTGGGTGGAACGTGCACCTTACTCCGTTGGGTCCCCAGTTTATGATCATGGCAATCGAGAGCTTCATGGATGGAGAGCTCGCACTTGGATATAGATGTACTTTCTTTATTGCATTATTGTAAAACTTGTATTGTAAAACATCCCTCAATTGTTTATGAGGTGAACATTTGTAAATGTAAATTGTAACTATTATTTGATCTACCTCATCAGATGAATGAGTTTTGTAATATCTTATCAAATGCAATGTAAGAAACAAGTTTGTACTTTATGTTATCTTGAATGGTATTTCAAATGTTATGCAATGATTACTTTTTAAGTTTATGAATAATTAAATATGTGCAATGCTAATATACTAAAGTCGTCTATGGAAACTCAAGTAGTGTAACTCGCATAACTTAATGAATGTATGCAACTAATTAAGTTAATAATAATACTTTTTAAAAAAAATTATTTCACTACTATACACAAATGCAACATTCCTTAGGTTATTTTGATCCGGGCATTACAACTAGATCCCAAAGCTTGTACCCCTTCACACCAACACCATAACCAATGAAGATATATTTAACTACCAAGTGTTCTCCAACTTAGACCTCTTCTTAGTCAAAACAAGAGAATAAAATTCACAACCAAATACTCTAAGATGCCTCATCAAAGGATGTTTACAAGGCCACACCTCCATGGGTGTCTTATCAACAAGAGACAGTGTAGGAGATCTATTGATTAAATAATATGTAGTGGCTATAGCTTCAACCCAGAACTTCTGCTCAAGGAAAACACCACTCAACATACTCCTAGCCCTCTTAGTGTATTCATAGATGGAGGGTTCAAAAATAATAGTCCAAATCATGCAACTTAGAGTCAACACAATGAAAATAATAGAATAAAGTATTCTGTAAATATGAATCTTTATTGAATTGGAGATCTTACATGAAACATATGCCTCATGGGTGAATAACTAAGAGTCATAGGCCTAGCGCAAGGGCATTCAACATTACAACTAGCTTGGAAAGGCCTTATTATAGTCTCTCAATGGGGTGATGTGAAGTTTCTAAATGTTACATCCATAGTTACCAAGTTACTTTTACCATTATGAATGAAAATGTTAACAAATGTAAATTGTGACTTCAATATGTTTGAAATACGTGAATATGCAATAAGATGTTATTGATTTGAAAATAATGAATATGTTTTGAATAAGCGAAATGAAATGTATTGCAATATAAACATTTTAAATTCTTTGTTGATACAAATGTGTTATGATGCAAATGGTTTTACATTAAATGTCTAACTACCTTGGTGTTGTACTAAGCTAGTTGCAGTCACATATTCAATCCTCTAGAAGGGAGAGGAAGTATCACTCAGGAGAAGTGATTGGTCAGGAAACCCTTAATGAAACCTAGTTGAGCTTAAATACACACACCCTAGATTGTCTAGTTGAGTCGAGACAATTGGTACTAAGTAAGTAACCTTTAAGGATAGGTTGGAAATGCTTGAGAAAATGTCTTTGATTTCTTTGATTGTGTGATCAAGTTATCATGATTGAATCTTTAAGTCTTTCAACTTTGTGAATAGTTGTCTTTACATCGATTCATGTGCACATTAAAAGTATACATGTAGATATGTATATATATATATATATAATGACTCATGCATGAGAGCATAATTGCATTTATGCATATATATGAGTAGAAATACTTATGAGCATGCTTGCATGAGGAATTGATTATATATGTGTATATATATACAATTAATGTTTATGTTTGTTGGCAAAGATGAATATATATGTCTTTAATAATCTTATTATTATTAAATATAAGATAATGTTATACTTATATATATGTATACATGTATGTATTTGATAAAACACACATATATATGCATTTGGATAAACGATAATACATATATTGTTATATATATAATGATTAGAGTTTTTTTGATAAATCTAAAGTGCACTTGTATGGCATTGAAGTTAGTAAAAATTAATAAAAATAGATGGCATTGAGTACATGACTACTATCATGGCACTAAGAGCATTTCATAGTGTTAAATGCATGTAGCTATTTTGAACAACAAGAAATGAATAAATAAGTCACATGCTTTGAAATATAGGCTAGCGCTGAAAACATATTTATAGTACTAGAGTAAGAGATTAAACCATATATATTATCATTAATTAATGTGATGGAAACACATTAGCTTTTATCTACTGCACATAGTTTATATTTATTGAATAGAGAATAATATTTAAGTACTACGCAATATACAAAGTAATGTGATGAGAAATGATAAAGCAACACTACAGGGAAAAATTTAGTGGCGAATCTTCACTAATTGGAAAATAATTTAAATCGAGACCTCTAGAAATGGCAAATAGTACAAGCTAAAAAATATGCAGAATTGCCAAGTTTTTACAAAAAAATAATTTTATCTCGATTAATTCGCCAATGCATTATTCTTTAAATGACGCGTCATTGGAATTGATTCGCCAGTAGTTTATACTCTAATTACAAATATTAATTATATTCACTAGTAATATTATATTCCTACCATTAATTTTGGGGCAATATCACCACTAATAATAAACTACCATTTCATTTTACTGATATTTTAGCCTTAAATAGGGCTTTTCTTTATTGACATTGATTAGCTTTTTAATCAGATTGTTGTAGGATGATTTTGTGAGTTTATATGCACATGCATTTTAAAATGCTTGTTGAGGCTTGAAATTTGTTTTGGGCCTCAACAAGCGTTTTAAAATCCACGTGCATATAAACTCATGGAATAAGCCTACAACCATCTGATTAAAAAGCTAATCGATCGTCATAATTTCACTTTTCATGTAGTTTTTTTTTTAAAGTGAGAATTTTAAAAAATTCTTAATCTGTGTCTGCTCCAATGCATTTTGAATAGTGAATTTATGCTTGGTGGCGAGGGGCTCTACCCTTCAACCCTGCTTGTATCATGACAGGAGCGTGTCAGGGATGTTGTCCCCAGACCTCGCGAGGGGGCATTTCCCCCTCGACCCCCACAAGGGGTGCTACCCCTTGACCTTGTTGGTGGCTGCCACCCCCGGACCCCTACTTCAATATTACAAAAGACAAAAAAAAATGGGGGAACTGTGCTGACCAACTATGCAATTTTTTAAAGGAGAGATTCACCATTGTAATTAATCTTTTTAGTGATTATTTGCTAGGATTCGCCATTGTGATTATTATTTTTTCCAATTATTCATTAAGATTCGCTAGGATTTTACAATTTTTTTAATAATGTGCTATGGATTCGCCAGGAAAATTAATAATTTTTTTCAAATAAAAGGAAAGATTCACCAGGATTTTACACCTTCATTGAGGGGGGGTTTCTTAAAGTTATCCCTACAACACTATTATAAGGGAGGTCATCTCATAAGCTATGTGTTTAATACTTTGGCATAAACAAAGTCAGCTATGTAAAATGCATCCAAATGAGTAGAAACTTATTCTTCTATTTAACAAGCAGCTAGAAAATAGGGAATGTGGTGAATTGTTGGCACCATATTATGAACTCTATGATTCATTTAGAAGTCTCTTGATCTTGTAAGTCGATTTCTAGATTAGAACATGTGCAATATGAATTATTCAACATATTGTTGGCAAGAAAAGAATCAACCTGCTATCTTGTATGGGTGAGTATTGAGATAGGAATTTTCCACCTTTTCTATTATCAAGCTAAGTTGATGGAATTAAGTTGAGATATATAATAAGGAGTGGATATTATCAATAGTATTATATATTAGGATTGATGAAATAATGAATAGGTTAAGGAATTTATTTAATACTCCTATATACCCTATTTGGGAATTAACATGATGTTTCTATACATAGATAGTCTACACTACCTGTAAAATGTAAAATATATCAATGTCATGAAGAGACTTGACATTGTTAGCTTATAATGCTAGGAAAACTTAGGAATGATATGGTTTAGTAATACATCTACAGTGATAGTATAAAATTTATGATAGAATTAGATATCATATTGCTAATCTATACTTGAATGATCACTTTATCATTACTTTACTAGTGAATGAAACCCTAGGTTGAGAGTAACTTGTTCGGGTCAAGAAGTATATTTGATTAATGATTGAAGCCCTAGGTTAAGAATTACCTTCTGGGTTGGAATATTTACTTGATTACCCATTGGAACCAATAGGTTGAAAATAACCTCCTTGGTTGGGTGGTTTATTTGATCTTTGATTGGAACACATAGGTTTAGATTAACCTACATGATCAAACTAATTGATGACTTTTGACTTTATCCTACGATTAGGATATACCAAAGTTGAGTTTCATCTATGTGATTAAGTTGATCACTTGAGTCTATGAATTGCTACTTGATTGGAGCCATAGGTGGGATTACCTATTGAGTTTGAGTTGTTGCATGCTTGGTTTCCTTATACTCTTAATGTGAAGTCATATTTTTGACAAGATTCTACTCTTTGAATAACCCTTTTTACTAAGGAGATTACACTCTTGAATAGTATCATTTATTGATATGAATTCTCTTTGATTAAGGTCATTTATTAATGATATTATACTCTTGATAAGAATCACTTATTGGCATGATATATTCCTAAATGGAGTCAGTTATTTATGAATAATTATTCTATGATATGATAAAGCTTATGTAACTATACTTTAGATTATAAAGTTATTTATAGGGCTAGGTTGTCTATTGAAGGGAATAGGTTATTCCCAGGATTAGATTATCTAGTGAAGGGAATAGGTTATTCTTGGGATAATATTATCCAGTGAAGGGAATATCTTGTATGTTTGAATACTTGAGAGAAGTATCTTTGTGATTTGAAAAGGGAATAGGTTGTTTTTTAGGTTAAATTAACTATGCATAGTATATGAATGGTCATAATAAAAACTAAGCTATGTTAGTGTATGTGAAAAGGATGATTGTCACTCAAAATATTGGGTGAGAATACTTTGGCCAAAGTAGTGTAAGTAGCCAATGTTTACACTGTTAGTTCACTGTGTCGAGTATAGAGATTCTAGTTTTGGATTTTCATGCTCGTAGGTGTAGCTACTGTATGATTAAAGGTTCTAGATTCTATGGCACAAAACTAAGCTCATATAGGCTATTATTATGGGGGGTTTACCAACCAATCTCTTCTTTGAAGGGTAGGACCATATTTCCATATGTAGCAAATGTACGAGGAACCGCATTTGAGTCTGTGGTTGGCAGAAAAGTGCTCGAGTGATGCTTCTCCTCATCAGTTGGAAGTTGAGGTTTGTGGATGCTTGCACTTGTATTGGGGACAACTAGAGTGTATGCACCAAGGAATGAGGACATCTAGAATTTATGCACAAATGTAGAGACATCAGGACTAGTTGTATATCTATTGCCAATAAAGCTTAGGAGAACTACATATCTATGTATCATGTACCAATTTATATGGAAGGTTGTAATCATGAATGATAAACTTGATTTTATTCAATATGAAATATATGTTATGGAAAGATTTATGAAATTACAATGAAATGTAATGGAGGTTTGGAATAGTGTTTATTTCAAATGTGCATGTAATTTACATAATGGAAAAGAAAAAAAATATTGCTATGTTTTGGAATCATGGATCATTCAATTGGGGTGAAAACTTTGAAATTTTATTGAGTAGAACATCGAGGTTATTATATGTGGTTTTAGAGCTACCAAGTTCAACTCTGGAACCTATGAGACCATTACGTGAACCTTTTCGAAAGATAATGGCTGAAAAGTTCTTATTCCAAGATGACAAGAGAAAAGAATGAAGTGGAAATAGAAAGGGAAGATATGATTCTTGAAAAATTGTTAAAGTTGGGATTAGGAAAGAGTCATCCTTGGAATTAGAAAATCCTAAGTCAACAAATCAATATGAGGCAACCTTGGATTGCAAAAGATTATGCATCCAAGTTTAGTAGGAAGGTTATGAAGGTATATCGATGGGTACCTTCATCCTATGAAATTTTTAAAAGACTCTAAGGGGATTGGAAGAACTGAAATAACCCCCTTATTGGTAGTAGCCTATAGTTGCAAAGAGTCAAGGATTTTTGGATTTAGAAAGAATACTATGAATATTTGTGTATGCATTATTGGCATAAAATAGAAACTTCAATCAAAGAAGAAAGTCAATTTCTTGTGAATCTAACTCAATAAGGGAGGTATCCAATAGGTTGGATAACCCTTGAAAAAAACTTATTTTGAAAAAGAAAATGATCTTGAATATAATTAAAGAGAGAAGAGTTAGTACCTTAGAATAAGGGAAGATACCAGAATGGTCAAAAAAGGAAACCAATAAACTTTAGAGTGCTTAAGGTTATGAGAAAATAAAGTTACGAAGAATTGGTCCAAAGTCACTTGGAAAGGTCGTTATAAGAAAGAAACCTGAAAAGGTAAATCAGGTTGGTCTGAAAAAGTTTTGGGTAGTACATAGTTTGGTTGTACTGTAAATTGAACTCACCAACTAGTAATTGAAAATAAACTTATGCTTAGAGGTTTCAAAAGGAATTGAAATATTAGAGTGCCTCTTAGCTTGTAAAGTTGTTGATTATTCTTTAGATATCTTTATTGATGATCCAATTGTTGAATCTATGAGAATAGTGACTAATGATGAATCTAATTTTTTGGAATACGTATATTCAAGGCATGCCATGGAGGGTAAGAAAGGGAAGAAAAAGGAAATCAAAATCCAACAATAAGGAATGTTAAATCAAATCGGGAAAGAAAATATATTGCTAAGAAGTCAACTTTGAGTTGATTGAATATTTTGGAAACACTAAGGGGGGAAGAAAGAGAGTAGATAAAATAAAATAAATTACCCTATACAATGAATTCCATTACTATATTTTCAATTTGGAAGAACTTTTGGCTTCTTCAGAAGACATAATTTAAATCAAAGTCATATATCCCATAACCACAAGGATAAGGTATTGGAATTATTGGAGAAAGATAGTGAAAGGTCATGGATTATGACCAATGAGGAAGGAAAATTATCACACAATACTTTATATATATTTTATTGAAAGATCAATTGCTATTATCATTGATTCCTTAGAAAAGGATAGGAAGATTACTTGATCATGAAAGGAAATATCATTGGCTATGGAATAGGTAAGGAAAGATCTAATTACTCATGATTTCGACTCATTGAGAAATATTCATTCTTGGTAATTAGGTATGCAATTAAATTCGATATCTTTCAGGAACCAACATGTTTAAACGAGAATTGTTACTCAAATTAGTACAAGATACTCATTGAGAGAGTTAGATTGAACTGAAAATCAGATTAAAAAATTCAAAATGATCAAAGGACAAAAGAAATCCAAGGTATGGATGTCTTAATATGAAAGATATTTATATCTATAAATTATCTAGCCATTATACTTGAGTATCAATTGTGGAATGAGACCATGAAAGAGGTTTTCACTTAGTTGGAATAGACTAATATGGGATGGAAAAGAACCTATGTACCCAAAATTTTGGGAGATTAAGGAATGAAATGAGATAAATTGATGTCACATTCAAAACATTGGAATGAAAAAATTATCTGTTAGATGAGGAACCACAATATTCAGGAAGGGGATAAAGTATAATGTTGCAAGGTATGTAGCAAGTTGATGTCCAAAATACTAAAGGATAATGATAGGATGTCATCACTAGCAAGGCTTGTATACTCCCATGGAATTTTAGAGGACAGGTGATAGACCATTAGAATAATATAATCTTCCTATGTTGATAGAACTAACATAATGTTATGATGGAAAAATTCACCAAGGTAACTAACGCTGGTCATAATTTTTGATTTATAGGATTTTGGTCCTAAATAATATATTGTGTGATGAAGTTTGTTAATGTTCTTAAAAAGGTTATCTCACATGAGAACAAGAAAATAATGATAAGGTTTCTTGTAAACCATGCTCATCTTATGATAAATTCAATTGAATGAATGCTCAATATATTAAGATAGATAGCTAGGAAAAAGGGACAAACCAAATCTTGAAATATTTATAGAAAAATTATAAAATTCTATCATTAAGGTTTGGTCCATTATATGGAAGAAGGGTTGAATTTATATTAAGTTGAAATAGGCTAATAAATAGGGTTAACCTTAGACTAGAAAGGTTGTCAAATGGAACAAAAAATTGAAAGGATCAAGGAAAAAATTTATTGATACAAGGTTTGAATTAGGAAGAAATTCTATACTTAAGTAAAATGGATGAGTCAATGATGGATTATCTTAGATTCTGAGTTGTCCAATGGTGTAAATACCAAAGGAAAGGATGGGACCATGGTGTAGTGTACAATACACCAACATTCCTTATCTATTTGGGTTACACTAAGGAAAAATTCATGAGCCAATGAGAAGGTGTTTTTAGTCACTATGACATATGTGTCATGTGGTATACAATTGCTATTGTACTTGAGATGTACATATGAGGTATTATGATTACAATGTATAAGATCTTTGGGAGAGAAATTATGCGTGAAGCACAATGATTTTCCCTATGCATTAGTAAGAGTCACTCAATGCAAGGTCTAGGATGGACGAGATTGCAAGGAGTGCTATTTTTGATAAGGTAAGATGCATTTATAGGGTGTAGTACTCTTTACACAATGAGCCCTAGGGTCCAAAAAGAGACGAAGTCCATAGTTACATCAAAAGACCTATAACAATAGAAAATAAAAGAAACAGGACCAATAGAACGATAACATAAAATAACCAATAACCCAAAATATAGACCCACACATTACATAGTAATCCCATCCCACTTCTTAGAGAGAAGATTTAATACATCATCACCCACCCAATTAGGTCCCTTCCCCATTTTTCCCTTCTCCACCTCTTCCTTGAGAACCTCCGAGAGAGTGGTAGCAGACCTATGAATGATCTTAATGGTGAATCGTGTGAGTTGAGTGAATTTATGTTCCAATTTTTCCACCTGCACTTACAACTTGCTGAAAACCTCCATCATGTCATATGTCCTCTTAATAATCTCTTCCTCACTAGCCATCGGGTCTGAAGAATGGGTGGTGACGTTTACATTGATCATCTTATTCATATTCGAGAAGTGGTTGGTTCGTTCAACAAATTCCTCCATTTCCTTGATAGTGTCCTTAATGCATTCCTCTTTACCACTAGTCTACCCCTCTTTGCCAATAGTCTCCTCCAAGCTGTTGGTTATCTCATCCACTAGCACCTCCATCTTATTTTTAGCTAGCCTCAGGGACCTCCTGACATTGGTTTTCTCCATTGCCACATCCACAGTAGCCACCACAATGGTATACCCTTTAGAATCCTAGTCTTCAATGCTCTTTCCCTAACTCTATGAAGTCAACATCTCCACCTAGAATGAAGTCTCCTTCTTACCTTTAATCTTTTCTGACAGTTTGTTGTTCTTCTTGTTAGGGACATTTTTAACTCACACAACCTAGCAACTACCTTAGATTAGGCATTTTCCACTCCACCTTTCTTCTTTTTTGTAGGGGGTTTTCGTCTAGGAGCATTTTTGGGTTGGCTATTTACAAGGGGGATTTCCTCTTGGTACTATAGAAGTAGTAGGGGAGGGTTTATTAGGGGAGTGGTCGGGTGGTTCTAGCTCTTCAACACAAACAATAAAAATGGGTTTGGGAGGACAAAGGGCCAAATGGAAATGGTAGAGTTGAATAATTAGGCCCTAGTGTAAAGGCAACAAAGGTGGTTTATTTGAGTTTTGGGCAGCAACTTCAAGGGTTCCTTTTACCAAGATTTCCAAGGAATTTAGCAAGAAAAAATAAAAAACTTAAGAGAATTTTGTGCCTAAGGTGATTGAGTAACAACAAATGTTAAAAGTAAAATACCTCAAATCTCCGCTCAAGAGTAACATACTTCATGAGAGCAAGACAAACTTGATCCCATGGTTTAGGAAGTGCCTCCCTTTCAAAACCCACTTTCTTCTTGAATGGCTTCTCATTCTCTCTAAAGAAGGCATTAAGTCTCTAAGTTTTGGACTTTTTTATGCTTCTTAAGTTTCTTATTAGTGTAGGAAGACCCATTGCCTTTCCAATAACATCTTCATTAACTTCAAGTGAAATTCCTCCTACTATAAGTCTCCTATCATTCAAGGAGGCAACAAATTGAGTCAACAACTTCTCATTGTGACCCACTAGACACTCCATGAGAGGTGCTAAACCACTTTCAATGCATACATTCTATACAATAGGGTTCCTACGAAATTCATTACAGGAGTCACACACTCAGTCCTAACTCTACTGCCTCCCATATTTTCACACTAAATCCAGAAGCTTCCCCGAAATAATAGGGTTTACAAATTCTTGAAATGGAAACCAACAAATTGACCCACCCCAATATCATCATTCCCAAACAAAGGAAGATCATGCATAATTAAGGCATCCAACAAATCACACAATCTAGTGGTCATTTCCAATAAATTGATTGTCGTGGGGCAATAATAAGGAATTCTTAATTACAACATACTTAATCAAAAATACATGATAAAATTGATCTTGATATTAAAAATTGAATGTCTAGAGCTAACTTTGGTCCAACACATACTCTACAGAAAAATGGTTGTGGGGTCATAATTAAATTTCCTTAAGTACAACACATCAAATCTTATATCTATGATAAATGTTAGTGGATAATAAATATCTAGCAAATTGAAGATAAACATTTTCAAATATGTGTTCCTTAAAATGTGAAAAATGTTACGATACATTTGATAAGACTGTTCGAATGGGTTTTGGAGGACCCTACCATACATCATAATAAATTGAAAACCCCACCTAACTCCTTATGAAAATCTCTCCACATACTCATGGTTGTTCCACATCATCCAATTCCCAAAGGTATAGTGCCACATGTACCTGCCCAAAATAGCATAGTTGGCCCCCTTCATTAATAGTTACATTTTTCTATCCTACAAGAATAAATATTTTATATTCACTGGGAGAGTCTCAAGTCTTCTCCAACATTTGGATAGACTTAATAAGGAGGAAAGTTTGGCTAGAGCATTTTCCACTTGGTTTCCCTCATGAAAGATGTGAGACCAATTCTTCCTTTCGAATTTAGAAATCAAAAAATTTATGTCCTAAAGGATATCTTTAATACTCCATCCAAGATTATGACACTAGTTAATATAGTTAATCACCATCTTGGATTCACCTTCTATATGCATAGTTTTTATACCTAGAGTCACAACAATCTTGACACCCTTGAGCAACGAGCATTCCTTCGGTATCATAGAATTATGTATACCAATACTGCCAACATACCCAACTACAAATTTTCCCTTGTAGTCCCTAATAATTCCACCAATACTAGCCATACTTGGGTTCCCCTTTGCCACCCTATCAAAATTAAGCTTGTACCAACCAGTATTTGGGGGTTTCCAAACCATAATATGTTGAGCTAGAGATTTATATTTATCAAAGGAGTTGATTTCTAATTTTCTATTCCATGATATTTCCATCTTGATCTCCCACTTCATGGGGGATTTTACAGGGCTTTCCAAGAGTAAATGGAGACACTCTCAGAAATGAGTCTAAAACCAATGCCAAAGAACTACTTGGGACTTCTCTCTATATCTTTGAAGATTTGATTGTTCCTCTCTTTCCATAAATACCAAAAAATAATGGGAGGGATTTGACGCTAAATATCAATAGGGAGAGGATGTTGAAAGGCACCAGACTATCCCTCAATAAGTTTCTTAATTCCACATTCATGGTTCAATGGATCCCCAATTTTCCAAAAGCCAAATCCCAAACTTTAGCAGCAAATAGACAGTGCAGTAATAGGTGGTCAATCGACTCCTCATTTTTCTTGCATAACATGCATCTATTCAAGAACTAGAATCCCCCTTTCATAGGTTATCTTGAGTTAGAACATTATTGTGGCATTCCATCCACCAAAATAAATTTATCTTTGGCATCAATTTTCTATTCCAAATATGTTTCCAAATTTTTCTCTAATCTCCCAAGTTCGACAACAAAAACATAAGTTGGCCTAACAAAGAGGTTTCCCTTTCATTCCTTAACCCAAAAGAATTCATCCTCCATGTTTGATATGGGTATTCTAGATAGGGAAAGGATGTCCTATAAATTCCTAGCCAATGCAGTCTCAAGCTCAAAGAGAGGGGGAAACATAATTCCAAGACTTTCCACTTCTTAGAACATTGAGGACCATACATGTAGTCACATAAATTTTTGTTAGAGAATTATTGTGCAGGCTCCATCAAATTCTTGAAGTTAGATAGGGATAGGGGAAAACCACATAGCCAGGGGTCTTACCAAAAGCTAATATTTCTACTATTCCCAAGCTTCCATATTAGCCTAGAGTGCAACAAACTTTTCATTCTCCATATATTGTTCCAAGCCAAAGAGCCACTAGGGTTCTCCTACAAGAGACACCTAATTAGGAGGTAGTTATTTAGATACTTAGCATTCATAATCATGCACGAGTCCTTTATGTGCCTTAACTGATCCCAACCAACCTTATCAAGGAAAGCTTTGTTGGTCAGTTAAACTTTCCTTATACCAAGTCCTCCACTAGATTTAGGAAGGCACAACTTGTCCCAACTAATCAAAGACAAATTGTTTTTTTCCTCTGTGCTAGACCAGAGGAAGTTCCTTTGGATTTTTTCAAATTTCTCCACTATGTATCTAGGGATTTTGAAAATAGAGAGGAAATAAAATGGAATCCCTTGAAGGGAAACAATAAGGAGTTGTAGCTTACCAACATGACTGAGGATTGAGCCTTTCCACCCAACTAGTTTCCTTTGAATCCTCTCAAGACAGTATTCAAGAAGGTGGGGGAAACTTCCTTGATAGTAGGAGGGATCCCTAAGTACATCAAAGGTATGGAGGCACCAACATTACCTTAAAAAACAGTCACCATATCCTACAACATAGGAGTGTTTTTAAAGAAATAAACCATACTCTTGTTGTAGTTTATGCACTGGCTAGAGCCAGCTGCATAGTTTTTAAGGAACTTTTTTCATTTCCTTATTTCCACAACTTAAGCTTTCCCAAACAAGATTGTATCATCCATGAATTGTTGTATGATAGTAGGTTCTAGAGTAGTGGAAGGTTTGAAACCTTTGAGAGAACCCTCTGACAACATTATAGAAACATTCCTACTTAACACATCCACAACCATTATGAACAAGTAGGGGGATAGAGAATCCCCCTATCTTAATCCCCTCCAAGAATTAAAGAAACCATGAGGCACCCCATTGACAAAAATAAAATATTTCATAGTAGTAACACACTCTATAATGAGATTAAGCACCCTCTGATTGAATCCCATCTTAGCCAAAACTTTGGGGAGAAATCTCCAAAGGACTTTTTCGTAGGCTTTTGAAATGTCAAGCTTAAAATCCATACTAGCATTGTTGCAATGGTCCATAGAGTGCAAGAATTTTTGAGTGGCAATGGTAGCATCCAAGATACACTACCCTGAGACAAATCCACTTTGGCTTGGACTTATTAGTTTTTCCAACAAGGGTTTCAAGTAGTTCACCGGGATTTTGGAGATAATCTTATACATGGTACTATAGAGGCTAATAGGGAAAAAGTTGACCATGTTATGTGGGTCCTCAATTTTGGATAAGGGCAATAAAGGTGTGATTCATCTATTTGAGCAATTTTCTAGAATTAAAGAAATCCTTAGCCACTAGAGCTAAGTCCTTACCAACTATGTCCCAGAAAAACTAGCAAAAAGTTGGGGGGTATCCATCAAGACCCAGAGCCTTGTAGGCACCCATATTGAACATAGTGGCCCTGAATTTCTTTGAAGTGACAACATCCAGAATATTATCATTTTCCTCACTTGATAGAGAGATAGGAAGGGGGTCCAAAAAAAAATCATCCAAAGTAGAATTAGGAGCCATAATAGGAGCTAATAGAACTTGTTGGAAGTAGCAAGACACCAATAGAAAAATCTAAGCAGGGGTAGTGACATCATTCCCCAACTCATTTTTCAACATTTTTATCTAATTCCTTTTCCTATGCTTGAGGGCTGAAACATGGAAGAAAGAGGTATTCCAATCACCCTCCATGAGGCATCAAACTCTAGATTTTTGTTTCTAGAATATCTCCTATTTTTAAAAGATTTTTTCCCATTTCATGCATTCATCTCTTTCCTGCTGACAAGTTTGAAGATTGATAGCACCCTCCTCCATTCTCTTTTGTGTCAACCTAATATTATCATCTAACACAATTTTTTATGGAAGATATCAGCAAAAATCATCTTGTTCCAATCCTTAACTATATTCTTAATATACTTGAGTTTATGGAACACCCTAAACATGGGGGAGCCATGTATGGGAATGTTCCACCAAGAAACAATTTTATTCCTAAAATATGGGTGGACATTCCACATTATCTCAAATCAAAAAGGAAAGTAACCCACAATAGAGTGTTCATTTGTGACCAACAGTAGAGGCTTATGGTCCAAAATAGTCTGGGGTAAAGCCACCAAGTTGGAATTAAGTAAGGTTGTCCAATTGAGAGAAAAGAGGAATCTATCAAGAAGAACCTAGATAAAGCCATCCCCCAGCCTCCTATTGGTCCATGTAAAAGCATGTCCATGTAATTTTATGTCCACCAGCCTATTATTATTTAAGAAATCATCCAGGTCAGTCATGCTATCAAAATAGTCAATTAGACCCCTACTCTTCTCCGAAGGGAATAGCAAAGAGTTGAAATCTTCAAGCACTAACTATTTCCCCCCCCCCCCATTACTCTTTATCTAGTCAATGAGATCTTGCAAAGGGATTTCCTTGCATTCCCTAAATTGGGGGCATACATTTTTATCAAGAACCAAACACCACCTGAGTGATAGAACTAGATTCCCACACTATTCCTACTTTCAAATTTTTTAGATCTAGTTAATCAATTAGGGTTCCACATCACAAATAGCCCACCAAAGCCCCATCCACATCACTATAGGAGAAATGGGCATTTGGAAAAATGTACTCGGCTATGCCTTTAATTTTTTTTGTCATTTTACTTTCTTATAATAGAAAAACATTTATCTTGTGTTCCAACACATAATTCTTCAGAGCCAGCTGGTCTTATGAGGGAAGATTATTTTATAATACTTACATAATTTTGAAATGGAAAGTAAAACCTTTATTTGAATTTATCTATACATTGATGAAGTGCTTTAAATCATTAGGGATGATGATTCACAAGGGGGGAAGTATGTTACATCTTGTTTCATAGTTACCAAGTTACTTTTACCATTATGAGTGAATATGTTGACAAATGTAAATTGTGACTTCAATATGTTTGAAATATGTGAATATGCAATAATATGTTATTTATTTCAAAATAATGAATATGTTTTGAATAAGTGGAATTATATGTATTGCAATATGAACATTCTAATGATTTTTTGATACAAATGTGTGATGATGCAAATGGATTTAATATGAACATCTAAATACCTTGGTGTTGTACTAAGTTGGTTGCAGGGACATATTCAATCCTATGGAAGGGAGGGAAAGTATTACTTAGGAGAAGTGATTGGTCAGGTAACCCTCGATGAAACCTAGCTAAGCTTACACACACTCACACTATAGATGGTCTAGTTGAGTTGAGACAGTTGGTACCAAGTAACCTTTAAGGATAGGTTGGAAATTCTTGAGAAAATTCCTTTGACTTCATTGACTATGTGATCAAGTTATCATTATTGAATCTTTGAGTCTTTGAGCTTTGTAAATATTTTTCTTTATGTTGATTCATATTTACAATAAAAGTATACATGTAGATATTTATATATTATATAACAACTTTCTCATGAGAGCATAATTGTGTTTATGCATGTATATGAGTAGAAATACTTGTGACCATACTTGCATGAGGAATCAATTATATATATGTATATATTCAGTTAATGTTTATACCTATCGACGAAGATGAATATATATGTTTGTTTATTATTATTAAATTATATAAGATAATGGTATAGTTATATACATGTATTGAGCTTATTATATATACATATATATATATTTAAATATGTATGTATGGGATATCAATATATATTTATATATATATATATATTAAAATATGTATGTATGGGATATGAACATATATATATATATATTAAATATATATAAATATGTAATGATTAGAATGTTTTTTGATAAATCTAAAGCACACTTATAAGGCATTGAAGTTAGTAATTGTGTCATAGAAAATTGGACCCTATTGAGAAAAGAGACAATTTCATGCATAATTGGACCTCACGTCATTTACCCTTCAAAACAACATTTATAGGCACCTTAGACCCATTAATTTTGACCTAGAGGCCCGTTTTACTTGAGAAATCTCATAAAACCTGACAAACAACATTTAATTATCTCATACCCCAAAAACCCACCTTCAAAAAGCAATAGTGGGACCCATTCGCCACCTTGGGCGAATGAGTCCCCTCTAGTGGGACCCATTCACCAAGGGTGGAAAATGAGTCCCCTTTGAGGGAAAATTCAATATTTAGTGGGAATTGGATTAATTTAACTTAAATTTTTGGTGAACATCGGCCTCTCATGTCTAAATAATGGGAAAATAAGGTGTTTTTTCCTATAAATACTCATCTAAGGTCATTTCACACATCTTTTTGTCATTTTTCAAGAGGAATTTCTAAGTCAAGTCTTCTACAACAAGTCTCATTAGAAAAAGTTGAAGTTTTAGGGTAGCAAACTAGGATTTTTCTAGGTCTTGAAGCTCACTCTTTTTGTTAAGATTCAACATTCCAAAGGGTTGATGATGAATGCCTATGGTGAATCATGAAGAAATCTAGGGTGAGGAAGTGCAACTAGAAACCAAATCACACCTAAGGACTTGGTTTCATATTGATTCCATCTTCCATTTTCACTTTATCTTCAAATTAAGGTTTGCATTTTGTTTGTTTGTCATTTTCATGTCATTTCACTTCCATTTCCTATATGTTGTAAGGTTTCTAGGGTTGAGATCTTGCATCAGATGAATCATATTGCATTTCTTATTCTAGAGCAATAGAATAGGACCTTTGTCATATTTCGGATCTTCCTAGTCTTTAACACTTCTAAGGCTAGGGTTTATGCAAAATTTTCTCAATTCAAGGTTTAATTACCCAACTAGGGGTTTGACCAAGGAAAATCCCCCATTAGACAAACAATTTTAATCTATTTTGCAAGAATTTTTTGAGATCCCGAGTCAAGTTTCTGTTAGAAATTGATGTGCAGGTGTCAAGATGTAAAATAGAACTTTGAAGTTGCAAAAATTTGAAAGTGGATTGATTTGCCATGCATTGCGAATGAGTCCCTCATGAAGTGCAGATTTGAGTCAGATGTAGATCTAGGTTCCTAGTTTATAGAAAATAATGTATATGCAAAAAAATATTGACCTGGGACTAATTCGCCTAGGGTGGAAAAAGAGTCCCAATCAGCTCAAATTCAAATTTCATCAATTTTCTAGATTGTTTTGTAGTCTTCCATAGTTTCCCAAGTGCACATTTTCCAAAAATTGCATTATGTTTAGTTTAATTTTCATTTTTGTTCATTCTTTGAAGCTTTTTACAAACAACACTATGTTTTCAAACATAGCATAGATCTTAGTTTTTCTTTCATAATTTGTGATATAGATCACTTACTTGCATTTAGTTCAATTCATATAGCTTAGATAACATCACATATAACATATTTTGAATGAACCCTTAGCATTTTTGGCCTAAACTCTCTCCTTTTAGGTGAAATACCCTAGAAGAGTTAGAGAAGTCCTAAGAACAAAAAATATATGGTTCATTTTGGTGAATCTGCATTTTGGATATATTAGCTTTTTTATTCCAATTACATATTGCATATTAGACTTCATTTGTAACAACATTCTATTAGGGTATTGTTGTGTTTTTTTCATTTTTTAAAGCATTGCATTAGTGAAAGCATTATTTGGATCTCATTATTACATTGTATTTCATTTAATCATTTCAACACTCTGCATTAGCATTCTATGTCTGCATTGTACAGACTTGAAAATCTCTAGGAAAGATTTTTTAAAAAAAAATCTTAAAAAAATTAATCTCCTAGGACTCATTCGCCACCTAGGGAGAATCATTACCACTATATTTTATGCATTAAAATTTTCATATCTTACTTTCTAGCATTGCATCTTTCTATTTTCTATAATTACATATCTTCTACAGTTCAGTTGTTTCCATTTTCATTAGCATAAATTTCACTTCTTTTCATGTAATTCATGGATAGTTTTAGATCTTTGAAAATTTCCTTTTCTGTTTTCATTCCTAGTTCTTTTAGATCAGATTCATCGATACATAAAGACACATAAAATCAAAATCAAGTTACCGTCCCTTCAAACACATGATTCAAATTAGAAACAACATCTCATCTAAGCCTCTTAGTAGTGATGATGTTGACAAGTTAGATGAAGTTCTTCAAGACTTCCTCTCACTCACTTCATCCTCTAATTCTTGCAATGAGAAATCTAAACCCCTTAATAATAAAGTTCCTCTAAAACCTTTTTCTTGTGATGACTTTGATTTGTTAGATGAATCCCTCCAATACTTCATCTCACATAAGCCATCCACTAAGGTTTGTAGCATCCAACTCATGATTCCAAAATTTACAACCTCTAGTGCTTCTCTTGAACATCTTAAAATAGTTGACGATAATTTTCCCCTCATAGCTTTTAGTTGTGATGATTTGCATTTGATAGATGAGTCTCTTCAAGATTTCATCTCACCTAACTCATCCACTTTGGTTTGTTGTGAGACCTCTAAAACTAAGGATGTTAATGTAATCCAACCTCAACTTATCCTTTACCCACCCTCACATAAACTTCACCCCTCTAACGAACCCTGATACACCCTCTACCCATCTAAAACCAATGTATCGCAACAATATAGTAACGATCTATTGTTGCTCATACATATACCACCCTAAACAACCCACAACCACCACAACCAACCCCACCCTATTTACCCTCACCCAGTATTCCTAGTGCTCCTTGCTATAGCCCACACACAAAGGAGTATGATCTTGTTGAATAATTAAAGAATACTCCTGCCAAAATTTCCCTTTGGGATTTGCTTCAAAACTCACCATATTATCACAAAAAATTTCAAATAGCCTTAAAAAAATATCACAATTCCTCCTGGTACCACCTTGAATGATGTGGCAGCTCTCATCCAAAAATTGAATCTTGACAATACTTTCCATCAACATGATGCCTTTATGATAATTGCTTGATTCAATTATGTAGGTATCAAACACACTCTCATAGATAATGGATCTACCCTTAATGTGTGTAGTGTGAGTCTTCTTGATCGATTAGATGTTGATAGGTCACAAATAATACCTGATCCCATCTCCATTCAAGGATTTGAAAATACAACAAAGAAACCAATTGGGATAATTACTTTGCCTATTACGATTGGGGTGGCTACTTTCCAAAGTCCTATCCATGTCATTCCTTATGATCTTTCATATAATATTCTTTTAGGTTGACCATGGATTCATGAGATGAATGCAGTTCCTTCGAGCCTTCATCATATCATGAAATATGTCCATAACAATCATATCTATCAAGTTGAAATTGACCCCAAGCTTGAAAGTTGCTTGCACCTTAAAAAAGTGGTTACAAGTCCTTTGAAAACATTAATTCCAACATCCAATATATAACCTCTTCAAATTGAGCAAAATGATAAGGAATCAATATCTAAATTCTTTGGTGACAATTGGGGATCTTTAGAATTCACAACCTCATTTATGGGTGAATACATACTCACACAAAAGAAAGATGAGAAACAAGAACAACCAACAATAATTTCCACTAAAAATTATGAAAAATATTCTCAAACGTCTATCTCCTATAATTTGGATGACAATACAACATACACAACAAATTTTGATGAGATAGATTATCAATCCCCACCTACTCCGCATGAAATGGAAATAATTTATGGAAAAGGCTATACTAGAAAAGGGTGTGGAAAAGATGAGCAAGGTATTTGTGTCCCTATTGAACCTAATAAGAAAGAAACACAAACTAGATTAGGATATTCTTTTTTCTAAAATGACCAAAGCTACTCAATGACCATCTCTTAACATTAATGCTACAACATGTCAACCACAACACAAACTCACAATCAAACATCCTGATTTGCTCAATATAACCTTACCACCTTCATGCAAGTATCTCGATAGTGATGAGGATTTGAAATGAATGTTAGGTGTTTTTGATAACACATCCTCGCTTACTTACATGAACAACATTCCTCGTGCCATGTTCATTACCGAGCAAGAAGCAAGTGATATCACTGAAGAGCTTTTTGAGTCTGAATGTCCTAAATCCAATGCACTCCCTTTAGGAGATACAATTGATGTTCCAATGGACATTAATGATAAAGATAAAGTTATTAAGATTGGGAAGTTCCTTGATGATGAAGAAAAAGAAGAAAATACCTCTTTACTTCATGATTTTCCTAAAAGTTTTGCTTGGAAATATTCTGATATGATAGGAATTGACCCAAAAATTGTGATGCATAACATTGTTCTTACTGAAAATGCTAAACCTGTTTATTAAAATATTAGAAAATGCATCCTAATATAGCCTTTTGTGTTAAAGAGGAGCTCGAAAGACTCTGTGATGTAGGCTTTATTAGACATATTGATTATTCTCCTTGGATCTCAAACATTGTTGTAGTTGCAAAATTCAATAATCATATTAGGATATGCATGCATTTAGAGACTTGAATAAAGCCTCTTTAAAAGATGACTTTTTTCTTCCTAATATAGACATGATCGTGGATTCAATAGCTGGACATGCTTTGTTGTCATTCATGGATGGATTTTTTGGTTATAATCAAATCCTTATTAACCCTCAAGATCAATAGAAAAAGGCCTTTACAACTGTTTGGAGAACATTTTGTTGGGTTGTGATGCCCTTTGGTCTAAAGAATGCCAATGCAACTTATCAACATGCTATGAAATTAATATTTCATGATTACATTCACAAATTTTTGGAAGATTATATCGACGATATCCTAGCTAAATCGTTAACACGACAAGATAATTTAAATTTCCTTTGCAAAATCTTTGAATAAATACACAAATACAATATGCAATTGAATCCAAAATAGTGTGTCTTTGGTGTAGATAGTGGCAAAATTTTGGGGTTTGTCATATCTCACAGAGGCATTGAGGTGGACACAAATAAAATTGATGCAATCATTAACATGCCACCTCCTAGGAATATTTCTCATTTGTGCATGTTACAAGGTCGAATTCAAGTTATTTGTCCTTTCATTGCATCCTTATCTAATTGCAAATTACCTTTCATGCAACTCCTAAAAAAGGATATCCCTTTTGATTGGAATGAGGATTGTAAACAAGCTTTTGAGAGTCTAAAGGAATACCTAGCCACTCCACCTATTTTACATGTTGTGCCCCATAAACTGTTCATCTTGTACATCGCTGCTTCAGCCCATGCTCTTGCAACATTTTTGGATCAACATGACAATCATGGTAAAGAACACCATGTTTATTACATTAGTCAAACCTTAATTGATTATGAAACACGATATTCACCAATTTAAAAACAATTTTTGGCTCTTGTATTCACTACTAGTAAGTTGCGACATTATTTACTCAATGTTGAAATACAAGTCATCACAAAATTTGATCCTCTTAAATATCTTTTCAACAAAACAGATCTCTCTAGACACTTAGCTAAGTGGGTGATGTTGTTAACTGAGTTTGACCTTAAATATTTTTCACAAAAAGAAATCAAAGGCCAAGCCTTAACTGATCACTTAGCTGACGCTCCTCCTTTTGCTTTACCTACTCAGGATTCTTTTCCTGATGATCATGTTTTAATTACTGACATTAAACCATGGGAGTTATTTTTTGATAGATCTAAGTGTAGAACAAGTTCTGGTGCTGGAGTGATACTAATTACACCTAATGGAAAACCTATTCCCTTATCCTATCAATTAAATTTCCTGTACAGGTTTGCAAGTTGCTTTATCACTAAACGTTAAAGATATCAAGATCTTTGGTGATTCGTAATTGGTCATCAAACAAATCACATGAAAATTTATCAAAATACAAGGATCTTATAATGAGACTATTAGAAAATTTTGAATCATTCACCATTGATAACATCCCATGAAAGGACAATCAACATGTGGATGCAATGGCGAGTGCAACTTCTCTCATATCCCCACACGATCCTTCCACAGACTTCACCTTTGTTATCCATCCCATCATGAAACCTTCAATCGATACTTCGTTAGAAGACATTTCTGTGATAACTCAAGATACCTCGTGCAAATGGTATGATACAATCTACAACTATTTGAAAGATGGTACCATTCCCGAACCTATCATGATGAATACTCAAAATTTTTTACGTAAAGTCGCAACTAAATATGTAATCCTTGCAAATGCATTCTATAGAAGATATTTTAATGGTCTCCTACTATGATGTCTTAAAGATTCTAAAATCCCTTTAGTGCTCAAATAGGTTCATGCTAGTGCATGTGGAGGTCATTTAGGAGGTTGTTCGTTAGTGCAAAAACTTATTCATATGGATTATTATTTAAGACAGATGGAGAAGGATTGCTTCACCTACGTTAAACGATGTCACAAATGCCAAGAACATAACAATTTGATCCATGCTCCTATTGTTGAACTCCATGCCAATGTTCACATTTGGTTATTTTCAGTATGGGGGTTGGATCTTATTGGAAAATTTTCACCGCCTTCTTCTGCTAGACATATGTTTATCATAACCACAATAGACTATTTCATGAAATGGGTGGAAGCTATTCCCCTCCGTTCTACAACTACTGAAGCAATTTTTCATTTCATCTTGGACCACATAATTTCTCACTTTGGACCCCCTTTTGCAATCATTTAAGATAATGGAACTCCATTTAAGAATAACAAATTTTAGAAATTTCTTGAAACATTCAACATCGCTTTTCTACATCATATTATCTGCAATCCAATGGAAAAGCTAAAAGTACTAATTATAAGCTTCTTGAACAAATCCTCAAGAAAACTATCACCAAGCATCCTAAAGAGTGTCATATGCAACTATCTTATGCACTTTGGGCTTATAGAACTAATGTTCGATCATCCATAGGAAATACCCCTTATAACCTTGTTTATGGCACTAATACGATTATTACCTTGGAGTTAGAAATTCCTACTTTGTGAGTTGCTCTCCAAGATATTATTGACGATGACACTTATAAAGATCAATGATTACATCAACTTGAGATGCTTGATGAACAACACATTAAAACTCTCGAACATCTCCAACCTCACATCAAACAATTACAATATGAACACAAAATTCACGTCATCCCTTGGTCCTTTTGTAAGGGAGATTTTGTTCTTATTGAAAATCAATGAAATACTAGTGCTGATAATGAAGATAAAGATAAGTTCAACCCTAATTGGTTGGGACCTTACATAGTTGATACCAATTATGGGTCTGGTGCTTATCTCTTAATGTAGCTTGATGAGACACCCCTTAAAGAACCCATTAATGTCATGCATTTGCATCGGTATTATCTCTAACCCCTATTGAATAGTATGATTGATACATCAGTGTACTTTCAAGTTATTTGATGTTATTCTAAATAATTTTCACATTGCTTCATTCTTGATAGCTAATTTTTTGTTTGTCTTGAACACTAGTTTAATTATTTAAGTTAATTTTATAATTGCTTTAGGCTTCATACTATTCACTTTCCTATTGTGTTAAGTTTGATCCTTATCAGTGTATTTAATTTAACATATTATTTTTTAATAATGTTGTATCTACATTTAAACTAAAATATGTTTTACACTATCAATCCTATTAAATCATGTTGACATTAGCTAAATACTTTTACCTTAAGTCATTTAATTAATCACATTGCATTTAAACATCCACATAAAGAGATACATCATAAAAACACCAAGTGTGCATGTCTATGTATATATCAAAGTTTTATATACATCTCAATATCATATACAAAGTCATAGAGATTAGTGAGAGCTAGAACCCTTAGGATATGGCACTCGTGATCTAATCCTCAAATGTCGTGAGACGATTGTGTGTGACTGTGATTGTGAACTGCCGAGTCTAAGCACATACTCCATACCCTGTGTGTGGTTGAAATTGCGTATATCAGATGTAGATTAAAAAAAAATCAAAAACACCAATAAGACATTATATCAAAACATAAAATCAAATAAAAGGAGTGCAAACTCAGTCTTCTATCCTTGATGTCATCCTATCATCCTATTTTTTTGATTCCAACTTGCTCTCCGATCGTGTGCTATGCTCAACAAATGGTGTTCCTAGAGAATGAGATTTGAAGATGAATGCATGCTATGCTAAGATGTGATTAACACGCTTAAACTAAAAATGATTGCTAGAATGTAAGACTGTGAAAGTATGAATACTAAAGTTGATAATAATAATGGTAAAATGCTAATCGTATGTCTCTAATGCATGTGTATGTGTGTGTGTAACCAATGCTTGGATTCACAGAGGTATTTATAGAGTTTTTGAAAGATTCTGATTGGTTGATGTGATCAATGGTTGAAATCAAGCTTGTTAAGATGAACAGTGAGACATCTTGGAAGTCGAGAAAAACATTGAAGGTTGAGAGAATAATGGAAGATGTTTCCTTCCCACAAAACCTTTCACTCAAAAATAGAGACAAATTTCCATTTTGTCATCTTTAGTTATGAGTTTTTTTGTATTTGAAGATAAATCCCATAATTAAATAAATAAGGGTATGTGCAGGATCATCATGGAAAAAACAGGCCCTTAAGGCAAAAATCAAAAAAATGAGTTAGGAAACTTGATGTAAAAATTTGAATAAGTTATCTATATTATTTCAAAATATGTAAGAATAGAATCTATAGCAAAATTGAATGTAGTTTCTAAACTATTATGCTTTTTAAAAAATCTATTTAGTGAAAATTTGAAATTTCAATGCAGTAGTACTTAAATTTCAGGAAAAAATAAGCAGGTGTTTTCTGACCACCCTAACACAATAAAAGATAATATTTTTTTATAAAATTTTATATATAAGTAGAGGACTCATGTCAGATGTGATGCATATTTTTTTGTAATTTTTTCCAAGTAAATAATTAATTATGATTTTTACCAAAAATTTTAAAAATAAAAAGCTTGTATGCGACCACCTTGCTTGGTCAAAACTTTATGAAATTAAAATTTTCTTTTCTTAATCCTATATTATGCGAATCATAGAATGTGATGCATGTTTTGGATTCAAAAAATGTGATACCATTTGAAAGCTATAGATGTTTTTCAATCATTCGAATAGAAACTGAGTAATAATTACTTATTAAATTCAAAGTAAGACATAATTTATATTGGTGGAAAGTTGAGAATCTCTAAAAACCCTTTTCATTTCATCAATTTTGGGTTAAAAAAAGTTATCAACCACATACCCATCATATTGCCACTTTTTGGCCAATCATGATCCTACACATACCCATAAATTTATTTAATTGCATGTGACAATGGATTTAGAAGTTTCCATAATATTTAATTATGTGTGAGAGATGAAAATGGAAGGTGATTAAATATTTAAAATATTTAATTATGCATGAAATGAGAAAAAGGTGTTAAATTAAATATTTATAATATTTAATTTAATTGTGAGGAATATTCCATTATTTGAATTCAAATATTCAAATTATGAACAATATGATAATTAATATAAATAAATTATAAAATTTATTTAAGTTAATTAAGAGGAAGATGGAAGATGGTAATAATTAATTAAGGTAGAAGAATTATAAAAGTGAACGATATAAATAAATAATTAAATTTATTTATATGTAGATGACTTTAGAAGATTAATTAAATAATTCATATTTAATTAATTAACAAGTTTGATTAACTATGACTATTTTTAGATGTATACATTTTCCCCATCTTTGAAGTGATGTGTGAAACACATTGCTTCAAAGAAAATATTCTTGCCTTTGTTGTGTTTGATTTTTCCCTTGGTCGGAAATTTTTTAACTGATATGCCCCTGATTAAAAAAAAACATGTATGATATGCCTTTTGATTTGAATTTGATATATTTCTGATTTAGAAATGCAACTGATATTGACGATGCCCCCTCAGGAGGTAAATCACTAATGATGATTCAAGTGTTGAGTTGATGAAATTTGGATGATGAGAGGGATGCAGTGATTTAGCTCCCGATAATTAATTAAAAGATGCCCCAGTTTGAAAAATAAGGTCAGAGTTTGAGAAAAGGAGAAAAATAAAAATAAAATGCCACAAAAACCCACCTTGTTTGACCTTTGAAAGGTAAAAGGAGTAAAAAGGGCAAGTCATTTTCACCTTTTGAATTTAGTGATTTTGTGCTCTAACGTTGACTTGGCAAGATGGATATTTCATACCACCAACATAGATTCAAGTGAGCCCGCCGATACTAGAGACCAGCCATGTATGGACCACCAGTGAGTTGATTCAACCCTCTTTCTGTTGAAAAATTATGATTTTAATTTAATTTTGATGCATTTTAGCATGGATTTAGGGTTGAGCATCCCGTTTTAGTGCATAGAGTAGGAGTTTTAGTGCTTTTGAAGTTTCTTTTAGCACATCTAGGGTGTAGAATAGGACTTTGAGGAAATAAGTAGTTTAGCGCATTTGATAGGAAGAATAGAGCATATGGGGTTGCAATGCATCTGGTGGATGAAATGGTGCATATGCTTAGGGGTTTAGTGCATCGAGGGAAGTAGTGCGTAGAGGAAATGAATTAGTGCTTTGAGGACACCTAATGGTGCATAGGGGGTTTTAGCACATTGAGGGGAAACTTTAGCGCATTTGGGGTTTGAGCACATTGAGGCCATAGATTAGCGCATTCAGGAAATTTAGGAAGAATGCACTGTTTGATGAAAATGATGATGTATATTGCTTCTTTAGTCAATAGATAGATAAATTAGCTTGTCATCGTGCTGATATGGATAGAAATGATAGAAAATATGATGATGAATTGATAACTTTGCTTCCTGAAAATAAGAAAACAAAGAGTAGATAGCTAATAACTTTGTTTCCCTTGAATGAAAAAAAAAGAGTATAATGATTGATAGATTTTCTGATAACTTTTCTTTTAGAAAACAAGGAGTAGATGCTTGATATGACTTTTGAATTTTTTGATTTCTGCAATATAAAATAAATAGTAAATGATGTATTTGAAAACATATTTGCATTCATGACTGAAGTACAAATAGGAAGATGATTTGATTGTTGATAAATTTTCTCTCTTGAAAAATAAAACAAATAGTAAAATGATGATAGAGTAGATTGATTTGATATTGGATAAGATGGATTTAGCATTGGGGTATGTGCAGGATCATGATGGGCCAAAAGTGGCAATATTATGGGTATTTGTAGGGTATGTGGCTAATGACTTTGTTTTACCCAAAATTGATGAAACAACAAGGGTTTTAGAAGAATTCTCAACTTTCCACCAATATAAATTATGTTTTACTTTGAATTTAATAAGTTATTATTATTCATTTTCTATTAGAATTATGACTAAAGTCCGTCGATAGGCTAATTGAAAAACATCTATAGCTTTCAAATGCTATCACATTTTGAATCAAACATCGTCACATTATATACTTCACATACTATAGGATTAAAAAATAAAAATAAATTTCATGAAGTTTTGACCAAGTTAAGGTGGTCGGACATACAAGTTTTATATTTTTTAAAAGTTGTAATAAAAATTCATAATTAATTATTTACTTGGAAAAAATAAAAAAAATATGCATCACATCCAAACATGAGTCCTCTACTTATATATAAAATATTATAAAAAAATATTATCATTTTATTATGGTTAGGGTGGTCAGAAAAACACCTACTTCTTATGTTTCCCTAAAATTTAAATTACTACTACATTGAAATTTCAAATTTTCACCAAATAGATTTAAAAAAAAAAAAAAAACCTAGTAGTTTAGAAACTACATTCAATTATCTATAGATTCTATTCTTACATATTTTTGAAATAATATAGATAACTTATTCAAATTTTTACGTCAAGTTGCCTAACATTGATTTTTCTGAATTTTTTGCCACTTAAGGGCCTATTTTTTCCATGATGATCCTGCACATACCCATTGATTTCATGATATGAGTCACTTAGATAAAGCACTTGATATGGTTCACTAATATGGTTCACTTGATATGGGTCACTTGATATGGGTCACTTGATATGGTTCACTCATATGGGGCACTTGATATGGGTCACTTGATATGGGTCACTTGATATGGTTCACTCATATGGGGCACTTGATATGGGTCACTTGATATGGTTCACTTGATATGGGTCACTGATAGATAGATATGATTCTGATTGATTTGTATGATGTGAAGTAGATAGATCACGTTGATATGATTCTAATTGATTGTCCTTGTGATGACCAAAAATAGGAGGTTTTCAAAAACCTCCAAATCAGAGAGCGCTTCCTAGTAGGTCAGGATCAAATATGAGATCTAACACTGGAAGATGTACAGTTGATAGTGGGATGTGGGTTGTGACCTTTATTTTCTATGCCATCGATTTGGGTCAACAGGGGAATATTGACCACACTAGCAGAGAGGTCACATTTGGAGCATAATACCTTTCATTTGCCAATGTGTAAGATGACCATGACCCCTGAGGACGTATACAAGATTTTGGGGATTCCAGTGGTAGGTGCTCTTGTGGTTTATGACCACGAGGAGCTAGGTGGTACAGATGCACTCACGAGGGTGTTTGGGGATGCTCAAATAATAGGGTACTGGGTGCCATGGGTAGATTTGAGGGGATATCTAGCTTTACCTGCCATTTTAGGTGTATTCATTGGAGGCTTCCTTTTTTTGGACCGCTGGTAAAAGGGATTATTAGTTGGGTGGGGGAGGATCCTTTAGTTGATGATAGGTTAGCAATGGAGATATGCCTAGGGGAGCTGCATGTTAGCTCATTTATATCATGACCTGCATTAGGTAGTATACAGAGGGTCATCTAGTTTTTCTTGTGGTGTTACCCTACTCCAGATATGGGCATGGGAGCATATATCTATTATGAGACCACTTTGTCCTAGAGCTAGGCCACCAGGCAAGGCATATGTGTATTGCATATTCTAGTGCACTTGTCCAACCCAAGTTGAGCAAGTTGGAGTATTGGCGATAGATTATTGATGATATAGATTTAGTTATATGGAGGCCATACACAAATTGTGATGCATGGGAGATTGATCATTTGGAGATGCCATTTGTATGTATTCCCTAGTATCTGATAAGTCAGACCCCATTCATTATAGAGAGATTTTTGGCATTACGAGTGCAGAGATAGTATGGTTATATGCAGGGGATGCCTCAGGGTGTTGTGCACTATGGGTGGTGCAAGGATGATACTAGATGAGGGCCATGCATTTCATATCAGGTGGCATATATAGAGTATACCAATTTACAGCCTAAGGTATGAGTTTATAGGCTAGATATTACTGATACAAGGATGTCGAATGAGTACTTTGTTTATTGCCACACACATCCATTCCCTCGTTTTACATGTCCAGATGAGTCAACGCCCATCTTGATAGCACATCATCCAGGGGATAGGAGACAGGAGAATGTGGTAGGGGGAGAGCAGGCTCTAGGTGGAGGGGAAGAGGAGGATAGTGGAGATTATGAGGAGAGTGGAGATGGGGAGAGCTTAGATGATGGTGGTGGGGATGACGATAGAGATGGCGGAGGGGATGAGCAGAGGCTAGTGAGGCAAAGGACAAATATATTCGGCAGTGCTCCAATCATGTGGAGGTCAAGGTCTAGTACTGGATGGTAGACAATTATCAGGGTCTCTTCTATAGTGCAACAAGTGTAGATAGATACTCTGCAGGCCTAGGTACAGACACTTCAGGGGTGGTAGGCGCATCTGTAGAGCTAGTTGGCCCAGGCTCATATTTTGGCAGTGTAATTATAGGCACAGGCATAGGCATAGGAACCTCCTCCTTCCCTAGACCCACATGTGGCCCAATTGATAGCAGAGAGAGATTCCTTCAAATGGAGGGTAGTAGAGGCAAAGGGTATTGCTTAGAGACTCATGGGCACTATTAAGAGTGCATCTTTGCAAGAGGCCATTGTAGAGGGATTCAAGATTGCTAGGGAGGATGAGCATTATTGGATTAGATATGAGGAGTTGTACCCTCCCGACCACAAAGAGCCTTACCCTTAGTCCCACAGTAGATCTAGGAGTAGATCACATACTACGACACACAATAGAGGGGTCACAGGGCCTCGATAGGATCCCAATGTATGGGGTAGTGACTGGCCACCATTCTCTAGACTAGCTCCATTAGGGGGCTCTAATATTTAGCCTCGATATGTGATTTTTATTGATGTACTTCATACATGCATATCATTTTTGGAGTGCATGTATATTGTCTTTTATCATATCTCATGTATCTCTCTATACTTTTCCGTCTCATTGGACATTGGATAGTTGTATGTATTTTTTATGAGAAATGATATGCACCAGCAATGAGTTTCTATGTGATGATGATATGGATATGCATTTGTGATGCGTACTAATGATGTAATGCAGGTGGATGACTTATGATGTGATTATGAAAATATTTAAAGGGATATTTGATATGTTTATGAAAAATGATGTGAAAAAGTAATGTATGCATGAAATGTTTGTTTTTAGATTTTTCAAATGCGACAAATAATGATGATGTGATGGAAAATGGATGTTTTGTTTATGAAAATGTACATCATGAATATGTATTATGTATATGAATTAGGAAAGATATGAAATGATATGTGAAATGGGTCAAATTTTATGTGAAAAATGACATGATATATAAATGATATGAAAATGATAGATGATTAGAGATATGCTATGAATGTAATGTGATAAATGATAAATAATGGGATGAAATGAACATGGTTAATAATAATGAGATGCATGATAAGATGATAAATGACACGTAATGAAATGTTGATGAAATGATATTAAATGATAATGATAAATAATAATGAGATGTACGATAAGATTATAAATGATATGTAATGAAATGTTGATGAAATGATATGAAATGGATAATGATAAAGATAAATGATAATGAGATGAAATGATAAGTGAAATGAAATAGATTGTGAAATGATGACACAAAGATAAAATATCAAAATGAAATGGTAATGAAGATGATAAATGTTGTGCAACTGTGTAGAATAAAAATAAAATGTATATAAACATGATAAGATATTAATGATATGAAGATGATAGATAATATGAAAATGAAAGTGATATGAAATACCTAGTGGATAAATGAATGATATGAAATGATAAAGGATCTAAATGATATGCAATAAAATGAAGATGATATAAAATGAGAATGATCAATGATATGCAATGAAATTATATGATATGAAGAAAAATTATAAATGACCTGATAATGCATAATGATGGATAAATAAATGATAAAAGATCCAAATGATATGAGAATGAATGATAAACTATATGATATGCACATGACCTAGATGAAATGATAATGATTAATGAAATGATAATGATTAATGAAATGATGATGAAGATGAAAAATGATAATGAAACAAATGTTTTAATGTCCTCCACACATAGTCCAAAGTGACATGACAACTGTTGATGGTTTTGTTCAGCGCTTTAAAACTTTAATACAAATCCAATATGAAAATATGTACAATGATATAAATGAAATGCAACTAAATGAAACCAATCATTTGTTGAGCCCTTTATTAGCTTTCTTGAATCATCATAGAGCATTTTAAAATGTTGGAAGTATGTACAACCATTATAGGGGAAATTAGCACCAATGATGACCTGAGTACAACTTTCATGATTTTTGATATAGCAAGTGAACACAAGCATCGATGTATAATTGAACCGAGATGACTTGAGTATTTCTTGCATAAATAGACAAAGATTAACCACTTTCGGATGAAAATTTGGAACTGTCATCAATGATACGCTTTGGAAATCATGTCTCGTGACATATTTGCACTAGATTGATAGTTAACCTCAAGACATCAGACAAAGAAAAATCATTCTCTTTCCTCACCACTCTAGTTCAATACATCATTGAGTGTGCTCCAGAGGGATGATATCAAAAATCAAACAAACATTGTTCAAAATATAATACTGCTATTCCAAACATTATTTAGATTTTAGATCATCTAGAAATGTGTTATGATATGGTACTTGCTGAAAACCGTTATGATATGGATCAATGATTGGATAGTTGTTCATGTGATTTGATTGTTTGTTCATTTGATTGGATTTTATGTCATTGTCTAGATTTTTTGGTAGAACCTAAAAGTTGGTTGCCCCAATATTGACACAAATTGCTAAAATGAATATGTACAACAATCAAGCCATGGTAAGACGTTATCACTCTAGGAAAATGATGACCATATGATGTTGTTCTAGCCCTAAGATGATGGTGAAAATATGCATGAAGTGAAGGCCAAGAAGTTAAGTGAAGAACATGAACTAATAGATGGAGAGCTACAAATAGCGTCTACTTTCTAGATTTTCACTATCTATTTTTATTGCATTTTTTTATTTCTTTTTTATTTTTTTGTATTTTTCCCCTATGATGATTTTTTTAGGACTTTTTTTTTTTTTTTAGGACTTTTTTGCTAATTTTTTAGTTTTGTTTTAGGACTTTTTAGGCTTATTATTTTTTATTTTTTTAAAGACTTTTTCTGCTGTTTTAGTTCTTTTTTTTAGGACTTTTTCCGTGTACTATGATGCTAGATATATAATTGATAAACACCAGTTCCTTAGACTTCCTTGATGATGTTGCTCTCCTATGAGGATGACCATGTTGGATGAAAGGACCCAATCAGAATGAGGAGTATGACTGGAAAGTGTGAAGGACGATAGATGTAGTGAATGGAAGAGGCTAGGATAGGATCCCTAATGTGCACACTACATGGGCCATTAGGCTTTAGTCTAAAAGGAGCTTGGGCAACCAATGAGTTATAGTACATGAAGGGTTCATCATCAAAGACACATTGAAAGACATCACTAATGGAGGTGTAATGATATGACGGGTATGTGAACATGGATGGGTGGAAAGGGCTATATGGTATGAGTGATAATGAGGTGGATGGAGACCTTAGATCAAAAAATTATTTCTTTGATTTTCTTTCTTGATAGATGCCCCCAGTGATTTTTGAGGGAGAGGCATGTTTTGAGATCGCCTTTTTCTTTCTTTTATTTTTTATTTGTCTGACAACTTTTGATTTTGGCTAGTGGACTTGTATGGATCTTTCTTTCTTTGCAAGCTTTCTTTTGATTTTAGATCTCCCTTTGAAAAAGGAACTTTAACCTTTGATTCTTGAATTACCTCCTTTATATTTTCTTTGAATGATACTTGTTGATCCATGTCTATAAGGTGGATGGATGTAGGTGAGATGGAAGGATTATTGATTGCATCAATAGAGTCTTTGAGACTATTATTTTTGGTAGGACTAACATCAAAGGAATCTTGCACATCCTTAGTGACTTGGAAAGATGGATTTATAGAGGCCACAATAGGATATTCATATCCTAGTCTAGGGCAGGAAGAATGGAAGGATGATGCTTGGATATCCTCAGTGGGATCATGATCAAAGAGTGGGTTATCATAGAATTTTTTATCAAATAGTGGATTATCAGTGACATGAAAAGATTGAGTGGTAGTAGATATGGAACAGGTAGGTGTATCATCAAGATCCCAAGTGGTTTCAATCTCAACACAGTCATCTTTTTGTATTCCTTTTATAGTTGTCTCAACATCATTATTAGAACTCTGACCCTTCTCAACAACAATAACAGTATCTTTTACTAACAAATTGTCCAAACGGTATTCTCTATTTCCAAGATCATGGATTTGGACCTTATAATTTGATATTACAATGGATGAAGTGGATGTTTTTGAAGATTTAGGATCAACACATGCTTGAGTATGTACTACTTCACTTTTGCTAGGGATGGTGATTTCAGCTTTAGGACTGAGATTATTACAAGGTATGGAAGGATTAAGATCTCCTTGTATGGTGATTTCAACTCCATCATGAGGGAATTTCAAGCATTGATGGTATGTAGAGGACACTAATTGCATTTCATGTATCTAAGGTCTTCCAAGGAGAATATTATATGGTAGCAAGAGATCAAGGACTTGGCAAACCACATCCTTCACCACAGGGACAACTCGAATTGGTAAAATAACTAATCCTTCAGATGAATGTTCCTCTTGATCATATGCCTTCATGGTACTCTTGTTACTGGAATCAATTTATTCTTCTGGATATCCCAATGCATGTATAAACTTTAAAGAGAAGATATTTAAACCAACTCCTCCATCTATTGGAACACATTTGACCATACATTTATGGATCAAAACCTCAATATGAAGTGGAGCATTAAATGTAGATGGGTGAGTGATGCATCATCATTTTTAGTAAAGGATAAGAAATGAGGTGCGGTGGAGTATCCCACCATAGCTTGGGATTGACAAACTTTCAAATTAGCTAGTACAATGTCTTGTTTATCATGAATTTGATTGTGAACTACATAAATGTTAAGAATGGTAGTATCATAGACATAGTTTACATTCTTTCCTTTGTTGTTTGATGAAGAAGATTCCCCTTTTTCATAGTTTGGAAGAGGGTCTTTAAATGCTTGATGATCTTCATTTGTTTGTTGGTTTCCTATTGTGATGGTGTCATTTTCTATCAAATCTTGGACTACATTCTTCAAGGCTTGACAATTATTCGTTATGTGTCCCTTGCACCGATGATAGTCACAATAGTATGCATTATTCCATGATGGAGGCTTCAAATTTGGTTCAAAGTTGCATTGAGGTGGGAAGGTAAGAACATTTTTAGCCATCAACTCTTTGAATGCAGATTCTAAAGATTGACCTAGTGGTGTAAAATTTCTTCTACTAGAGAAGAATGAAGATCATTGTGGATTTGTGTTTGGGGTACTTCCTAAGGAATTTTTTTTGTTATTGTTTCCATGGTAACCTAGGTTTTTGAAATTCCCTTGATTGGGAGTAAAAGTTTGATTCATGTTATTCCTTAGAGGAGGAGGATTGTTTCCTTGATTTGTGACCGAGTTGACGTTGTTATAGTTATTGTTGCAAGGAGCACTTGGAGTACTAAGAACAAATGGCTTAGTAGAGACATGATTTGCATCTACAACACAATAATTTATCACATTTTTGTTGTGAGTACAAAATTTAGACTTGTCGTTGTGGTGATTTGAAGAGCTAGGATTGTCCTGTTCAAGTTTTATTATCCCTCTCTAGATTAAGGCACCTTCAATGGTGATGAAATTTTCAATCAATTTCTAAAAAGAGGGAAGAAAATGAAGATTAATACTATAGCTCATCTCTTGATCTAAGTTGTTTATGAAAGTAGTGATCTTTTCCTTTTCAGGAACGTGACATGGGTATCTAGCAAACAATCTTCTCCATCTATGAAGAAATGTAATGAATGGTTCACCAGATTTCTATTTAGCCTTGCAGAGATCAATCATGGTTATTTAATGTTGTATGTTGTAGGAATATTGTGATATGATCTCGTTAATCAATTCCTCAAATGTCTTGAAAGGCAGTGTGATTTTTGATACCCATTCCATAGATTGGCATCCAATACTCCTAGGAAACAAACACATGAAGTATGTATCCTCATGGGAAAACTCCAAATTCATATTTCAAAAGTCTCTAATATGATCAACTGGATCTAATTTCCCATTATAATGATCAATATTTGCAATATCACAATGTTTGGGAAATGGGATCATGTTGAGATGTTGGTCAAAAGGACAAGGACAAATGTCATCAAGAGCATATGTCTTCGTTGTGGTTCCCCCTTGCATGTCTTTAACAAATGTCCTTGTAGAGCTTTAATCTGTTGAAACAAGGCACTAAGATTAGACAAGGGGTGTTTCATCAAGACTTCTCTTTAAGTTCTTAGTATCAAAATCATGAAGCAATTTAGCTCCTTTATCAGCCAAATGCAGGAAATATTTCTCTTTGTTGCGCTCTAAAATATTTTCTAAGGCCTTGTGAAATTTGGGATCTTGCTCAGCCTCTCTAAGGTAATGTTCTTCATCTTGTTCATCATCACTATCTACAGGAGTTCTGCTCATGTCTTTGTTGAAGGGGAACTAATTTTTTTCTCTTTTATCCATGTTGTTGTAAAAAACGGGATTATGACTCACACTATAAAGGGGATTACTACTCTCACCTTCTTCTTGATTTCTTCAAGTATAATATTCCTATTGAATGTCCTTCTTTAGCTTATTGTATTGAGATCTTGTAAAAATAGGCATATGATTTTGAAATGTTCTCCTAAACTTAGATCATAGTTTGATAAGTGTGAAAATGATGATATTTTGATCTGATAAGATGAAAATATTATGATATGATCAAAGACATTCCTAATTCTTGATTATGGCTTCCAATGATGAAGGATATTAGAATCACGTTGGGGAAGTTGAATCAATAATCAAAAAATTTCTTGAAAGGTGCACTTTTAAGATTTGATTGTTATTTTTGAAGAATGGTTAAGTATATCAAATAACCTAGTTAAGATCACTGAAGGATTTGGATGGGATGTGTTGGATATTCAATGGAAGGTTGTGGTAGATAATCAAAGTTCAGAGGTTGATTTTGATTGTGTCATTGTGATAGAGATCTTCTTTGGAAATAGGCTCAGGAATATAAAGGCTATACATCGTACTCATTAGTAAATCCCCTAACAAAATCTTGGTACCTATGGAGAAACTCATAGTAATGGAGCAAGAAGTTTCAACTTTTATACAAAAACTCTCTTCGTTGCAAGGTTTTCTTGTAACCTAAATGTTTCTTGGGTTTCTTGATCCTATTGGCAACCGATTTCCTAAAAAATTTGGTTGATTTCCACTCTCTAAGCATGGGAGAAATTTTAAGATGCTACTAGACTAAATATGTTACAAACTCAAATTTGTCAAAAGTAAAAATTATGGAAAGTGACAAATGCGCTACTCTGTGCCCTATAGGTGCTATAGAAACAAGCATATGCGCTACAGAAAAATGTTTTGATAGTGACCAAAAATTGTTTACAGAATATTCAGCCTATGCGTTGAAACATTAAATGCCTAAAAAAATGCTCTAAATGCATTCAAATAACCAGTGAATGCGCTAGAATAGACCTCATATGCGCTAAGATATACCCTAAATGCACTAAAATAGTTTTCCAAAGAAGTTTTTTGAACAGTTTTGAGTAGTTTTAGCTGAAATTTTGCATGTTCATTTTGGATGATCTTTTATCTAAATTAATGTGATTGAAAACATAGCAAACACTCTAAAAACAATTATTTTTAAGCCCTATACTAAAAATCAAGTGTATGTTCAAAAATGTTTTCAAAAAGTGTTTTCATAGGTTTGCACATAACAAACAATTCAGGGAGACTCAGTCTTAGTACTCAAGTAGGTCATCATAATAACCACAACCCACATCTTAGAACTACATCGACTCACACAGCCGTGTCACCCCCAAAGGGGCACCCATGCTTTTTTCTTTTCTAGGTGCATAGTTAGAGTGACAGAAGTGGATACTGGATCCCCTGAGCAAACGGTCCTTGGCATTTATATGGTGAGTGTCTTGGGGACAGATTCTTCCCTCCTTTGCACTGTTATTATTGGGATGTTAAGAAACTAACACGGTTGGCTAGTACACTAGGTTCTTTGTAAGGGTTTTTGTTTAGTGTGGCAATACTAAACTCCCTCAGGAGATCTCCCAACCTTTAGAACAAAGGATTTTTGGATGGTTATCTTGCACACTACCAGAAAAAGTGGATTTCCCTAGATTTGCTTTAAATTTTATAGTGGGGTGGAATAACCTAGCTTTGGTTTGAACCCACTTGGGTCGTTCCTCTTGGGTGAGTACTTTTTCCCACAACAGTAGGGCCTCTAAAGGATGTAATAAAGTATTAAAATTATAGAAATTGAAAAAGGAAAGTCTAGTATTATGATCACCCAGTTAAGGGGAGAGCATAGACCTATTGCCACAGACAATGCATACAGTGTTCTTTTTATAGCCCAAATGACAATGATTTAATCTATGTGAAGATATTGCTTCACAACAAACATGGGATTCATTTTAACCACAAGATCAATGTGCGGTGACTACCCTAGGATTGCTTCTTTATAAATTTCATGTCTATCCTAGGATTGGTTGATTTTAAATGGTTGTGTCTACCCTAGGGTTGCTTCTTTTTAACCCAGAAAAAAGTTCTATCTGCAGAAGGTGCCAAACTCAAAACTTTGTTTAGTTACAACCTACATGCACTAAAAGATCATACATATGCACTAAAACAAATAGTTAATGCGCTAAAACAGACATCATAAGCATTATAGAAAACCTTAAATGCGCTAAAAGAAATCCTAAATGTGTTAATCTAAAAATGTTTTTTTTAAAACAAAATTTTGATGATGTGAGCTAAATGCATGCACTATTTTGTTCCCTAAATGTGTTAAATTAATTGTCAAATGCATTGAAACAGTTCTCGAATGCACCGAAAGACCTGCAGAAGCGTTGAAAGAAGTCCTAGATGCTCTAAAGTAACCCATGGATGTGCTAAAACATAAAATTTTATGGAAACACAAACTCCAAAATGCAAAATCCTATCAAAAAAACCTACAAGTAGATGTCAAAAATGGGGAAAATACCCCATGGTGGGTGCAAGAAAATGTGTGGTTGAAATTAAAAGTATCAAATGTAGATTAAAAAAAAATCAAACACACCAATAAGACATTATAACAAAACATAAAATAAAATAAAAGGAGTGCAAACTCAATATTCTATCCTTGATGTTGTCCTATCATCCTCTATCTCTAGTGTTTTTTTAATTCCATCTTGCTCTCAGATCATGTGCTAGGCTCAACAAACAGTGTTCCTAGAGAATGAGATTTGAAGATGAATGCATGCTATGCTAAGATATGATTAACATGCTTAAACTAAACATGATTGCTAGAATGTAAGATTACAAAAGTATGAAAACTGAAGTTGATAATAATAATGCTAAAATGCTAATCACCTATCTCTAATGCATGTGTATGTGTGTGTGTAACCAATGCTTGGATTCATAGAGGTACTTATAGAGTTTTCGAAAGATTCTGATTGGCTGATGTGATCAATGGTTGAAATCAAGCTTGTCAAAATGAACGGTGAGACATCTTAGAAGTCGAGCAAAATATGGAAGGTTGAGAGAATAATGGAAAATGTTTCCTTCCCACAAAACCTTTCACTCAAAAATAGAGGAAACTTGCCATTTGTCATCTTTAGTTATGAGTTTGTTTTGTAGTTGAAGATAAATCCCATAATTAAGTAAATAAATTTATTTAATTGCATGTGACAATGGATTTAGAAGTTTCCATAATTAAATATTTAATATTTAATTATGTGTGAGAGATGAAAATGGAAGGTAATTAAATATTTAATTTTTTTTTTATTAATAGGAAGCTATCTATATTAATTCAAATATAAAGATACATATTCACAAAAAAAGGTGGGTGGTAGAAAGGCACACCGCAAGAGTCAAATGGGCAATGCCCAGAAAATCAATAGATTACGTGGGCTAAGCCTAGAAGTCCAAAATTACAAAATAGATAAAAAGGCCATTAAGCGGCCAAATCAGTGCCAACAGAGCTAGGAGGGTCTCTTTCATCTATTTTTTTTCCCATACATTAGTGGGCTCTGGAGTGATGTCAGGAGGAGGACCCCAACCATCATCAGCATCTTTTTTCTCTTTATCTTCTTCCTCGCTCCAAGGTGAGAATGCAAGCGCTAGATGCAGGAACGTTTTACCAGTGACTGGCCAACCAGAGCCAGAAGCAAGAGGATCATCAAAGGGCCACCTAGAACCACCACCGCCACTCCCCGAAGCACCGCCAGAAGGCCACCCCTAGCTAGCCCATGGTGGAGGAGAATAGTTTCGCCAAGGAGTGCAAGAATCTTGTCGAGGCGGGGGTTGTGAACAGGGATGTGTGGAGCCACTCCGTTGCCAGACCTAGAGGGCGAATAGTCGTGGCAAGAGGTGGGTTAAGTGGGGACCCAAGCAACAGTACAAGGGGAATTACTCCAGTGGTCTAGGAGAACCTGGAGGTGAGCAACCTCAAGTGTAACTTTGTTAGCTTGCACTTCAATTGTAAAAGCACATTAGAGAAAATCATAGCTTTAGCATATAAAGATACATGAATATCCATTTGAGTATGTGAAAAAATGCAAGCATTTTTGTCCTTCCAAATATTGAAGAGAATTTCCACCCTGAAAGTGTGCCAAAGCTGGGTGAATTTTGTAGGAAATCTGGAAGAATCTCCTAGCAACACCATATACCAAGAGAAAGGTTCTGGTCGAAAGGGACAAAAAAAGTCATGAATCCAAGTCCAAAGTTGTTGTGCTTTGGGACAAAACCAAAAAAGATAATTAAAATTCTAAAATTTCCCACAAAAAGGCAACGAGGGTCCCAGACCCCCATGTGGACCAGCTGAGAGCCCACAGGCAAGCCCTAGAAAAGAATACACTATGAAAAGTGGAAAAGCTTTGGCTCAACACTTGCAAACCAAGTGGCAACAAATATTTTATGCCAGAAATAAGCGGGAGATTGAAGAAGCCACCTCTGGTTCAAACTCTGAATCATAGGAAAATGTGGTGAGAGCCACCTATAACCAAGCTGAGGCTTGTAGTTACTAAAAGGGGTGTCTGGATACCACTTCCATTATTTCCACCAAGGTTTGGTCCCACGAATTCCAACCTTATGAAGTATTTCGGCAGGAATGACATTCACCAAACCATCATAAGTAGCACAGTCTTGGTTATGAAGCCTGTACTGGACATGAAAAACTTCCCACAATATAGTACACATGGTGGGTCTAGAAAAGATCTATTCCAAGGTCTAGATACCCTTTTTGTGAAATATGAGTGCCTTAAGCCCAGGTGACTTATCCAACAGTTGACCATTGCTAGCAAAAAGAGACAACCACCAAATATTGTGTTGGTTGAGAGAGCCCATCTCGAAAACTAGAGCCAACTGAAAGGAGCCAAGGTTTGACAGGTTCCCAGGCCTACCAGATGCTTTTGGCCACAAAATTCCCAACAATCTGGACTGGTTCATCCATGACCAAAAGAGTTTGAAATCCTATCCCCTTCTAGGCAGGTCTATGAAAAGGGAAGTCAGATTAAACACTATTCCTGAGAAGAATTTTCTAGGCCTTGTCCCCAGTAAGGGCATGAATAATCCATTTAACATAGTGAGCAGTCCCTTTCCATTGAGTAGACAACAACCCGAGACCTCTCGAGTCTCTAGGGAAGGCAAAAAAATTCCCAAGCCACACGATGATACCCTCTGTGAGATTCAGAGGAGGCCTAGAGAAATTCACAAAGTAGTTTCTCAAGCTTGCCATAGGTAGCCTTAGAGGGGTCCCAACAAGAAGAATAATAAACATGGGTGGCCGCCAAAATTTTGGAACACACCTAGAATTTCCCTGGTAAAGAGAGGGGCTTGGTAACCCAATAATCAAGCTTTTGTTCAACTCTGGAGAGCACGGCTTGCTAGAGCTCAGCCGAAGATGCCTAAAAAGCGAAGGGAATTCCCAGAAACCAAAAAAAATTGCCAGGCCCAATCCACTTCCATCCATACTACTGGAGCCACAGTAGAGAGGGAAAGATAGACTGTCGGTAACACAAAGTTTTATGCCACTAGATAGCAGAGCCAAAAGCAAGGTAGAAGATATTAAGACACTCAAGAGCTGCCACAATGGAGTCTTCATCCTCTAGAAGGGAAAGGAATGAGTCATCAACAAAATGGCCATTAACAAGCTGAGCCTGAGAGTTGGGAAGAGAAATTCCCTTGACCCACCGCTGGGAAACCGCATTGGCCAAAAGGTAACCAAAACTGTTAGCTGCAAGCACATATAAAGAGGGGACCAGTGGGCACCCTTTCCAAATGGAACGAAAGAGTCAAAAGGCAGAGGATTGATGACCATTAATGGTGATACAAGCTGAGGCATCCACAAAGAGCATTCAAATAGATTGAATGAAGTTGGGCCCAAAACCAAAGCCTTGCAGCATAGCAAGAATAAACGGCCATTCAATGCGATCATATGCCTTGGAAAAATCAATCTTAATGAACACAACTTTCTGGTTTGAGCATCTGGCCCATTTTATGCCTTCCCAAATAGCAATAATATTATCCAAAATAAATCTAGATTTGATAAACCCAGTTTGCTCTAGGTGCACAATCTGAGGTAGAAGATGGTGGATTTTAAGAGCCAAAGCCTTGGTGATAATCTTGCATGAGACATTAAGAAGCGTAATAGGTCTCTAGTTGCAAATGTCTTCTGGCTCACTCAGTTTAGGTATGAATTTTATGTTACCTTTATCGATTAAGTTACATAGAGAATAAGAATGAAAAGCTTCTCAGTAAACTTGATGCATATCATGCCCAATATAGTCCCACATGGCTTTATAAAATTCACAAGGGAATCCATCAATTCCTAGGGCTTTGTCATTAGCCCTGGAGTAGACAGCATCTTTGAGATCATCAACTGATAAAATTTGATCACAAAAAAAATTCTGAGCTGAAGAAAGCTTATTTGGCACAACAGCAAGGCAACCATGAAGGGCTTGCTATCACATAGGCGTGACTTCCTGTGCAGTGAAGACTTGCTCATAATGACACACAAAGGCCTGGAGAATGTTAAGCAACTCAAAAATCACCTGAATGCCATCTTTTTTTTAATTCCTAGGGATGAGTCCTTGGCACGCAAAGCAAAAAAAACTCTTTGGAGGCACAATCACCAAATTTTAGCCAATGTAACCGGGCTTTGATTTGCGCTCCTCTAGTAGCATAGTTAGAAATTTGTTTCTTGTGCCTTAGGTCCACCACCCTGACTTGTAATGATGGAGAAAAGGGGATGGCCACCAAATCCTTAGAAGCAGCATGAAGGTCAGTGGTGGTAACCTCATACGACATCCGATGAAAAATAGCCAGCTGGTGCCCATAAATGCTCAAAAATCTAGCCGTTCAGATGGTAGCCTCATTCTACCAAGAAATCTAGCCTGTATGATGAGCTAGTTTACACTCCAAATTCTAGACTCTACGAATGTGGGCCAGGATAGGCTTATGGCAGAGTAAAGACGTGTTTAAAAAAAATTAAGTTTTACATGTACTAGGTTGTCGAGTCTCCCATTCAATGAAAAAATAAATGGGGACGTGGTCTTACAAAGTCACATCCACTAATGGCTTAACTGGGAGAGACGAGCTATCAAATGAGAAAAAATATTGTGCTAAGATCATGGCACTATGAGATGAAGAAGGTGTTTGGAGGAATATTCCATTATTTGAATCCAAATATTCAAATTATGAATAATATGATAATTAATATAAATAAATTATAAAATTTATTTAATTTAATTATGAGGAAGATGGAAGATAGTAATAATTAAATAAAATTATTTATTTAATTAAGGTAGAAGAATTATAAAAGTGAACGATATAAATAAATAATTAAATTTATTTATATGTAGATGACTTTAGAAGATTAATTAAATAATTCATATTTAATTAATTAACAAGCTTGATTAACTATGACCATTTTTAGATGTATACACCCTGTACTCAACCAACACCAACAAGCCACTCCTCTGCTATCTGATCACTCTCTGCTCATGTTTGTGCCAGCTTTGTATGCAATCTCTCTACCTCTGCTGAGGTTTGTGCTAATGGTAGTGCACTCTCAACTTGATGGAGTCATCTCCTCACACTCTTGTACACTGCCCGTAACCTCAGAAAAGGTTTGAGTGACTCTTCCTCCACCTCCACGATCAGTGGGGGCACATAGTCAAGATCCATCTCCTCATCGATGGATACAAGCACTATCTCTATAGCAGCCTGACAATAGAACTTTCACTAGTCTCTTGTCACTCCTGCCAGATAGACAATGTACACAATTAGTAACACATCATCATGATATATATATATATATAAAGCATAAATCACTGAAGGACATGTGTAAAATAAAAAATCATCACCTATGTCTCTAGATGCATGAGGAATTTCAACCTCATCCTCTTTGGGGGGCATGGAGGATGTGTTAGCCTCTCTCTGACTCTGGGTGTTGATGTCTGATGTAGCTACTTCCCATGATCTGGTCCTATAAGTATGTGAGGACACTCCATGCTCATAATGATCCTTAATAGCTACCTCATTACCCTCACTTAGGGGTGGCTCCTCCTCGTAATAATCATCCTCCTCATAATCCTCCTCCTCCTCATCCTCTCCTTTATCCTGGTCCTCATAATCAGGATCAACCTCAGACTAGTAATCATCATCAATAACATCTGTAAAAATATATGTTGGCCTATACCTTACCTCCTCTACTCTCTCCTCTGGCTCATCACCCTCATTTGGTGATGGTCCCACATAACCTATAGGGAATTCCATGGGGAACATAGGAGTTGGTCTTCCATATGACCACCACTCCTTGTGCTCATCTATGCTACCGACATCATTAGCATTGGATGTTGGTGGTTTATCATGAATTGAATTATTAGAATAACTCTCATGAACATGCTCTATAGTTAACCAAATAGTATCACCTGGCCTCTAGGAACTTTGAACTAATCGCCTGATTAAGGGGCACACCCTCGGTGGTGTATGCACCTATATCCAAATTGTCACAAGAATTTTCCATAATAGAAAGGTCAAACAACATAGTCACGCCTCCCAGCTAGATACCTATCCATCTGCATCCTCTGTAACTATCTAGTGGGATCTAGCCACTATAGAGTGAGTAGATAGGGTCTCCATAGGATCTCGTCCTCCTCCAGCCAATCAAATCTCACCCTCCAAAAGTGTAAATCCCCATACTACCACAAGTGTTTCAAAGGATAGTTGAATGCTTGTGGATATCCTGCAGTTATAACACAAGGGAATCTGATAGGCCTGGTACATGTGATATGCTCAAGGCACCATAACTGCAGAAGTTTACAATGGACCATATTGTGGATCTCTCAAAATACAGACTGACCAAGATCATAATACAAGTGTTCTAAAGTGTAGTGGCCCCAAGCATAGACTATCCTCTACTCATACATCCCTCTTATCAAGTGTACCAGTCCTCCATCTAAGTGTTTTGCTCATCCATCTGGATTGAGAACTATTGCCAGTATATGCATCATAATATTTCTGACCACAGGAGCTCGTGAATACAGTAGCAAAAGAAGCTCGATCTATGCTGTAACCCTCTCATCATGTATAGGTCCACCTAAACAATATTGTATATCTCTCTTCTTCTCCCAGAATGACCAATCCCACTAGAAATATACTCGCTCTCCCCAAATGGGAACTCAGAGGATGTGGTGTAGGTCCTTGAGAGTGATAGTCATTTCCCTAGTGGGAAGATGAAAGGTACAAGTATCAGCATCCCAACACTTGCACATAGCCATAAGCATGGAATAATTGTATTTCATGGGTGGCATCAGATATTCCCAATAGATACCCACTAACTGTAAATGCTCTACCTTTGTCAGTGATAGTATTGGCACATGATCTCTCAAAAATGTGAGTTGTCTTCCCCTTAGCCGCTATCGCGACTAGGCAAGGACCTATCAAAATCAACACAAAATGCTCTAAATTTCATCTAAATTCTTCAATTTTCACATTATCCATCATGCAAGTGGGATAATGTCCATCTAGTGTTCTTTTCTAATGGCCCTAGACACTTTAGAACCCTTTCTAGAAATTTAACAAAGAAATGGGATAGTTTGCAAAGAAAAGGGACACTGCGAAAAAATGGGATGCTTTGCGAAAAAAGAGGACACTTTGCAAAAAAAATTCCAAGAACCCTAAATTAACCTATCCATGTTTTAAAAATCATTAAATTATTACAAAATCCCAAGGAAAAAGTTGTAGAATCGACTTACCTCATGATACAGCTCGGCGCGTGCAACCTGGTCATGAAGATCGTCCAGCCACAAAGGTGTGTAGTCTCGTTTGCTCGACATGCTCTTCTCTTACTTGTCACTCTCAAGCTACCAGAGGGTAAAATGAAGAGTAAGTGACAAGTTACTTTCATCTACTTCTTTTACTCCCTTTCATCTCTTTTTACTCTTATGCATTAACATAACGTTATTATATTTTCAAGAATTCATATATAGATATTCTACAAATCAACATAACGGGAGCTAGGGTAATCCATTTTCGACACCATTTGATGCATTGGAATCGTGATTCCACACTCGACATCATCATCTATCTATCGTTATGTGGAATGGTACTTGGAAATGACCAATGATATGATATTTCTTATTTGATGTGGCTAGATTGCTACCTTGATTCCACCTCTCTAAAGCAAGCAAAATCAAGGGGGGGCATACATCTACCCTCAAATTGGATTCCTATGAGTTAGATAAAATGATTTTTGGATAATTAATGGATGTGTGTTGTAGGATGTGCTTTCTAATATTGTGGTTGTGCAAATAACTACATTGGGGGCTTCATTCTCCCATCTTTTGAATGAGAATCCTTTTATGTAATAAGGTGCATCGTTTAGAGTCCTTTAGCTTACATATGTACATAGAGTCATATGGGTGCTAAAGTGGGGGCTAAATGTGCCATAGAAAATTGGACCCTCTTAAGAAAGAAGACAATTTCATGCATAATTGGACCTACTTTTGAGTCCCTTAACATCATTTACCCTTCAAAACAACATTTATAGGACCCTTAGACCCATTAATTTTGACCTAGAGGCCCGTTTTACCTGAGAAATAATATAAAAATGGAAAAACAACATTTAATTATCTCATACCCTGAAAACCCACCTTCAAAAAGTAATAGTGGGACCCATTCACCACCTTGGGTGAATAAGTCCCCTCTGGTGGGACCCATTCGCCAAGGGTGACGAATGAGTCCCCTTTGAGGGAAAATTCAGTTTTGAGCAAGAATTGGATTAATTTAACTTAAGTTTCTAGCGAATGTCGGCCTCTTAGGTCTAAATAATGGGAAAATAAGGTGTTTTTTCCTATAAATACTCATCTAAGGTCATTTCACACATCTTTTGGTCATTTTTCAAGAGCAATTTCTAAGTAAAGTCTTCTATAACAAGTTTCATTATCAAAAGTTGAAGTTTTAGGGCAGCAAACTAGGGTTTTTGTGGGTCTTGAAGCTCACTCTTTTTGTTAAGATTCAACATTGGAAAGGGTTGATGATGGATTCCTATGGTGAATCATGAAGAAATCTAGGGTTAGGAAGTGAAACTAGCCACCAAATCACACCTAAGGACTTGGTTTCATATTGATTCCATCTTCCATTTTCACTCTATCTTCATATTAAGGTTTTCATTTTGTTTGTTTGTCATTTGAATGCCATTTAACTTACATTTCTTATATGTTGTAAGGTTTCTAGGGTTGAGATCTTGCATCATATGAATCATCTTGCATTTATTATTCTAGAGCAATAGAATAGGACCTTTGTCATATTTCAGATCTTCCTAGTCTTTAACACTTCTAAGGCTATGGTTTAAGCAAAAATTTCTCCTTTGAAGGTAATTACCCAACTAGGGGTTTGACCAAGGAAAACCCCCATTAGACAAACAATTTTAAGTTGTTTTGTAGGAATTTTCCAAGATCTCGAGTTGGCTTTCCATCATAAATTGTTGTGTAGGTGTCAAGGTACAAAACAAAACTTTGAAGTTGCTGAAATTTGAAAGTGGATTGATTTGCCATGCATGGTGAATGAGTCCCTCTTGAAGTGAAGATTTGAGTCAGACACAAATCCAGGTTCCTAGTTGACAAAAAAAACTTCTGTACATAAAAGTCCTAACCTGGGACTAATTCCCCCAGGGTGGTGAATGAGTCCCAGTCAGCTCAAATTCAGATTCCATCAATTTTCTAGATTGTTTTCTAGTCTTGCCTAGTTTCCCAAGTGAACATATTTTGAAAACTGCACTCTATTTAGTTTAATTTGCATTTTTGTTCATTCTTTGAAGCATTTTATAAACAACACTGTGTTTCAAACATAGCATAGATCTTAGTTTTTCTTTCATAATTTGTCATATAGAGCACTTACTTGCATTTAGTTCAATTCATCTAGCTTAGATAACATCACATATAACATAATTTGAATGAACCCTTGACATTTTTGGCCTAAAATCTCTCCTTTTAGGTGAAATACCCTAGAAGAGTTAGAGAAGTCCTAAGAGCCAAAAATCTTTAGTTAAATAATAATTACAAAAATAGATGAAATTAAGAACATGAATACTGTCATGGCCCTAAGAGAATTTTATAGTGTTAAAAGCATATAACTGTTTTGAACAACAATAAATAAATAAATGATGTGCGTTGAAATGTAGGATAGCAATGCAAACATATTTATAACACTATAGTAAGTGATTAAACCATATATATTATCATTGATAAATGTGATGGAAACACACTAGCTTTTATCTATTATGCATAGTTTATATTTATTGAATAGGGAATAATATTTAAGTATTATGCACTATACAAATTAATGTTTTGAGTAATGATAAAGCAACACTATTACAAGGGATGTCAACTCATAAGCTATGTGTCAAATGATTTGGAATAGACCAAGTCAACTATGTAAAACACAACCAAATGAGTAGACTTATTCTTTTGTTTAACAACAAGCTAGAAAATAGGGAATGTTGTGAATTGTTGGTGCCATATAATAAACTTTGTGAATCATTTAGAAGTCACTTGAGTGTGTAAGTCAATTTCCAAATTGGAAAATGTGCAATATGAATTAGTCAACGTGCTATTGGCAAGAAAATAATCAAAATTTTGTCCTATATGGGTAAGTATTAAGATAGGAATTTGCTCTTCCAACCCAATTTCTTTGTTAATTCCACTTAACTTTCCTTATGATACTCATATGTATATATATATATATGTGATTGAAAATAGGTGATATGCACAATGTCTCTAGTAACTCTACTTCATATTCATTTCCAAAATAAAACTTCCTTAGGATCTTACATGGTCCAAACTTCCTCATCTTCAGCTTGTTGTATCTTCCAACTAGGAATATCTCCTTCCTTATGTTGATTATCTAGAATACTGAGAGGGGGGAAATCAGTATTGTATAAAACCATTGAAATAAAACCCATCTAAGAATAATCACATATCTAAATGAATTAACAAGAGAGAACATGTAAACAAGATAATGCATCATCACACATGAACACTAGGATTTTTACATGGAAAGGCCAAAATTGGAAAAACCATGATGAGGATTAACTCACAATATACTATATATGGATACAAGATATTACATGGCTCACTACCTAGACTCACTATCCTTGAAAGGCTCACAACTTGAATACAAAATATGGCTAACCGCTGAGATACAAAAGTTATGGCTCACTAAAAAAGAGTATGAACTAATTCTAATACAACTTCTATGTGTAGCGTTTATTTCCAATGAAGCTCTGAATAAGAAGTATTGCTTCTTATAGTAGTCTCTCAAAAATATGTTATGATCCTCAATTGATAAATCATTTAGGCTCACATATTCAAATATCCCTTAGTCCTTTTCACACATCACCATACCTCTCTTCCTTCTCCTTCCCATATTCACACTATTACTCTTTTTCTCAAACACACACCACCACCTCTTCTTCTTTCTCCTTCAAAGAATCAAGATTATATATATACAAGTATATCTTATTTATCAATTAGGTCGGCCTAATTAGGTGAAAGAAAAACAATAAAAAAAAATTCCTTTCCACACCTTATATGATTTAAGATAGTTTTATCCATATAGTGCATCATATCAAGTTAGCATAGATCTATAGAAAACATCCACACATAATGTCTAGTCTTCTTAGTGTATTTCATACGTTAGGTTGGCCAAGATGAGGACTTAACAACAAAAACTCCAAACCAACATACAATTCTCAAAGAAAAAACTGTCCAAATCTAATATCAAATTAGTTTCTTCTAAAATTACCATCATAGAGGCTACCATTAGAACAATGAAATTAGAATGTTCCCCTTAAGAAAATGCAGAGTCTCCCACATAGATATGTAGAGTAGAGAAAATACTATAGAGTACATAGTTAGACTCTATCAATGATAACTTTCTACTCTCAACACAAATCTTCTCAAGATCTTAGATACAACTGTCTAAATGAGTTATGATAACACAGATAAGATATCAGAGTCATATATTTTCTTGTGGTGAATTTCAAACTCAAGAACCAACACACTAGTTTATCAGTAAAAAACACTTCTAGTAGATATTATCTTTCGGTCTACCAAATAAGCTTCCCATACTATTGTCACCATGTTGACATCAATGAGAACACAAGAACAACTAAATAAATCCATATACAATTCATGCTCATGTTGTAAGACTCCATATTTCCAACAATCTCCCCCTTTGGCATTGATGGAAACATGTATATCAAAAAAAAAAAAATGCCAGTAGAAGGAAACTAAATACTCCCGCTTTCAAAAAAATTATTTACAAAAAAAATATTTTTTTTGTCTATCTCTCTATCTCTCCCCATTTCACATCAATTGAAAAGCATATAGGGGTCTGAAATATGTATACACATCAAAAATTGACTAGAAGAATAGAATGTACAAAAGGAATGTGTTAACCTGAAGAGGAGGAACCTTTGTGATTCTTTAGGGTATCCTTCGATGAAGCTTTTCCATCTTCCCATGCTTCTTTCACACTTACAAGAGTTGTGTATAGTAGTTCAAGCTCAGTCAAAGACTATACCATCTACCAAAGTATTGGTACTGAGAATAACTTGTGATAGACCACCAATACTATCAAGAGCACTAGATATAGCGATATGACATAGTTTTACCATATCTCTTAGTCCCAAAAAATACTTAATTACTTCTATTCTTTGATCCAGTGGAGAAATGAATTTTCCTTATGTTGTACAATGTAGGACCATCTCTGGTTATTTCTGTCATCTACCAAGTTGTACAAATTTGCTTGAGTACTCATCCAAATTTTACTCTTCCTTATCTCATCTCTTATATTTAGTGTACTATTCAACCAATTCAAATAGAAAGAAATTAATTCCTGAGCTTCTTCCTCACAAACCTATACACCCTTCAATTCCTTCATCACCCTGCAATGTGCATCTACACATTTCTTCTTGATTTCTTCTAAATTTTCTTCTGCAAACCTAATTCTAGATTTTACTTCTAATCGAGAGATATATTCTTTCAAAGAGTTAAGCATGCTTCTGAGATTTTCCACAACTGATATAGATGAATTGAAGTTAGCACCGGGGATTACCTTTTGCAATTCTTTTAAAGATCCTTGAATTTTATTCTTTCATGCTCATGTTGAGTTTTCTCTTATTCACTTTCTTCTGTAACTTCTTGTTTGATAATAATAACTTTTCTCTTCTTCCCTATTTTGCTTGCACCACCGAAGACTATAGAAATTTCTTTTTCATTGGGATTCTTGGGGTTTTATAAAAGTATTTTTGCATAATGATCAATCTTGGCCTCAGTCACTTCATAATATAGTTTAGATATCCACACCAGTCTGGATTCAATTGCTTCCATATAAAAAAAATTGTAGAAACTAGGAAATTAATATTTTTGGAGTACCTCTCAGTTAGATTTTTTGGAATCCTTTTTTTTCTTATTCATCCTCATCTAAAATGTTCCAAAGAATGCAGAAAGAGCATTCTCTTGAGCATCTGAACCACCAAGTTTTATCATGAAATTCTTGATTTGATGAGAAATAGGTTCTACATTTGTCCATTCTATCCTGCCAATTTCTGGTAACTCTTTCATAAAGTAAAAGAGTAAGCGGACAATCAAAGTTGCATACCAGAATGTGTTTTTCTTATACTTCTTGATTTCCTTAAAGTTATTTAAAAGATGTATTTGAAGTAGCTCACATAGGTCATAATCCATACCACTCTTAACCATATCAATAGTAGTAAAAACAACACCAATACAAATATTGTGGTCATTGCTTGGTAAACAAACCGTGTCATAGCAAAATGGCCCCTTGTCATTTTCATGGCATTTTAGGTCTTGCTTCATGGTATTTGATATGTTTTTCTCTGATTTTATGTTGTGACATGGCTTAAACATGCATATTTAAGTACTAGAATTTAAATAATGGAATCTTGTGAAGGTGTTGCGAAGTGTTGTAAGACATTTCTACACTCTTCTAGATGCTATTCATTACAATTTACCTAAAAATCACCTTTTCATCACTAAAAAAGTCCTATTTTGAAGTGTTGTAGAGTCTTGTAACAAGATTTCACACTTTTCTAGGCACAACTTCACTATTTATCCCTTTCTCATGCTCTATTTGGTCCCTTTATGCCCTCATATGTCTTAGTTAAGTGTATTTTTGAATGTAAGCCTCACAAACAACACTAAATGCAACATATTTCTAGACACCTATTTTTAGGTCCTAGGTGGGACCCATTCACCATGGGTGGTGAATGAGTGCCCTTTGCTCCAAATTCAAAATTTTTAGATTTTCCTTTCAGGTTTTTATTCAAAAAAACTTGATATCAACCTGTGATGAGGTATGAACGGTTAACTAAGGCACAAGTGTGTATAAATATGTGCTTTTCTTCTCATTTTACATCCTCCATCTCTCATTCATCTATTCAGCATTTAACTCATTCACATCATTCATTCATCAAGTTAAGCAAGTTAGTGATTTCACATTGCAAGTCATCAATTTAGTTTCCTAAGACATCCAAGGGAAGATTCTACATGTTTTGTTGTAGAATTTCAAGATCAATCATCATGGCAAGGTAATCTTTCCATTATTGCATGTTTCATTATATTCTTTCGCTATTTTGGTTTAATTACCTAAACAGGGTTTGACCAAGACAAACCCCCTGTGCCTTAACATTCAACATTTCTTCATCTTTTCTTGTGTGTATACAGATTTAGGTCCTTTGGAAGCTTGGAAATCATTGTAGATCAAGTTTAAAAGTTGTTAAAGTCCTCTCTTCATTCAACAAGTCAGAGTCAACAAAATCTCATTTTCAAGCCTGTGAATCAGAGTTTTGGAGGTGGACACCTGTTGAACAAAAAAGTGCAGATCGGAAGCTCTGGAAGCCACTCTTGAATATTTAGAAATTCAAAAGTAGAATAATTCACCATGGGTGGTGAATGAGTCCCATTTCTAGGTCAACTTTATGTTTTCAGCATTTTCTGGCATCCTTTTGACAGAAACAAATTCCAACTCAATTTTTCAGAATTGGGACTGATTCATCTAGAATGGAAAATGAGTCCCTCGAGGCCTGAAAAACATCATCAAGAACATTTCAAAAGCAATTTCCAATCTTCATCAAAGTTCGAGGTGCACATTTTCAGTCTGATTCATCTCTATTGCAATTTTTCATCCATTTGTAAGTGATTTAACATTACACAATGTGTTTTCAAATAATTTGTTTTCCTCTAGTTTCTATTCATTAGTCAATTAATCTTATTATTCTCTTGCATCTATGAATTTAGGAATTTTCCATCCATATCACACTAATATTTGAATGTAAACATACACATTTTTGGATTCGTCTTTCTCCTTTTAGGTGAAAAACCCTAGAAGTGCTAGAAAGAAAGTATGTCCCAAAAATCTATGTTTTATTTTGGTGAACCTACTATTTGAATCCCCTCTTTTCTGATTTTGGAATCTATTAATCATTCTAGAGTTGCTTGCATTACATTTTGTAGTAGTTAGCTTCCATTCTATAGTTTCATTTTTGCATGAGTAAAAGTGCATAATAGGTTGCATTTTTTCCTCTTTAATCATTGAAAAGTTCTGCAATTCTACATTTTTCACTTAGTTATACATCTTAGCACTCATAATTCATAATAATCAGTCACAAATTTCTGAAATTTTTTGAAAAAAGTCCATAATGGGACTCATTCGCCACCTTGGGTGAATCAGTCCCTTTCGACCCCTAAAACAACATTTTTCATAACTTGGAAATTTGTTTTTAGGCTTCGATTTGGTGCCTTAACTTGTATATATTAGTCAGTTGCATTTTTGTAGCATTCATTTTGTTAAATTTCACTTCAATTAGCTCATTTCATGCATTGTTTAATTTCACTTTTTTCATCACAACATATCATTTTCAGATTGTTGCATTGTGTAAAAACACTTCAAAACTAAAAATTGCATTACATTGTACTTTCTTTCATTTTAGCATGTTTTCTTTCAAAATATATGCTTTTGATTTCATTAAGCATGGATTTTATAAGCATGATATCCCCTTTTATGATTTTTACTTTGACTACCATAATAGGGACTTTAACAAACAATCCATTAACACAATCCTTAATCTTACATTACCCATTAGTGAGAATGGAAATGTAGACAATAATAACACACATACTTGTTCTTCTTCTGATACATCTCCTATTAGTCATAGAGTTATTTTGGTGCAAGAAGTCACAAGCCTTGAAAGTCTTGATTGTTCATCTCCTTATTCCCCTTTGGATGACCTTACACAACAAGAGCATGATATCATAGACACATTTATCAACATCACCTTACCAAATCTACATGGTCATGACAATCACACTTTTTCATTTCCTAATTCCCCTTGTCGATGTAAAGAGGATAGGTTGGTGTTAGAAGATACCCCTATTAATAATCATGACACCCTTGATATTCTCTTCCCTAATGTCCCTATCCTATGGGAAGATCTATTTGCAATTAATAATTGTCCTTCTCTTGATGCCTCTCCCACTTATGATGAAGCTACTTTAGAATCCTCAAACTTGGATGAACATGTTACAAGCTCTCCTTGTAGGGTAGATAATATGGAACAAGATAATGAGCCTTTAATGACAATGGGCATCCATCATTCCCCTCCTGATCCCATCATTGATTAGTCCCCTATTGGCAACAAAGTTATTGTGGAAGAACAAAGCCTTACTTTTCAAGCACATGTGGCTTGTTGTTCTCTTAAAAACTCTCCTCCTAGGGAGAATATAATGGCATTGAATTGTGGCAAACAAGTGGTTCTTGATTTCCCTCACTTAGAGATACATCAAAATAAAATTGTTGACGATATGAATGCACAAGTGTCCATTCAATCCCGTTTGATCAATGAACCACATACATATCCCATAGGACATCTTCATAACCCTCTCATCCTTTACCCACCTTCATTCAGCCTTACACAACACACACCTAACTCCTCCTTCACAATTAATGGCCTCACACATCATCCTTCCCAAAACATTCAAATTGTCATCTCACAAAATGCTCATGATTTGAATTTGTTAGATTTTGTCTCCTCCTATCATGAAGAAGACAAAATCTCACAATCTACAAAGTCTTGTGTAGGTATGGCATCTTAGCAAAATGTATCGTTGACCCCAATCACACAATCCCCTTCTCCTCTTGATTAGGAAGGTATCTTGTCAAGACTTCTTCATGATAACTTGATCACTCTCCCTCCCAGAACTCCAAAGAAATGCTATTCCAAGACTTCATTCTGCACCTATCATAGAATGCACTGCCTTGAGTCATAAAATACAACATTTTCAGGAGTTTTGTATGCTTCCCTATATGGGTCCATCTAATTCCTATAATTGCTATTGGTTTTCGCTCTAGCATTCATTTCATCACTCATTTTGGCTCAACTTTGTCCTACACTAAGTGGGGGGAATGGATTCGACAGCCTTGTCCTCATATGTCACTTTTGGCTGCCTCCTTTGGAAAGTTGTTAACCTTTCATGAATACATAAGAGCAAGCTTGGGATGTGGATGACATGCCTTAAGTTAGCTCATCTATGACATACTTCTCTTTTTCATGACATAGCTTATCGTAAAAATATGACTTGGCATAGGGCTTTTCGCATAAGCTCTCATGTCTTCCTCTTTCTCTTCTACTTTAAAGAAATTTCTCACAGTATGGGTGCTCACAATTGCTTTAAAGTGGGGGCATACATCACTAGTCACATTTCATTGTGTGATTTTCTTTTTCTTGTGATAACCTCTCTTGGAAGCATTAGGTACAATGTTGGCTAGGATGAGATCATTTGCACTTATCCTCTCTTGGAGACATTGAACATGATGTTACCTAAGATGATACCCTGCATGAATTCAGAAAAATCCCTTTAAACAATCCTGACATTATTTTGCACTAACATTGTCTATAAGTGTCAAAATCATTTTTTCTTTGTGGTGCCTTGGTAAATTTATCAGGACGTATAACTTTAATATGGTTGAGCGGGAAGCCCACCAAATAGCATGATTTTTCCCCATAGCCACCTTTGTGTTTGTGAGTGAATACCAACTAGCATAGGTATCTTACCTTTTGGGTTTTCTCACCTTGTGAATAGTCAGAAGTTCCATGGCCCCAAAGTGACTATGTTGTGGCCTTCTCACCCCGCAGATGACCTAAAGTTTTGTGTCCCTAGAGTGAGTACATATTTTCCACCTTGTCTTTCTTTTCATCTTTCCTTTGCATGATTTTGTATCTTGGGGGCTTGACCTACATGTGGATCTCTCTTGAATGCCTACTTTAGTGTGAGTTAGAAGCAAGTTCATCCTCTTACTAAAGTGGGGGCTAAATGTGTTGTAGAAAAATGGTCACTTGTCTTTTTCATGGCCTTTTAGGTCTTGCTTCATGGTATTTGATATATTTTTCTCTAATTTTATGTTGTGACATGGCTTGAACATGCATATCTAGGTACTTGAATTTAAATAATGGCATCTTGTGAAGGTATTTTGAAGTGTTTTAAGACATTTCTACACTCTTCTACACTCTATTCATTACAATTTACCTAAAAATCACCTTTTCATCACTAAAAAAGTCCTATTTTGAAGTGTTGTAAAGTATTGTAGCAAAATTTCACACTTTTCTAGAAACAACTTCACTATTTATCCTTTTCTCATGCTTTATTTGTGTTGATATTATGGATGCACCATCCTTGAAGCTACAGACTTCGATGGAGGACCTTTGAACCAGGAAAGATAATCAACCACCCAGAAAGTGTTGCAACTATGGAATGCTTGATTAAATATTCTATTGATATGATAGAAAAATATTGATTACAAATGTACAAGATGCCTGATTATATAGGCAAGAGCTAAAACCTAATATGCATGAGATGTTTCCATGTGTCTTGATCTAACAACATGTGACAACATGTGAACCCTATCTAGATGATAATTAAATGTTGAGATAAGTTCTAGAAGGCCAACTCATCTTCTAGAAGGAATCTTATCCCACCAAACAAGGAAGGGAATATTATCCCATTTATTAAATGATTTATCTAATAATGCAACCTAGGACTTAATGATTAAATGCAAAACCTAAGTTAACTTATGCTAGTGTAATAATTAATTAATTACACCAACACCCCCCCATAAGTGCAACTTAGGGAGGAAAATGCAATGATTATGCAAAGATGATGATGGGTCCTGGCTATGAGGCCATGTTAGGTACCCATGTACATGATAGATGTAGAAAATCTCCCACAACCGGAGAAAAGGGGAAAACCTAGTAGGAACAAAACCCCTCTCCAAAAAAGGAGATGAAAAAGAAAAAAAAATGTGAGATAGGATGGGAAGGATGGAGGACTCCCAAATACCCCCCAAGAACACCATCTGTCACATGGATACAATACAATCAATGCCCCCCATAGGAGGGAAAGAGAGAGACTATATAGCCCCCCCATAAGATAAGATCACCTGCAAGAAAGGTAAGTGTCTGAAGACATAACAAGATCCAATGTTGACAAACAACTTGTCTCCCTTTCGGAAGAAACAAAACCAACTGCAAGTGGAGAGATGCTTCCCATTCCGGATAGGAATTGAAGGAAGGAATGATGAAGGTGGATGATGGTGTCTCTCAACTCCGCTCAAATGTCTCCTTTCCTGAAGATGAAGATGCCACAATCAATGAAGGGAGTGACAAACCAGGTCGATGCAGAAACTGATGCTGAACAATATCCAAAGACAAAGATGTGATGGATATGATGGAGACTTGATAGCCCCCCCTTAATGAAGTGTCCTCAAAACCACTGAAAGAAGTCTGAAGCAACGAAGGTGTCCAAACCACAAATCTCCCACTTGGAAGAAGCAAATCCAATGGTGGATGTTGAAGAAACTTCAAGTCTTGAATGGAATGATAGGGAAGAAGTCTCAAATATGAAATATCTGAAGAGAAACAAAGTTCCTCCAAGATGGTCTCTAGATCCCCAATCAAGGTCGAGACAAAGGAATGAGGAGACCCAAAACAACTCTCCAAAGCCAAATCTGAATAGAGGAGTGATACCCCCTCAAGAATGTTCTCCAAACCTGTAGAAGTAGCCAAGTCAATGATGCCTTAAACAAAGCCATCTTGTGATGCCAAGTTTGAAAAACTGAAAGTGTCCTGATGGATGATGATGGTGGAAGCCTTAATCAATGAATCTAGACAAGGAATCATTGAATGTGAAGGGATACCAACTATCTCTGATGAAGAAGAAGCATGTAAAGGAACCTTGTCAACCTCTTCAGAAAGATCAAGGAAATCAACCTTCTGCACAACAATATCATCATAGGAAACTTGATCTGAAGCAAGACATTCTGAATCATGACCATCGGGGAATGGTGGAGTATCTGAATCTCCGTAGATCTCCCAAAGCTTAGTCCAAAGAATTTGAGGACAATCACAATGATCAATAGCATTCAAAAGATCACAATCAACTTGCATAGAAATGATCTCCAAAATAGTGTATCTATTGCAACTCCAAGTAAGTTCATGAATACCTTCACCTGGATGAGGAACTCTACCATACAAATGAGGCAATAGATCAAGTGATCGAAGATGGTGGAAAATCCCATCTTGCCAGTGGGAATAGTTACCCTTGTGCAACATAACCAAAGGAGAGAAATATGCAAGACCCATAATGAAATATCTCCACAAAAACAAAGACATTGACCTTCAATAGCAAATAAAGACTTCCAAATATGATATACAACTGAAGTGATGCAACCTGGATCAAACAAACTTTTCCCAAGCTTCAGAATAACCAAGTTATTGATCAAATGCACCAAGTTGAAAAAATTATCATGCAAGAGTACCTGGAGCTGAAACTGATCAAGGGGCTAGATAAATGAAAAAGAGCTTTGAAGCACCTTCCTGATGCCGCTAGAATCACTGAAATCTGTCAATCTGATGAGAAGTTATGAGCCTTTATGTCCAAATTAGGGTTTTGTCTTCAGTTGGCTGGAGAAATTTCTGCAAGAAAATTTTTGTAGAACTTATGTCACCACTGGAAAGTAGACAGAAAGACCTTTCCAACGGTATATTGTTTGCCAAATTTTGATATCTTGGGTGAAAGTTGTGATAAAATGAAAAAAATGCCCTAATTAGGCACTTGTAGGCTAAATAGGGGCAAAATTCTAGCCCTCGGGTGCTAGGACTTGGTCGCCGATATGACCATGTCGCGGGCTATGGAAAAAAAAATGCGCCACTAGGAGCGGCATTAGAGCGGAGTACGGGCAGAAATTTCTGGGTGGGGTCGCTGATGATGGTGGCACCGCTTGGAGATGGACCCCACAGTGGTTGATGGGACCGTTACCTCGGCTAGCAGGGCCTAAGTAATCTCGGTCATCAGTGGCACACAAAACACAGAAGCCGGCAGGAGGAACACAGTTGGTAGGAGTGGATGAAGTCGGCCGGCCAGGAAACAAACTCCGGCGAAGGGCGGAAGCGACAGGAGTGGGCCGTGAATGGCCGACGGGAGAATGACAACCGACGAATAAAAAATGGCCGGTGCGAGCTGTCCGGTCAAACCATGGATAGGGGAAAGGATGGTGGTCCACCACCAAAAAGAATTTCTGCAGACTTAGAATAAAAAAGTTGACAACATATATATTTGATTTTTTATATTGCCAACGGCAATAAAAAATCAAAAAATAAAATATATATGCCGAAAAAAAAGCAATAACCCTACAGAAATTTAAATGCCAATGAAAAAAAATGCCAATGATTTTTTAAAAAAAATCAAACCCCTTATATGCCGACAAAGAATTAAATTGAAGGTCGCCCAAAATTATTTTTCTACAACTATAGAAAATATGATTTTTTCCCAATAATAAAAAATATTAGCCCAATTTTTCTGAAACAAAAAGTGGTCTGCTGCTAAAAAAATTTTGCCTCAAAGGACAACTGACCGGGATGATTTTTTGCTGCAAATAGTATGGATAGTATGATTGATTTTGCAAACCCTAAAAAATACCTCTGAAGCTCCTAGGTTGATGTATCCAATTTTGATGAATGGGCAGGCAATCCTAGGGTTTCAAGGCCTTCTGAAGACAATGGTGAGCTCGGATTTGACTCTATCTACTTCAGAAATCAGCTTGGTCACTGGGTGGAATCAAGTAGCCTTCAATGGAAACCTTCAGCCTGCGGAGAATCTCGCACACCAACTTTCTTGATCGAGGGTTGATGTTTCACTGGATAAGCTCTGATACCATGTTGAGATTATGGATGCACAGTCCTTGAAGCTGTAGACTTTGATGGAGGACCTTTGAACCAGGAAAGATAATCAACCACCTAGAAAGTGTTGCAACTATGGAATGCTTGATTAAAGATTCTATTGATATGATAGAAAAAGATTGATTACAAATGTACAAGATGCCTGATTATATAGGCAAGAGCTAAAACCTAATATGCATGAGATGTTGCCATGTGTCTTGATCTAACAACATGTGACAACATGTGAACCCTATCTAGATGATCATTAAATGTTGAGATAAGTTCTAGAAGGACAACTCATCTTCTAGAAGGAATCTTATCCGACCAAATAAGGAAGGGATTATTATCACATTTATTAAATGATTTATCTAATAATGCAACCTAGGACTTAATGATTAAATGCAAGACCTAAGTTAACTTATGCTAGTGTAATAATTAATTAATTACACCAACAATTTGGTCCCTTTATGCCCTCATATGCCTTAATTAAGTGTATTTTTGAATGTAAGCCTAAAAAACAACATTAAATACAACATATTTCTTGACACCTATTTTTCAGGTTCTAGGTGGGACCCATTTTCCATGGGTGGCAAATGAGTCCCCCTTGGCTCCAAATTCAAAAATTTTAAATTTTCCTGAAATCGGATTTTTATTCAAGAACACTTGATGTTGGCCTGTGATGAGGTATGAATGGTTAACTAAGGTACAAGTGTGTATAAATATGTGTTTTTCTTCTCATTTTACATCCTCCCTCTCTCATTCATCTATTCATCCATTAACTCATTCACATCATTCATTCATCAAGTTAAGCAAGTTAGGGCTTTAACATTGCAAGTCATCAATTTAGCTTCCTAAGATATCCAAGGGAAGATTCTACATGTTTTGTTGCAAAATTTCAAGATCAATCATCATGGAAAGGTAATATTTTCCATTATTACATGTTTTATTACATTCTTTCTCTATTTTGGTTTAATTACCTAAACGAGTTTGACCAAGGAAAACCCCCATTCCTTAACATTCAACTTTTCTTCTTCTTTTCTTGTGTGTATGTAGATTTAGGTCCTTTGGAAGCTTGGAAATCATTATAGATCAAGTTGCAAAGTTTTTAAATTCCTCTCTTCATTTAACAAGTCAAAGAATTAAAAAACTCTTTTTTAGGCCCATGAATCAGAGTTTTCGAAGTGGACACCTATTGAACATCAAAGTGCAGATCAGAAGCTCCAAAAACCACTCTTGAATATTAAAAAATTCAATAGTGGACTCATTCACCATGGGTGGAAAATGAGTCCCATTTCTAGGTCATTTTTATGTTTTCTACATTTTCTGACACCTTTTTGACATAAACAAATTCTGGCTCAATTTTCCAGAACTAGGATTGATTCACCCAAAATGGTGAATGAGTCCCTCCAAGCCTAAAAAACACCATCAAAAAAATTTCAAAAGCAATTTCCAATCTTCATCAAATTTCTAGGTGCACATTTTCAGTCTAATTCATCTCTATTGCAATTTTTCATTCATTTGTAGGTATTTTTCATTACACAATGTGTTTTCAAACAGTTTGTTTTCCTCTAGTTTCTATTCATTATTCAATTAATCTTATTAGTCTCTTGCATTTGTATATTGCATCTAGGAATTTAGGCATTTTCCATCCATATCACACTAATCTTTGAATGTAAACATCCACATTTTTAGACCTGTCTTTCTCCTTTTAGCTGAAAAACCCTAGAAGTGCTAGAAAGAAAGTAGGTCCTAAAAATCTATGTTTCAAAAACTTTTTGACCAATAACCATCATATCATACCTAATGAATAGATCTTTAATTGTTCTTAAAACAAGTTCTTTACCATCGAGAGTCACACCAGTCATCTTGAATATCTCTTGTTCACTCATATACTTTTGTCTAGGAACTAGTTTAGAGGAACACAAACTAGTTATATCTCTTATAGCATCTTTGGTTATCAAGTGAGCTCCATCTGTCCATATAGATTCATCATGAATTCTTCTCAAAATCATCTGAATATGTTTCTTGTCGAATTCAAATAGAGGGGCTTTCTGCCATATATCCAACTTCTTCTCAACTAAGATTTTGTATGCATCATGATTTTCTTCCAATTCATTCTTCCATATAATACTTAACTAAACTAGTGACATATCCTCAATTATATTATAAACGTATGTGGTCACGCCCATGAAAGGATATAAAAGCCACAGCAGAATTAAACCTAAGAATTGGACATTTCAACAGGCGACTAACATCTTTTCATGGTCGCTCATTTACTTTATCAAACCAGGGTATGTATACTTGAAATGGAGCACCACGGTATGTGCACTAAGAACTAGTTTCCAATCACCATCTATAGAAAATAAATGCTTAACAATAATACAATGTAAAACTTTTTAACTTAAACACAACTCAGCTAAAACAGAAATCATCGCAGCTATTTAAAGGACAAACTGTGAACTGGCTTCATGTTGCAGGAACAAACACAGGGATGGATTCTTGATGCTGCAGGAACAATACAAAGCTGAGTTTGCGTTGAAATCTACAGAAATAGATTCTAACTAATAATCAACATGAAATGAACAGTTAATCACAACAACTTGCTATAGAATACTTACTAAGTGGCCCCCCTTAGCAAGCATCAACTTAGATTACACAAGAAGTTGACTCAAAGCTTCATCGATTTTTATTCATATTCAAAACCAAGATACATCGATTACTCTATTTTGAAAATAAAACTTAACATAGAACTTTATTACTTGTTCAACTTAATTCTAACACATACTATTTCATCCTTGTTCACTCACAAAGGAGGAACGGTTATTTAAATGAAAAAGATAACTAACTAATTAGAGGAAGTCGTGATCATCAATACATTCTGAATCCGCAGAACAGATATTCATAAATGAAAGTCTATCTGCTCGACACAACCCAGAGAGAATATAGCATTACACACTCCCTAAATTAAAGGACCATTTAAGCATCTTCCCAAAGACTCGGTCAAAAAGTTATTACTAGAATGACTTCTTCAACAAAGTCGAGATTCTTGCGCTTGATCAGCTTCAGCTCCCTCCAACAATCCTGCAATAAATAACAAAGGCGAAGGAAAGCATACACACAAGTGACACATCATCTACTCATTAATCACATGTTAATCCTATTCCACTATCCAAAATCATAAGCATACATCAGTGATGCGGACAGTCAAAAAGGTGATTAATGAAGTTATCAAGCTACAAGAATATAGAATTCATTGCTACAGTATACTACCCAAAAAGTCTTTAATCAATAGATTTAAACAACTATTAACAATAAAAGTAAGAGTATCAAAGTTTCAAACTATGGGCATATTTAAGGCTCATCATTCTGCCCCCTACTTATGATAATGCTAGTCCTCCAGCATTGACTTTTCTTGTTATTTCCCTGAAATTTGTTGGAGTAGGATGACCTTGCAGTGAAGTTCCAAACTTGTAGTAAAAACCTCTAGTAAACTCCCATCTTTCATATCTGTGGTTCTCTATTTCTGCATTGATTTCCTTGGCTTGGTAAGGATAGAGCGGCCACATTAAAACTAGAGGTTGGTAGGTCAGTGGCATCCATAATTCAAATCTGCTTTGTAAACCTAGTTGCATGTACCTTTCTGATCTCCTGAGTGTTGCTGTAAAGTTCAAGGGGCTATGAGGCTCTATCTTTCTTAGACCAACTGTCAATCTCTCCCACCTTGTCTCAATCCTTCAAGAGGCAAGTTTCCAAAATGTATATTTTTGTTCTTTAAACTCTCTGTATACTTGTTTTCTAATGTTAAAAATTTTCTCTCTTTCCTCAGGTTTAGTGCATCCATAAGTAACTCTAAACTAGGTTCTTAAAACTGTGCGTGGGTCTGAACTTTCAGGTCTGAGAAGAACAAGTTCATCTTTTTCTATTTCTTCATATGTTTCCAATTGCCTTCCATAATTGGTCTCATTTGCACCCCAAGACATAAGTGCTCTTAAATGGATATCACCTATATAAAGAAGTGGGTTCCATTCAGTTTCTGCAGGAATTAAATAACCATGTAAATATAGTTCACACATGGAGTTCTTCAACCAATTAGGGGCCACTTGATAAGCATCATAGAATTCCTTGGTTGTTTCAATATCGGGATCCAAATTTCTGGAGATCCTCATTAATTTGAACCAAAGGAACTGTTCTTTAAGACACATTGCATATGCTTTGAGTGGCAGCCTACACTCCATTATCTATCAAGTTATTTTCATCATTTTATCCATTGTTGTCTGCATATCTTGAATTTCTTGCTTTTGCTTTTCAATTTCTCTTTGCAACTTTTTCTTTTCCTCATCCCATAAACTTTGCTGGAATTCAGTTTCGGCGAAATGTCGAAAACATAAAGTGTGAAATGACACAGGCATCTTCTTAATGCTCAGAAATTCCAAGTATGTAATCAGAAGAGTCTTTTTATACAGAACTAAATATGTGCAAACTTTAGTGGGCAATGGATTATCACAAGGTATTTCAGGTAGTTCAGGCACATCTTCTTCTTATTGTAGGATAAAATCCTCTTGCCGCAGGATGAAGCCTTGTTGCCATACAGGAGAAGATTGTTGTTCCTCAGAAATTTTCTCAGCTGCACAAGCCAAGTCGTCCAAACTTGGCATTTTCCCTTTATCAATATTACTGGGTTGTGTTGCTTCAGGAACAATAGAGGAGCTTGGTGGAACATTTGCAAATATATCCAGGGAGTTATCATGACCTAACTCAGTAGAGTCCTCCGATATTATGACAGTATATGTTTGAACAGAGGTTGTAGCAGGCTTAGGTTGTAGCAGGCTTAGATTGTTTTCTTAATGAACTCCTTCTTGGCAGTTTTGTAGGAGCAGCAAGAAAGGATGCTTCCCTAGTAGTCCTCTTCCTAGTTGGTCTTGAAGATTTAGACTCGGTAGGGGAAGAAGAAATTGAAATTGGAGTATTAACGGGTGTTGCTGCAGGAGAGACAAAAATAGGGGAAGACTTTGCAGGAGAGGATGAGACAAAAAGTTTTTATCTTTGGGTATGTGGGACCGACTCAAGAGTCTGCCCTACCCTGGATGACTCACCTACAATTGTCTTTCCTTTTTCTCTTCTAGCAGCAGACCTTGTTTGCACACCGGTAGAGGACGTCGGTATGGAAGCTATAGGAGTGGGCATTGTAGGAGCAATGGATTCTTGCTCTGTTTCAGTACTTGAGGACTCAATTCTCATTTTCTTTCTTCTAGGTTGTGTGGGTAATACCCTAGGAGGTTCAGGCAGTTGAAGACCTTTTCGGGCAACAAACTCATTCCAGGAAAGAGGTGAAACATCCCTTAAAGTTCGCTCAGCCAAAATTTTTATTAGGGCATGATGTGTGATAGAGTTTTGTTTACCCATTTTGGTTTCATGTGGACTATTTTACAAAAGGTTCAACAAGAAATTCGAAACATTCACTACCAATCCATGTATCATATGACTTAACAATTTGAAATGATATGAATGTAGGTAAGAGAAACACCCTTCACAAGTTAAATACCTGATAACAAAAATGGCATACTCAGAGTATGGATAAGGTAGGGACGTTCTTTTGCACCCTTGCTTTGAAATTTCCAAAGGCCCATTAGTTGGTAGGGTAAACTCTACCCTAGCAGAGACAGTATCCCTTCCAATAGGAAAATTTTGACCAACTGCCAGTAATCAAGTGACCTCTGAAATTCTTTCCTCTGTCACAACCACTGTCAAGCCCCATATCGTAGCCTCATTCTCTGAAAATGTTCTTAAAAATTTTCCTGCAGCCTCTTTATCAAAAGAATCAATTCTCAAGAAATAATTTAACCATCCATAGTTGGAAAATGCTTGCATTAACTGAGGATCCTGTATCAAGGCATCATGAGTTGCAGGCTCATGCCTCACCAGTTGGCCACCCATGATCAAAATCCTTAAAACAAAAACTCAGACTGATGTTGAAAGCTTGAAAAAGACTCTTCTTCCTTACTGCACTTTCCTTTTCTTGCCAAGAATAACAGCTAGACATTTGCATAAAATAATTTTAATAACTACTTAAACTAAGTAGTCAACTTGTTCTCAGGATATGGCTTCACAATCGTACTTTTAGAAAGTACAAGATCATAACTATTTTTGGCAAACATAAATTTGGCACAAGAAAATTTGAAATTAGAATACCCCCACCCCCTACTTAGCATTCAACATGTGTCCTCACATGTGCAAGGTGATAGGATTAAAGCATGCAATTACAACTGATGTACATGTTACAATTAATGAATAAATAGAAAGAATAAACTATGCGATAATGAAAAGATTTCACGTACCTTGAATGCAGTTCTTGGGAATGTCGTAAAGGACAACAGCGTATCATGAAATGATAGCTGGAAGATTGAATGCATGAATGAGGTGGAGTGGCGAGATGGATGACATGGCAGATAAAGAAATGAATGATGTGATAGATGAAAGGAAATAGAGAAAAGTGGTTTCCTTTAAAAATAAAACTTTATTATGGGTGGTCAAAACAATTCTTAAAGAGAAGCTGCAGGAAAAAGGCCTAAGCCTTTTGCTGTAGGAAGATCAGTCGATACAAACTTCTTCAGGAACTCCTCCTTTGATGTCAGCTTATGATATAACCGCAGTCGGTGTCCATTAACCAGCAATTTGAAATGAACTAGATCAATTGTGGCCAATTATACTGATCCATTGTCAAACACATTCTCAACTTTGTAGGGACCGAGCTAGTGTGTTGTAAGCTTACCTTGGTTTTCTTGATATCTGGAATCATATAGAAGAGCCCAATCACTAGTAGAGAATTGCTTGGTTTTGATGTGTTGATCATGCCATTTCTTCATTTGCTATTGGACAGCTTTTGTATGCTATAGGGTAGCTTTTCTCATTTCATCCAAAGCATTTAGCTGGAGGAGACATTCTTTCTATGCTTTAGAAATTTCCATATTGAGTTCAAGAGTTGTCCTCAAAGTTTTATGCTCAAATTCTATGGGCAACATGGTTATTTTCCCATAAAGAAATTCAAAAGGTGTAAACCCAGTTGTTGTCTTACATGTAGTTCTATAGGCCCAGACTGCTTTAGGAAGTCTACTGCTCTAATATTTCCTATAGATCTACATTGTCTTTGTTAGGATCATCTCAATTTCCCTATTTGTAACCTCCGCCTGACCATTGGCTTGAGGGTGATAGGGGCTAGACTTCCTATGTTTGATTTTATAGTCATTCATTAGTGTAGTGATCAAATTGGATGTGAACTGAGCTCCCTGATCAGTTACCAGCTCTCTGGGAACTCCAAATCTAGTGAAAATTTGCTCATACAAAAATTCAGCAACCTTGTTATCACGAGCATGAGTCATTGCCTTTAATTCAACCCACTTTGTTACATAATCTGTGCAAACCAGAATGTATGACTTGTCATTTGATGGTGGATCAATTGGTCCAACAAAATCCATTCCCCATTTATCAAAGGGGGTGATAATTACCTATGGGTACAGTGGCATTTCATCCGACTTGGTTGGTCTTCCCATATGTTGGCATCTGTCACATTTCCTTGTATAATCTATAGCATCCTTGTGTAATGTTGGCCAATAAAGTATCATGTTGTAAGAACCTTCACTGATGTTCTCTTTGATGCAAAATTTCCCCCACACGGTTCATCATGGCAAGCATGAAAGATATCATAAGTCTCATCTTCCCTTACACATCTTCGCATAACTTGATCAAGTCCAGTATAAAACAAACAATTTACAATCCATGAAAAGTTAAAAATTTTCTCTATTAATAATTTCTTTTCTTTTGGGGAAAAGTGAGCTAGTATTCTGCTTGCTGCAAGATAGTTGGCAATGTCTGCATACCATGGAGTATGTGCAGCAATGAAAAATAGGTGTTCATCAAGGAACCTATCATCAATGACTTCATGTTCAGTAGGTGTAGTTATTTGAATCCTTGATAAAAAATCAGCTACAACATTAGCTCTTCCTGGTTTATCAATGACTGTAATGTCAAATTCTTGTAACAACAGGAGCCATCTTGCTAACCTACTAGAAATGGCAGGCTTTTTCATAAGATATCTAATTGTTGCATGGTCAATGTGAACAAATATTTGATAACCTGTGACATAATGCCTAAATTTATTCAAAGCATACACTACTGCTAGCAACTCCTTTTCTGTAATAGTGTAGTTTAGCTCAGGACCTTGAAGGCTTTTGCTGATAAAATAGATGGCATGCTCAATTGAGTTTTCCTTTTGGCTTAAGACTGCCCCTATACCAAAATCAAAAGCATCAACATGTATGTGAAAAGGAAAAGTCCATTTTGGACCTTGAAGAATATGGGCTTTAGTAAGCAAGTCCTTTAGTTGTAGGAAAGATTTTTCACAGGCCTCCGTCCAATTAAAATTGAGACTCCTTAGTTAATAAGGCATATAGTGGACTGGAAATTTTGCTGAAATCTTTTATAAACCTTCTATAACACTTTGCATGGCCAAGGAAGCTTTTGACATCCTTTTGTTTTGTAGGAGTTTGTAAATTTAGAATAACTTCAATTTTAGCTGGGTCAACCTGAATTCCATTCTTGGAAATATGATGGCCTAGAACAATACCTTCTTCCATCATTAGGAAGCACTTTTCACTATTTAGAGACAAATTTTGCTCTTTGCACCTTTTCAATACTTTTTCTAAATTCATCAGTGATTCTTCAAATGTAACTCCATAGGTAGTGAAGTCATTCATATAAATTTCCATATAGTCCTGAGATATATCAGCAAAAATACTAATTACTGCTCTTTGAAATGTTGCTGACGCATTGCATAGACAAAAGGTAAGACTGAATAAGAAAACGTCCCCCATGGACAGGTAAAAGTGGTCTTGTCTTGATCTTCAAGGGCAATTTTTATCTGATTGTACCCACTGTAGCCATCCAAGAAGGAAAAATATCTTTTACCAGACAATGAGTCTAACACTTGGTCTACAAAGGTTAATGGAAAGTGATCTTTTTTAGTGGCAGTATTCAACTCTCTGTAATCTACACACACTCTCTCCATTTTCCTCCTTTCTTAGGGACAATAACTAACGGAGAGACCCACTGACTATCAGAAATTGGATAAATAAAACTAGCATCAAGTAACTTTTGAAGCTCATTCTTAACTATTTCTCTAAGTGTTGGATTAACTCTTCTTTGAGGTTGCTTAACTAGTAAATAGTCTTCTTTGATATAGATCCTATGAGTAAAAATTCAAGGATCTATTCCTTGCATGTCCCCATATTCCCATGCAAAAGTTTTTTGCTAATCTTGTAGCATTTTAAATAGGACAACCTATTGAGATTGTGATAGTTTGCTATTGATATTCAAATAGTGACCTGGAGACAATTCTATCTGCTTAGTGAGATCACTCATAGAATCAACAGGTGATGTTTGTACCTCTTGTGGAAGCAAGTTCTAAAAAATTGTAAGAAATTTAGGCAGCAAACTCTTAGAATTTAGTTGTTGTAGGAAACATTGTAAATGATTGATATTTGGATCAGATGTACTACCCATATTAGAGTTAGACTGCAAAATTTGAAAAAGCAAGGCATCTTCATTCTGAAGTTGTGAGAATGGATCAGTTTGAAGTATCATTAATTGAACCAATGAATTGGCTTCTTCAATTTCTTCCCCCACATCTGGCCAAATAGGTTGGGACAAATTTGGTTGAGGTCTAGCCGGCAGATACAAAGCCAATTTTTTTGTGGACTGTCCATTAGAAATAGTCATATCTCTAGAATGGCATCCTATAAAAGCATCAACAGTTGCTAACCATGGTCTACCTAGGATAACTGGGTATCCTCCTAAAGTTACCTTAATAGATAATATTGTAAAATCAACTGGATACTCCCAAGATTCAAGAGTAACAATTACATCTTCCACCATTCCATCAGGTTTGACTATGGAGCTATCTGTAAGCTGCAGGACTACAGGTGTAGACCTGATGTTTAGAATGTTCAAATAGTCCATAGTATGTTTTGTCATGACATTGATGGTAGCACTAAGGTCAATCAAAATATTTTTTACAATTTGGCCATTTATATGTATTTGTACCACAAGACTTCCAGGGTCAATGTACTTTGGAATGACTACATTTTCCAACATTATATCAGCCAATTTCCCTAAGACATGAATTGTTTGGGGATCCTTTTTCTTCTATCTAGGCTTCTTCAAACAAGCCTTTTTAATGGCTTTTCCAAAAATAGGAACATCTTTAATGGCCTGAAATAAAGGGATTCAAATTTGTACACTCTTGAGTTGATCCAGAATGTCAAAAATGGGTTCTTCCATGGATTTAAATGCAGTACTTTGTAACCTCTAAGGAAAAGGTGGTTTGTCTTGACTTTCCAAAATAGGCTCCTTAGAAACCGTATCAGTTATAGGCATATGCTTAGTAGGAACATCGGGTGCAATAGTTTCTTCAAGGGGAGAATCTGGCATCTCAGTAATTAGAGGTAGTTGTGGAGCAGGAAGAGTAGTTCCAGACCTCAAATGGATATTGTGAATGTTTAAGGCATAAGCTGGATATTGGTTAGCTTCAACAAAATACGTGGGTTGTTGTGGCTACTACTATTTCTTATTATTAGGATTTTGTAACGGCTGAGCAGGCATAGGTGTTTGTTTTGGAGGGCTAGTATTTATGGCAGTTACTGCAGGAGGTGGCATGAGGGCCTGAGGTTGTGGCTATAAAAGTTGCAAGAACCCAGGGGACTGGTTTTGCCATTGCTGAGAACCTCTCCATTCAGGACTATGCTGCCAATTACCTTGGGGTGGGGTCCATTGTCCTTGTGGCTGCTGCCAACCTCCTTTAGGAGATTGCCATTGAGGGGTCTGATAATTAGGCCAATTTGGTTGAGATGTATTCCAAGGTGGTGGTGGTCCATATGAGGGTTTCCATTGGTTATTATAGCCAGAATAAGGATTACCAAAAGTCAAAGGGTCTTGAGGCATACCTTGTCTCTAAGCCCATGGTCTCCTTTGTGCAACATAGAACACTTGATCATCATCACCTTCTATTGGCTTAAAGTCAGTAGGTAATTGCTTAGCTTTCAGATTAGCCACCATCTTGCATCTGCAGTCTCATTTCTACTGCCTGCAATGTGGATAGAACTCTGCCAAAATTGCTTCAGCTGCCTCATGTTTCATCCGAGCTTGCATAGTGTCTAGTTGTGTAGCCATATTGTTAATGATATCCTGCTTGAAGTCAAATAGAAAATTTGTTATCTCCATCTAGGAAACTCCACTAGAAGAAGACCTGCCCACCATAGGTTGATGACCTCTACCCTTCTTCACATTTGCTCGAGAGTAATTAAAGCATATTTTCTTAATATCATTCCAAGGAAGTTGGGTTATATCACCTCCTCCCATCAGGTCCAGGGCATCTATACAAGTATCACTAATTCCCCTTAGAAAGAGTAGTTTTTGAGATTCTTCATTGAGAGTGTGGTCTAAATTCTTTTTCAGGGAAAACAAGAATTTTGAAATATAATTCTCTAGACTTTCATCCTCCTTCTGCTAAATTCTGAATATATCATCTCCTTTATTGCCACTCTTACAATATTCCTTATATTTCTCAAGGAATTTTGTTTGCATGGCTGCCCAACTATCAACAACACCTCTTCCCAAACTCATGAACCATCTGAGAGCTCCCTCCTTCAAGGTGGAAGGAAACAACTTCAATTTGTGAGCATCTGAAGTGTAGTCACAACTACGACAGAGGATATCAAATTCAAATAGGAATGTTTCTGGGTCCTCTGTAACTAGGTCGTAGAATTTGGGAAGCAATAAAGAAGGAATATTTTTAAGCTTGTCAGTATCTCGCTAGGGTACAATGGGAAACTCAAAAGTAGGAGGTGGATTAGGTGGATTATTCGCCATATTTGCATGCTAGAATATCAGAGCAAATGGATTTTACTCAGGTTCTTCATCAGCTGGGTTAAATGGTAGTTCAACAAATAGGTTTTTAGGGAGGAACCTTCCCAGTTCATTTCTTCTTCTTCTATGCATGCAATAAAATAAATGGAATTTGGAAAGAACTTGAAAATACTAAAACAACTGACTAAACTACCACTAACAATCACTATAGTAGGTTCTTAGATTGACACCATCCCCAGCAACGACACCAAAAATGGTCACGCCCATGAAAGGATATAAAAGTCACAGCATAACTAAACCTGGGAATTGGACATTCCAACATGCGACTAACATCTTTTCATGGTCGCTCATTTACTTTATCAAACCAAGGTACGTATACTTGAAATGGACCAGCACGGTATTTGCACTAAGAACTAGTTTCTAGTCACCATCTATAGGAAATAAATGCTTAACAGTAATACAATGTAAAGCCTTTTAACTTAAACACAACTCAGCTAAAATAGAAATCATAGCAGCTATTTAAAGGACAAACTGTGAACTGGCTTTATGCTATAGGAATAGACACAAGGATGGATTCCCGATGCTGCAGGAACAATACAAAGCTGAGTTTGTGTTGAAATCTACAGAAATAGATTCTAACTAATAATCAACATGAATGAACAGTTAATCACAACAACTTACTTCAGAATACTTACTAAGTTGGCCTCCTTAGCAAGCATCAACTTAGATTACACAAGAAGTTGACTCAAAGCTTCATCGATTTTTATTCATATTCAAAACCAAGATACATCGATTACTCTATTTTGAAAATAAAACTTAACACATAACTTTATTACTTGTTCAACTTAATTCTAACACATACTATTTCATCCTTATTCACTCATGTAGGAGGAACGGTTATTTAAATGAAAAAGATAACTAACTAATCAGAGGAAGTCATGATCATCAATACATTCTAAATCCATGGAACAGATATTCATAAATGAAAGTCTATCTGCTCGACGCGACCCAGAGAGAATATAGCATTACACACTCCCTAAATTAAAGGACCGTTTAAGCATCTTCTCAAAGACTCGATCAAAAAGTTATTACTAGAATGACTTCTTCAACAAAGTCGAGATTCTTGTGCTTGATTAGCTTTAGCTCCCTCCAACAATCCTACAATAAATAATAGAGGCGAAGGAAAGCATACACACAAGTGACACATGTCATCTACTCATTAATCACATGTTAATCCTATTCCATTATCCAAAATCATAAGCATACATCAGTGATGCGGGCAGTCAAAAAGGTGATTAATGAAGCTTTCAAGCTACAGAAATATAGAATTCATTGCTACAGGATACTACCTGAAAAGTCTTTAATCAGTAGATTTAAACAACTATTAACAATAAAAGTAAGAGTATCAAAGTTTCAAACAATGGGAATTTTTAAGGCTCATCAGTATGCATAGATATCTTCAGTGTGTAACATTCTAGGAGGAATGCTAGAGAATGCACCAATGGATTCTTCTGACTTATTTTTCAAATATCTATTCAATTTGACTTGTGATATATCCAAAATATTCACAGCCTTTGAATTATCCATTGCATAAAATCAAAATATTGTTCAAGAGAATACCTCTGTAATTGATAGTGAAGAATGTGATTAGATGTCTAGCTTTCGAAGCATGATTCTCTGTATTCACAAATTCCCTATGAATATGATTTCCTTGATACATCTAAATTTATTTCTTTCATTTTGAATGCTTTTTCAATAAATGCACTAAATTGTAGGTATATCACCTCAAAATTCGACTGCACTTCCATCCTTTCAAATTCTACAAACTTCATTCTTCACACATGTGACTAGAAAATTCCTTGAATTCATCACCAAATTAAATATGCTTCTATCATGATGTGATAACAAGTATTGATGAGGGGTTTATTAATTTTTTTGATAATTGATCCCCCTTAAGCACTACCTAACTCAAAATTTGACAGGCGTATCTATGCCAAAGGCTGGCAAAAATAAAATCAATCCTTCAGATTCAATTTGTTTGAATTCTCCTTCTTTTCTCAAGATTTTTTCATCTCTTTCCTTACTTCTTCTGGATCTATAATTGATTCATGCTTTCTTGCTAGATGAATATTTTTTATCCTTCTATTTCTGCAATTTCTAACTAATTGTTCAGGATTACTGCATTAATAAAAAAACAACAATCTTCCTTCCATACTTTCTTTTATTCAAGCTATATTCGTACTAATTATCCTTGTGTCCATACTTCTTGCACTTAAACATTTTCCAGAGAATGATAAAGTATCATTCATTCTTCTTTTGTGGTTCTTTTCCCTATGTTCCAATTTATTGTAGAATAACAAACATCATTAAATGATAAGTACCTTTGGGCATTAGGCTATATGATGGGAGTTCTAGAATTTCTTCTTGAGTCCTTTATTTTTCCATCTTTGCATTAAGTCTTATTGTCAGGAGGTTGCTTCATTTTTTAACACTTTCCTTCTTCAAACCCTAAACCTCTTTTATCCATTGTAGGCCTCTGAGAAATAATCAACTCATTGAGAATCACAAAGCTTGCCTTGAATTTATCCTCAAATCTTTTTACCTTTTCTAGGTATGATCTCAAAATTTCCATTTCTTGCTTGAGCTTGACACATTCATCTGTTTTCTCTTGAATTTCAACTTTCTGATAGTCTTCAATTATTTCTTCTTCTTCCAATTGTTGTAGTAGTTTGGTGATATCATCATGTTACCTTCTAAATTGATCACAAGCTTCTTCATATCTACTCCTCATATTCTTGATGCAAACATTTGCTTCCTTCAACTTATTCTTCAAATCTTCATTTTATTCTAAATGACCAATAAAGATCTCTTTTAGAGGAAAAAAAAATCTTATATTCAAATTTTGGTACTTTTGTCAAGCTGATAGGCTACTTCAGAGGAACCAAGCTCTAATACCAATTTTTGAATATCAAAAATATTGGGAGGGAGGGAATCAATATTCTATAAAACTGTACAAATAAAACCCATCGAAAAATAGACACATATCTAACTAAATTAACAAGAGAGAACGAGGAAACAAGACAATGCATCATCACACATGAACACAAGGATGTTTATGTGGAAAACCCAAAATGGGAAAAACCACGATGAGGATTAACTCACAATATATTATATCCGGATACAAGATATTACATGGCTCACTACCAGGACTCACTATCCTTGAAAGAATCACATCCTAAATGGGTATGTGCAAGATCATCATGGAAAAAACAAGCCCTTAAGTGGCAAAAAAATTTAGAAAAATTAGAGTTAGGAAACTTGATGTAAAAATTTGAATAAGTTATCTATATTATTTCAAAAATATGTAAGAATAGAAATTGTAGAAAATTGAATGTAGTTTCTAAACTACTAGGTTTATTTTTTTAAAAGCAAAATCTATTTGGTGAAAATTTGAAATTTCAATGCAGTAGAGCTTAAATTTTAGGAAAAAACAAGAAGTAGGTGTCTGTCTGACCACCCTAACCACAATAAAATGATAACATTTTTTTATAAGATTTTAGATATAAGTAGAGGACTCATGTCCTGATGTGATGCATATTTTTTTGTAATTTTTTTCCAAGTAAATAATTAATTATGATTTTCTTATTACAACTTTAAAAAATATAAAAACTCGTACGTCTAACCACCTTAACTTGTTCAAAACTTCATGAAATTCAATTTTATTTTTTTAATCCTATAGTCTTTGAAGCATAGAATGTGACGCATGTTTTGAATTCAAAAAATATGATACCATTTGAAAGTTATAGATGATTTTCAATTAGCCTATAAATCAGGACTTTTGTTGTAATTCAAATAGAAAATGAATAATAATTATTTATTAAATTCAAAGTAAAGGATAATTTATATTGGAGGAAAGCTGAGATTCTCCTTTAAAAACCCTTTTTGTTTCATTAATTTTGGGTAAAAAAAAGTCGTAAACCACATACCCTACAAATACCAATCATATTGCCACTTTTTGGCCCATTATGACTTGCACATACCCAAATACAAAAGATGGCTAAACACCAAGATACAAAAGTTATGTCTCATTTCCAAGAGTATGAAATAATAGAATACATATTTTATGTGCAAGGTTTAGTTCCAATGATGCTCTAAATAAGAAGTACTAATTCTCATAGTAGTCACTCACAAATCTTTAATGATCCTGATCTGATTTAGGATCTAGACTAATTGCATAATTGAATGCTTAACTTAAAAAATTTAATGGAAACTCAAAAACAAGTGTACATTATTGAAAATATGCATTAAAAATCAAGGTGATAACCATAATGTGAGAGAGAAGAAGAGAGAAAGTGAAAATAATCTGATAACAGAGTTCACCATAATCGTGACTACATCTTTGGGTCCCTCTCCAAAGAGTGATCGATCCTATTATGCTCCAGAAAATGATTACAAGGTCTTCCACCTATTAGAAGATTTCCATCTCATCGAACGATAATGAATTACAAAGAAAATAATTCAACAAATGCAACAAGCTTAACTAAGCTTCAAATGCATAAGGATTAAAAATTCACTATTCAAAAATCCTCACTTGGAAATCTCTCACAATTTTTCATCTCTCCAAAATTATCACCAAAATCCACTTTCAGATCACTTAGCTAAAAACCCTTCCTTCTACCCCTTTTTATACATCAAATTTACTATATGGGGTGAAAACCACCGTAATGAATGAAATAATTCCCCCCTTAACCAAATAACCCCCTACATATCGTACATGATTTATTTTAGCCTTTGGTTAGGTTATGTTAGATTGGAGGAGGAAATAATAACCATAAGAGGTTATTATTTCACAAATCAGGCTAACAATATACCTTTTGCAAAAAAACTCATTCCTAAATAATAGCTCTTATTTTTTATGAGCTTTACAAAAATAATCTTCCAAATCCCTTTTTAATAATCTTTAAGATTATTTTAAGCCCTTTTAAAATATTTACTGTAAAGAATGAATTATATTCCTTAAGCCATTTTACCATTTAAATCCCTTAAAATCCTCTCAAAATCTTTTAATATCCTTAAAAATCTCTAAGACCCCTTAAAAATATTGTAGTATGGGATTTTAAAACTTAAAAGATTTAATAATTTAAATTTAAGGGAATTTAGCTTTTAAATTATATTTTAAATAGTCATGTCCTCATTTTTTCCATGTCATCATTCTTGCCACGTCATCATTCCTGCCATATCATCATGGTTAATCCTCAACTTTGACTAACCATATCCTCTTCGTACGAGCTCCGTTTTCGATGAAATGAATGGCATAAAAATTGTGGTGACAAGCTCTTCGACATGATGCTACTTTTGACCATTTTTTAGATGATCAATTTTTTTTGTCTTTCTGACTGGCCCTTGTACCCAGCTTGACCCCAACTTTGACAAGGCATAACTCGGACATACGAGCTCTTTTCAACCTCGTTCAAATTATGTTGGATTCAATTTTATTGGCTCTTCAAGATGGTGCTAAAATTTGGAGCATGTGTAACACTTCTATTTTTTACGACAAGTATCCACCTGGATCAGTCCTCCCCTTTAGAGAGCTTTTGGACCTCCAAAAGTGGCATTTATTCAGACATCAAGTGGACTTTTCCTCCCCACTTGTCATGTATCATTTGTACATCTGTAAGCCTAGCTCACAATCACAATGAAGACTACAACAACATTTTTGAACATAAACATCATTCTATCACTTCCATAAGCATCTACATCAACTATCATAGCCACTAGCCAACAAACATTGACTAGAATCAAGTTGAACAATAATGTAGATATGAAAGAGAATAAATCAACAACATATCGATCTCTCACAAAAGAAAAAATTTTACCCAAGGGACCATTAATGCTTTCAATCGCCATTCCATTATGTTGTAGTATGGGTGCTGATAGAACTATAAAATTCTGATGATTTTACATGTTGTTCATACTCATAGGTTTCCAAATAAGTCCTATCACGAGCACATTTTCCCCATGAAATCCATCTAGGTCTGAATATTTCATAGTATGGTCCATATCGGCATGAGTTCATCAAGGTCTCCCCAATCCATATTGCATTTTATGCCGATATACATCTGTGTTGCCTATCATCAAGACCTTGGGGATGTCATGGCTATTAGAACTCATATGCATGCACCTTTTGGCAGGACATACACATTTTGGTGACAAGGGAAAATTCACATAGGTAGGAGATTCATCGTCAGAGTGAAGTCATAGCGAATACATTATGTCTTGCCGACTGACCCATGTGGAAGTATATCAGCCAAGCTTAAGTTTTCGGCATGTGGTCTTAGCGAGATCTTATTGTCTCACCGACTGGCGATAGAAGGAGCGTGTCAGTGAGAGATTTTCTTCGGGGAAAGATCTTAACAAGTTTGAGGTGTCTTACCGACCAGCAATAAAGATGTACATATCGGTAAGACTAATGTGTATCGGAGTATTGTGTTGGCGAATGCCTCCGATCTTGCCGAAAAGTGCAAGGGAATTATATCAACTACTATCAGTGTGAGGTTAGGAAATCTTGCCGACCCGTATGTCACGCCAAAGTGTTTCATCGGTGAGAGAATGAATGTGTCATAGTGACAAGAATGTATTAGGATGACTTTCGGTAAGACAGGGCAGTCTACGGGACATCTCCTTGACTCTAAAAGGTCATGGCGAAGCAAATGAGATGAAAGGATATTCCTCGGTGGGACATCAAACTGTCGATGAGATGGCATAACATTACAGCGATGGACAGAAGGATGACTTTCAGTGATACATTTTCCTTTGGCATAACTATGTGATGTCTCGGCGAATGTCTCAAAGATGATTAACAAAAGCTTGAATGCAAACAATTGCTCGCTGATATGTGAATCTGAAGCGTTGTGTCTCTTTAGATGCAAATGTATAAATGTTCATTTTTTATTGTAAATCGAGATATTAGAATTAGAGATTAGATTAGATTAGATAGATTAGGGAAAAATATAGTAGATAGAAAATGTCATACTGTGAGACTATGATGCATAATTTCAAATGGAGATGTCAATGAAATTCAGTTGATGTGGTTGCTCATTTCTAGTGTCAATTGTTTGTTGTGCTTATTGAAATTATTATTAAAGTTGTCTCCAGGGTTGGTTTTTTTTGTTATTTAAATTCATATAACAAGTTTATATTCAGTTTATCAGTGCACATTTGTTGTATCTATGTGGCTAATTAACTGGTTCTTTCAAGGAGAGATTAAATCCTTTTGATTAATCACAGTAATCAGGGAAATTCATCTGGATCATTAAGAAGAGCTTAGTAATCACAGTCTTGCATGTTTATACAAGTTATAAACAAAACATATGGCAACAATTTGGGTGTTTTCCAGAAAGAGGTAGCTCATTGCTATTTCATTTGAATTTGCTTACCTAGTAAGGCACTAGTCTCTGCATTTCACCATTTTGATTCATTCATTTTCTTTACATCTGTTAACTGAGCATATTAGGATTTAGTTTTGAATATTGTATACAATTTATACTAAATTTGATTTTATTTGTCCATTTTCATCTGCCATCGTGGACAAATCACAACAAGAGAGAAGATCATAAGTCAAGTCTACCCAATTCATATAGGTACACCCACCTAGGTCTAGTAGCACCTGAAGAGTAGAAGGTCTAAATATTTTGACCTTGCCTGTTACCCTAAAACATTTTGAAAGCTTGGCAACCTTTCATGGTTCAAACCTGCATTTTTGAGAGCTAACAAATTGGCGACTCTACTGGGGAGTCAATTTAGAATCAAGGCCTTAATCATAGAGTCAGGAACTTTGTACAGACTCCGCTAGGAATAAGAAATGTCAAATACTTTCTCACTTTTGAAAAAAGTGGGTGGCGACTGACATAAACATTGCATTTGTTCAAATATGAATGGAAGAAGATCTCAATACAGGGAACTAGAATGCAAAAAAAGAATGGAGGGTAACCAAAGTGAGCCTACTGATCATGAAACTCCTCAAGATGATTATGAATCTTTAACTTATGAAGAATTTAAAGCACGGTTTGAATCTCAAAGAAAAGAAAGAGAAGAACAAGAGAAAGCCCAGATGATACAATCATTGAGAGAATCCAAATTGCAGAAAGCTCATAACATTACTCAGACAGTTGGTTGCCCAAAATATGTACCACCTTATAAGTAGGGAAATCATAGTGTAGGGCCTTTTGATCCACCAAAGGTTCCTCACAATCAGATAGGGAATCAATACAGACAACCAAACCATCCACCGCATATTCTCTCACAATATATGAATATACAACCACCTCATGGTCAGTATTATATCACATAGCATAATACACAATACAATAGTTCACCGTACCAATATCAATACCCACCTAACACTCCCCCTCATCAATACATAATAGTGATCGAACAATTCAACCTGATAGGGTTTCAACAGTACCCTTACTCTATGGATAGCAGCTGGAGAAGTCTGGTTCCTAAGTTTACAGGGAGTAGTGCATTTTATGTTGAGGATCATGTGAGGATCTTCAATGCTTTCATCGAAGACTTGGATGTGCCATATGAAGATCTACATATGAGGCTATTCATGATGTCACTCATTCATGAAGCTAGGGATTGGTTCTATAGCTTACCAATAGCTTCTATTGATTCTCTCCAAGGATTTTAGGATCAATTTCTTGAGAAATATAGAATTCCGTCTACACCAAATTGGGCTTCCCATGGGTTATTAGAGATTCAAGAAAATTAGAACTTATAGCAATATGTATGCTACGATCAACAATTTGAAGAAGAAGAAAATGAGTATGTATATACTCAAGGTCAGGACTCCATCATAGAATCAGGATGTAGAATTTCCCCCTTGGATGTATTTCTCAACATAAGGAGACATGAAAGAGAAAATGAAAGTTCTTTGTACAACAGGATGATAAATATTTGTATGCAATTACCTCCTAATTGTAGGCCTACAAGGGCCATGTTTGTTGAGCAGTTTGTAAGAGCATGGGAGTCTGAATCAGTTTATTGGCCAGAAAATCAGCATACCTTTGATCTAGTGAATAAATTCATTGATGCCATGGAGCGGATGAGGTATGAGAACACTATCAATGTTGAAACCAATAGTTATTTTTCTGATGAGTATAGAGAAATTGATCAAACAATGCATCCAATAGAAGATGAGACATGTGTAGGTCAATATGGTTCATGTGATAACTTGCACGAGGAAGATGAAGATACAAGAGATCTCTCTTGCATAACAGATTGTGACAGGGAAAGCAGTGTATGTTATGAGGGATCTAATGAATATTCAAATTATGAAGATGAAGCTATGGATTCTTATTTATAGCAAGATGATTCTTGTAGTTCTTGGGATAATCCAGAGGAAGAAGCAATAGAGAATGCAAATCCATTTGATAATGAACAAGTAACACTTCCTACTATAGATGAGAACCATAATACATTTGATGATGAAGAGGAGAGTACGTCAACATGTGAAGAGAATAACTACAATGATCTTGAAAATTTCCATGTTGATGAATTGGAAAATGAAATGGAAGGGGATTGTGTATCGTGTCACAATAAGGAAGAGCTTGAGGACAATCATGTGAATCTTGATTTACAACAAGGAGATATTTCCTACTCTTGTGGAGATCAAGAAGAAGGAGAAATAATAGAAGATATGGAAGAAGAGACATATTCACTCAATAATGAGCAAATTTCAGATTTTCTTACTCTTGAATATTAGGGATGTATACATGAAGGTGATCCTGAAGTTTTTGTGTCTAGCTTACATTTTTTTTGACAGTGAAATTTCTCTGTGTAATAACTCATGTGACTCCCAGTGCATTTCTCGAAACGATGGAGAAACCTTTGAAGTTGATCATAAACCTGTGTCCATTCAAGATGAGGTATGTGATTTTGAAATTTCTAACTCATGTGGAGAAGATATCTATTTGCATACCAAGGAGGATAAAATTATAGCATTGGTTGGTTCATAAATGCATGATATTGAAGATATGAGTCATTTTCCAGTGTTGTTTTCAAATGATGATATGGAAGAAGTGCAAAAGGTTTCAGACTTGTGTGTCTCTAATAGTGTTGATATGATTGGATTTTTGTTTCCCAAGAAGAGCACTTTGATGGTGAATTTTCAATACAGCTGGGAGAGTGTTTCATAATACATAACAGTGAGAAAGATAATGAGAAATTTTACATTGAATATGCATGTACTTTGTATGTTGAAAATAACAAAGATTTGTCCCATGATGATGGAGAATTCGAACTACAAAATGGTGAAGGGAATTTGGGCCAAGCTAAGTGTGGTGATTCTCTAAGAACTTTCAACAACAATGACAAGGAAGGTTGCATGAATGTCTTCAAGAAGAATCTAATGAACTCAAGGCAAAACCAGGTGTTTGATAGGGGAAAGTATGGGCCTTTCTTTTGGATGACCTTGAACCATCATTTATGGTTTGAGTTTCAGACCATAATAGTTCAGACCTGATGAAGTTGAAACATAGAGGATTAAGGGTTGCCAATGCATGGACAACTCTTGGTGATCCTCTTTAAAATTCTTTTCCATGCACAGTAGTTTGGGGTTTTGTTCATCTCCATTTTGCATTCATGTCCATTTCCATTTTTCTCGCTCGTTCATCATTTTGATTCTAGTCTGCTCACCCAAAGATCTGGATCCTTGCAATTATTTTATGACCATTCATCCCTAGACAGGGCCACTGTTAGAACTATAAAATTCTGATGAGCTTACACGTTCATAATCATAGGTTTCCAAATAATTCCTATCACAAGCACATTTTCCCCATTTTTGGCCATGTTATCCCATGAAATCCATCTAGGTCTGAATATTTCATATTATGGTCCCTATCGGCATGAGTTCATCAAGGTCTCCCCAATCCATATTGCATTTTCTGTCGATATACATCTGTATTGCCTATCGGCAAGACCTTGGGATGTCATGGCGAACACAAATCATATGCATGCACCTTTCGGTAGGACATACACGTTGTATTGGCAACGGGGGAAAATTCACATCGACAAGAGATTCATCGTCGGAGTGAAGTCATAGTGAATACATTATGTCTCGCCGACCGATGTATGTGGAAGTATATCGGCCAAGCTAAAGGTTTTCAGCATGTGTTCTTGGTGAGATCTTATTGTCTCATCGACCGGCAACAAAAGGAGCATGTCAGTGAGAGATTTTCTTCAAGGAAAGGTCTTAGTGAGTTCGAGGTGTCTTACCGACTGGTAATAAATATGTACATATCAGTAAGACTAATGTGTATCAGAGTACGGACTTGGCGAATGCCTCTGGTCTTTCCAACAAGTGCAAGGGAATTATATCAACTACTATCGGTGTGAGGTTAGGTAGTCTTTCCGACCCATTTGTCATGTTGAAGTGTTTCATCGGTGAGAGAATGAATGTGTCACAGTGACAAGAATTTATCAGGATGACTTTTGGTAAGACATTGCAGTCTACGGGACATCTCCCTGACTCTGAAAGGTCACAGTAAAGAAAATGAGACAAAAGGATATTCCTCAGTGGGACATCAAACTATCGATGAGACAACATAACATTACAGCGATGGATAGAAGGATGACTTTCGGTGATACATTTTCCTTTGGTATAACTATGTGATGTCTCGGCGAATGTCTCAGAGATGATTAACAAAAGACCAAATGCGAATAGTTGCTCGTCGACATGTGAATGCGAAGCATTATGTCTCTTCAGATGCAAATGTATAAATGTTCATTTTTTATTATAAATGGAGATATTAGAATTAGAGATTATATTAGATTAGATAGATTAGGGAAAAATATAGTAGACAGAAAATATCATACTGTGAGACTATGATGCATAATTTCAAATGGAGATGTCAATGAAATTTAGTTGATGTGGTTGCTCATTTTTGGTGTCAATTGTTTGTTGTGCTTATTGAAAGTATTATTAAAGTTGTCTCCAGGATTGGTTTTTTCTAGTTATTTAAATAGGTATAACAAGTTTATATTCAGCTTATCAGTGCACATTTGTTATATCTATGTGGCTAATTAACTGGTTCTTTCAAGGAGAGATTAAATCCTTTTGATTAATCACAGTAATCAGGGAAATTCATCTGGATCATTAAGAAGAGCTTAGTAATCACAGTATTGCATGTTTATACAAGTTATAAACAAAACATATGGCAACAATTTGAGTGTTTTCTAGAAAGAGGTAACTCATTGCTATTTCATTTGACTCCGCTTACCCAATAAGGAACTAGTCTATGCATTTCACCATTTAGATTCATTCATTTTCTTTACATCTATTAGCTGAGCATATTACGATTTAGTTTGGAATAATGTATACAATTTATACTAAATTTTAATTTATTTGTCCATTTTTATTTGCCATCATGGACAAATCACTACAAGAGAGAAGATCATAAGTCAAGTCTGCCCAATTCATATAGGTACACGCGCCTAGGTCTAGCAGCACCTAAAGAGTAGAACCTATCTAAATATTTTGACCTTTTCTATTACCCTAAAACATTGTGAAAGCTTGGCAACCTTTCATGGTTCAAACCTATGTTTTTGAGAGCTAACAGGTGCATCCTATCACTTCTGACCCTGGTTAGCTACTCCAAGTTCATGTCTAGAACCACCTGTACTGACAAACATAAGAGTTAAATCTTTACTTACATTAATCACCCTCTTTAATTGCCCTGTGTTTGCAAAATAATGATCATTCTTAATCCTATGAGAATGTACAATATATTGTATGCCATCTTTAAACAAATGAAAATGATTCATTTCCCTGTAGAAAATATATTTTTGATCATATAGATAAGGGCTACCTAGCACTATCCCACAGATATCTAGTGGAACCACATCAAACTGTACTTCATCCACAAACTTACTTGTGATTGCGAATTTCAAATTGCATTGCCTTGTTACTTGTAACTTATCTTTCTCCCAAATCCAGCCTAGTGCATAAGGCTTCTTATGCAATGTAGTTTTCAATCCCAAGTTTCTTACAACATCCTCAGAAATTAAGTTAACTTATGAACCACTATCTATGAGTGCATCAATTTTATTGTTCTTAGCAACAACCCTTAAATGAAATAGCTCATTCATTTTCTTATCTTTAGAGAGATCATTAACTTCAGAAGTAGAAGCACAACTATTAAAGGAAACAATGTAAATAGGAGCTTTACCTTTCAAACCCATAGTTGTTATCTTAGTTTCATCATCAGAATCAAAACCAAGATCCATAACAACATTTGTGGCTTTCTCCTTACCTTTTTATTTCTGATTTTGTTTTTGAGCCCACTTAGGCTTTAATTTCATATGCAACTTCCAACAATGATCTTCATCATGACCCTTCATATCACAATGAGAGAAAATACGCTTCCCATACTATTGTCACCATGTTGACATCAATGACAACACGTGAATGACTAGATCAATCTGTATACACTTCATGCTCATGTTGCAAGACTCCATATTTCCAACACCTTAGATATACCATCACTTCATCTTTGACAAAAACACACCTTATATCTCCTTTTCTCATCTACCTTCCCCTTATACTTATTGTTCATGTCCTTCAAATACTTCTAGACTTGATTATGTGATGTATCCATAAAGTCTATAAACTCTTCTACTCCTACACTTCTCTTTTTCTCCATACTAGTGTCTCTAAACTCCATAACTCCTCTGGGATGTACTTATGTCACAATCTCAAATGGTGCTTTCCCTGTAATCTAGTTTACTAAATTATTGTATGAAAATTTTGCTTGTGGTAGAGCTATATCTAATTTCTTTCCTTATCTCCAACCAAACATCACAATAGGTTACCCAAACTTCCGATTACTTCCTTTGTTTGTCCATCAGTCTATGGGTGATATGTTGAATTGAATTTTAGTTTTGTCCTCATCTTCTTCCATAATTTCTTCAAAAAGTATCCAATGAATTTGGCATCCCTATCTGAAACTATTCTCTTAGGAAATCCATGCAATCTTACAATTCCTTCAAAAATAAGTCAACAACATGCATAACATCATTAGTCTTCTTGCAATGAATGAAATGTGTCATTTAGAAAATCTATCCACAACTACCATCATAGAATCATATCCTCTCTATGTTCTTGGAAATCCCAATATGAAATCCATGCTTATATCTTCCCAACGTCTCTTTGGTACTGTCAAAGGTTTATACAATACAGTATTCTAACTACTCCCTTTTCCAACTTGAATTTTTTTATAGGTCTAAACACACTTCTTGACATCCATGTATAGCTGTGATGAAAAGAAATGTTCACTCATGAAAGATGCTATCTTATCAACTCCAAAGTGTCTTGGTAATCCTCCACTATGCTTTTCCTTAATTAGATTCTCCCTCATTGAACTCTTTTAAATACATAATTTGTTTCCTTTAAAAAACATTCCTGAATGAATAAAATTTTCCAACCATTGGCTCTAATCTGTCACTACTTGTTCCTTTCATGCTCTCCAAGCTTCAACAAAATTTGGATCATCTTCAAACATATTTTTTAATTCTTCAAAACCTAATACTCCTACTCTCATCTCTATCAACAAATTCCTTCTCCTACTCAATGCATCTACAACTCTTTTTGACTTGCCACTCCTATGTTTCAACACAAATTTATAAATCTACAAGAACTCAACCCATCTCATATGTCTTTGATTCAACTTCCCTTGACTGTTCAAATACTACAAAACTTGATGATAGGTGCACAACACAAATTTCTTAGGAAACAAATAATGTCTTGACTTCTTCAAGGCTTGAACTATGGCATATAACTCTTGATCATAAACTAAATAGTTTATTATGCTATCATTCAAATTTTCACTGAAATAAGCTATAGGTCTTCCTTCTTGACTCAACACTACTCCTATTACATTTCCACTTGCATCACAATTGTAGTGTAGGGAAAAAGTATCCCTTTTTCATACTTAATTTTGGAATTAATAATAATAAAATGAACTAAATTATGGCTTAATTTAGTGCTATAATATGCATTTTATATATTCATATTGTTGGACTTGTCGTTGCACGAAAAGATTGACCTGTCAATGCCCAATACAAGCTTCAGTTAAGAACCAAAGGAGGTAGTTAGACCATGTCACAAACCCAAGCACTAGTGTTGCAAGGAAGAAAAAGGGTCACACCTTGCAACAATCCCCCCAGCACAAGCGTGGGGTTTGAACTTGTGACCAGCTCTGATACCAATTGTTGGACTTGTTGTTGCACCAAAGGATCAAATTGTCAATGCCCGATACAAGCTTCAGTTAAGAACCACATGAGACAGTTAGACGATGTCACAAACCCAAGCACTAGTGCTACAAGGAAGACCAAGGGTCACACCTTGCAACACATATTATGTTTAGGGTCCTATTAAATAAAATGGACTTAATTTTTCCTTATTTTTGGTGTTGTAAAGTGTACCTTTACACTTTCACACTTATCTAGGGATTTATCAACTAATTGAGGTTAATTTTCCTTAATTGGCCCGTTTAATTCAAATCCAAGCTTAATTAATTACATTTTTTTAAGAGAAAAACCTTACATTCATTAATTCCATAACACAACACTTATCTTTGAGCAATGTGTGTCATAGGTAAGTGACCTAGGACCCATTCACCCAGGGGAAAATGGGTCCTCACTTAGGCCTAGGACCTAAATTCAAAGTATGTTTTTGTTGGTATTTTAAGGATTTCAAATCTATATTCACATGCTAGCTTGCGTTATTTGAATTTTAAAAATTAATATTACATATGTATAAATATAAGGTCATTTTCACTCAGTTCCACCTAGCAATTTTACAAGCAATTTGATCCAAAGACTTTCAAGAAAGCTAAGGGAATTCAAGTGATCATTATCAAGAGAATTTTTAAGGCATTCAAGAGTAGATTCATTGAAGATCTATTGCAACAATCAAGTGTAAGAACCTCCCATGTTCTGAGTTTACTCATTAAGTTTTGAAAGCCAATTTTTTCTTAGTTTACCCATTTGTACTGATCAGGCATTTCATTAAACAATTTGGAAACCTTAATACAAAATTTACCTTAAATTATTTCATCACCATTTCACTTTCATAGCATCAAATATTGTTTACAACATTCATATCTAGATTCACTCTATGGGTATGTGTAAGATCATGATGGGCCAAAAAGTGGCAATATGATGGGTATGTGGCTAACGATTTTTTTTCCCAAAATTGATGAAATGAAAAGGGTTTTTAAAGGAGATTCTCAGCTTTCCACCAATATAAATTATGATATACTTTGAATTTAATAAGTAATTATTATTCATTTTCTATTCAAATTATGACTAAATTCTTGATTGATAAACTGATTGAAAAACATCTATAGCTTTCAAACGATATCACATTTTTTGAATCCAAAACATGCATCACATTCTATGCTTTGCATACTATAGGATTAAAAAAAGAAAATTTGAATTTCATGAAGTTTTTTCCAAGTTAAGGTGGTCAGACATACGAGTTTTTTATATTTTTTAAAAGTTGTAATAAAAAAATCATAATTAATTATTTACTTGGAAAAAAGTTACAAAAAAATATGCATCACATCGGAACATGAGTCCTCTACTTATATCTAAAATATTATTAAAAAAATATTATCATTTTATTGTGGTTAGGGTGGTTAGATAGACACCTACTTCTTATCTTTTCCCTGAAATTCAAGTACTACTACATTGAAATTTCAAATTTTCACCAAATAGATTTCTTTTTCTTAAAACAAACCTAGTAGTCCAGAAACTACATTCAATTTTCTATAGATTCTATTGTTACATATTTTTGAAATAATATAGATAAATTATTCAAATTTTTATGTCAAGTTGCCTAACTTTTATTTTTTTTATTTTTTTACCACTTAAGGGCCTGTTTTTTCCATGATCATCCTACACATACCCCTATACCAAAGAAAACTCAATTGAAATTTTTAACAGTTTATAATAATAAAATTTACCAACCATTCATGGATAGAAAATTTAACAACAATGATAGCTAACCTAGAGATAGACCAATCTTTCCTAGTACAATTCCTTGCCTAATTTGGACCTATTTTGGTACCCTTGCATTAATTACCATTTAAATCATCATTAATAGGCCCCCAAGACCCATTATTTTAGATCTTAAGGCTTATTTCAGCTAAAAACCTGACAAAATCATCTAAAGCATAACGATTTCCAAAAACCCACTCCAAAAATCTAGGGTCGGACCCATATGCCAAAGGTGGTGTATGAGTCCTATTTAGGGCTATTTTAGGGTTTGAGTGGGAAAATCACATTTTTAATTCAAATTTTTGGTTGATGTTGGATTTTCAGATCTAAATAATGGTAAATTGGGTGTTAATTCCTATATCTCCTAAGTCATTTTTTTCAACTAAGCTCCAAGTATTTTCAAGGTTCAAGCATTCAAGTGTCTTCAAGCATTCTCTACAAGAGCATTCAAGAGAAAGTAATCAACAAAGTTGAAGCTTTGGAGCAACATTAAAGTGTTTTTGTAGGTCTTGAAGCTCACTTTCATTTAAGATCTAGCATTTTCAAGGGTTGATCATGGTTTTCTATGGTGAATCATGATGGATTATAGGTTGGGGAGAGGAAACTAGCCATCAAGCCAAGCCTAACGACTTGTTTCCTAAGCGGTTTGATCCTCCATTATCACTCTACATTCAACCTAAGGAAGGTAAAATAATTATTAGGACTCATTTGGATGATTAGAGATCCCTCAAAGTGAGCCATTCATCTTCATATTTCATTCATGTATCTCATTCTTGCACATTAGCCTAGGGTTGCATTACATTTTCGATTTCTTAATTTTAGACACAATTAAGGTTGGGATTTACATTCCTTCTTACATGGACATTTCATCATTTCTATCAAGGTTTAATTACCAAACTAGAGTTTTAACCAAGGAAAACCCCCCATAAGAAAATCAAGTCTATATTTTGTTTTGCAGGTCTTTTTGTAGGTTTAGTTCTAGAAATCAATTTGGGAGAAAAGAGCAAGTGTTGAAGTGTAGATCTGAACTTTGAATTCCTGAAAAAGTAGAATGAGACTGATTCACTAGAAGTTGCAAATGAGTCCCACTATAGGTTTTTTTTAGGGGTTTTTGTAGATTTAGATACCCTTTTCCATAAACCTATTCCTGTGCAGGGACCCAAATCTATGACTAATTCATCCAAATTGGCGTATGAGTCCCAATAGGTCAAAATTTTAGGTTTTTTAGTGTTTCAAATTTCATTCAAGTCTGCTTTAGATTCCCAAGTGCATACATTTCATCTTACAACTTGTTATTCTATTTTATATGCTTTTATAGGTCATTTAGTTAAATTTTGCATCATATTAGGGTTTAGCATTACATCTTGCCTTGCATTTGTCTTTCCAAGCCCTAACTTGGTGGTGAAACCCTCATTATTTTACAAATAGCCCCTAGGATAGCCTTATTGCAAGATCTATTTCTCCTTTGCATTGAGATCTCTAGGGTTATCCTTGAGTGAAATAATTGGAAAGTGGGTGTGCTCTATGACCGAAGCCATACAAAAGTGTCCAACACCATTTTCTGTTGTTTCACTGGACCAAAGAATTCTTTAGATCTGGTTGGATACTAAAACATTTGAGCTGAAGCTACATTGTGTTGGTTCCCAAAGTGTATGATGCTAAGTCCATGTCAAATTTTAGGCCCATTAGCTTATCCAACACTATTTATAATATTTTCTCCAAATTTCTTGTTAACAAAATAAACCCCCTTCTTCACAGTATCATTTCCCCTTTCCAAATATTTTTGTGTTAGATATATAGATCCTCAATGTTGTTCTCACTACCCATGTGTGCATTCATTCTATCGGATATGTGCAGGATCTTTATGGAAAAAATAGGCCCTTAAGTGGCAAAAAATTCAGAAAAATCAGAGTTAGGTAACTTGACATAAAAATTTGAATAAGTTATCTATATTATTTCAAAAATATGTAAGAATAGAATCTATAGAAAATTAAAATTAATTTCTAAACTACTAGGTTTTTTTTTTTTTAATATATTTGGTGAAAATTTGAAATTTCAATGTAGTAGTACTTAAATTTCAGGGAAAAAATAAGAAGTAGGTGTCTTTATGACCACCCTAACCACAATAAAATGATAATAATTTTTTATAATCTTTTAGATATAAGTAGAAGACTCATGTTTGGATGTGATGCATATTTTTTTATATTTTTTTCCAAGTAATTAATTATGAATTTTTTATTACAACTTTTGAAAAATATAAAAACTCATATGTATGACCACCTTAACTTGGTTAAAACTTATTGAAATTAATTTTTTCTTTTTTTAATCCTATATTATGTGAAGCATAGAATGTGACACATGTTTCAGATTCAAAAAATGTGATATTGTTTGAAAATTATAGATGTTTTTCAATAAACCTATCAATTAGGACTTTAGTCGTAATTCAAATAGAAAATGACTAATAATATTTTTTAAAAATTCAAAATAAAACATAATTTATATTGGTGGAAAGCTGAGAATCTCCTTAAAGAACCCTTTTTGTTTCATCAATTTTGGTTAAAAAAAATTCATCAGCCACATACCCTACACATACCCATCATATTGCCACTTTTTGGCCCATCATGATCTTGCACAAACCCTATCGAGAAAAGAAAAATCCCTAACATGATCCTCAAGCTTGATTTTTCTAAGGCCTTATAGACTACTCTAGCCTTTCCTCTTTGGTATTCTCAAGAAATTTGGATTTGGAGAAAAGGTTCTTAAAATAATTCATGTGTATTTCCTCCCTAACTTATTCGGTTTTGTTGAATGGTGTTCCATGTCTCAGGCTTGTGAAGAGGGTCATATAGGAGAAATGGAATTTCTTCACATTTAATCATGCTAATGTTTCTTGTCTTGCAAATTTGGGAATGTGCTAATATTTTTTGTACCTACCTTCCCTTGGTTTATTTAGTGTTCATCTACTCTACAAGCTTTAATCATGAGTTGTTTCTCAGTAGCATTTTGTCTGGTTGCATAAGATGATAGTATTCTCAAGTTTCATGTGTCTATGAAAATGTTTTTGAATATTCTATTGATGTTGGAATATTCCAAGGTGTAATTATTGCTACATGGTACACAATATTTTTTAGGCCTTGGTGAAGTGTGAATTTGGTTGCTTGATAGTGTTAATATTCTTTGGTCGACCTGGTGTGCTAGTAGTGTTTGAAAATGTGCTTTGTGGTTTTTGGAAGCTTGGTGTAGCATGTCAATGCATATTTGGGTCTTAGTTAACCATTGATGTGGTATGCCGTCACTTATTTCCATTGCATAGGTGTTTGGTGCCAACCTGTTTGGTGGTTGTATGTTTGAGGTGCATATGTTTCATTGGAGCCGACCTAGAGAAGGTTTTTCAAGGTTACATAAGGTATATATGCAAGGTTAAGTTTTTGTAGATGTGTGTGGTGTGGAATGATTTATGTATGATCATGTGTTGATATTTGAATGTGAGCATGAATGCATAAGACTATAGGAAGTAGTGAGAAGAAGGTGTCTGTAGTTTAGAGTGTCAGAAGATGTTAGAGGTAGTGAGTTGAAGGTTATGGATGGTAAGGAGACATTGTGGTGGATTCTCCAATTTCTCTAAGGTATTAAACCTCCTTGTAACTATTTCTTTTCAATTTGAAAGAAGTGATCTTCTTGGGAAGTGAGCCCTTTGTAGTGATCCTTTTTTTTCTTTTTGGACAGTGAGTCCTCTGAATAGTGAGCACTAGGTAGTGAGCCTCTTGTAATCATTTTTGGTTTGATTATAGTGAGTTAATAATCTTCATGGTTTTTCCCTTATATGTATTTCCATGTAAAAAATATGGTGTTCTTTTGTGAATGATTGTGGATGTGTTGTGGTGGAACCCTCAAAAAAATTTCATGTTCCGCTAATCTAAAAGAAAGCACTTTCCTGGGTGTCAGTTTGGTCAGTTGAGACTAGGGTTTAGGGTTCTACATTAGGAGTATTTTACATTGAAGGATTTTAGCCTTTGTCCTAAACCCTTTCTCTTTGTTCTATTTGTCTATTGACCTGCTATCTCCTATTCTTGGTCATGTAAAAACAACTTGAGTCATTGAAGTCCATCTAGTGACCGACCCCATGTGGTTAGGATCTCCTTTACCCATCATTGAATCTTTTTGCATGCCTAGGTTCCTGATTATTCTTTATTTTATAAGGTTGATTTATTGGCCTTGTTTGGCCTTTACATCCTTTGCTAAAATGGTATTAAGTCTTTTGAGACCTTATGATCATGTGTTGTCCTAGAAGATCCCTCCTCTTAAAAAAATCTATTTGCACATGCTAATTACAATCACTTAAGTGATCGCTTATTATTGAAGTTACTTTTGCTATTGGGCTATTATCGTGATGAGCGATGGGCCTACATTTCTCCTTTGTATAGCATTTCATTGAAAGTTACTACTCTTCATGATTGATTACCGCAATGAGTGATATGGATGTGGACCTTATTTATCACTTGTCACTGAACTGTTGCAGCTTCCCCTCACCTCTACAACAATGAGCGATGGACATTGTTTTCTCTTTCTATCACATCATTGTAGAAGTGTTTCATGACTTTTCTCACTTTCTATGATGAGTGATGAGAATTTATTGAAGGGAGTGGTATGATGTTGTCACGTGTTTGATTTTGGTGCTATCATTTGGTTTTTCCATCACTGAAAGCATTCTCAACTCCAAGTCAGTTACGGTGATGGCTTGTGAATGTATTGTGGTATCACTGGAACCTCCTCTTCGCTAAAATACAAATTCAACCTTGTCACATTTCTTTGACAAGGGTTGCAGAATATTCTTTCCAGTAGGGGTATGTCACTTAGTGCTGAAGTTTGGACATAACTTTGAGGCACTATTGCAATGAGCAATGGGGATCATGATGTACTATGAGTTAGTGGATGGCTACATGGAAATTGTTCAAGATTCCATCACTGTTTTAAAGAATAGATGTCAAAATCATGTGGTGATGGTTAAGGAGGATCATTGATCATGTTTTAAACCTAGAAGATTGACGACTGGGGTTTAAACTAGAATGGTTACTTGTTAGTTTTCTCATGTGAGAAATCCTTCAACCATTAATGGTGAATGCACTTCAATTCTGAGGTATGAAGATGGTTGTTGAGTATTTTCTTTCATAATTGCGGTCATCACGAGCAGAGGAACCAACTAAGTGAAGAAGTGAAGAACACAAAGCTTCTCATAAGAAATTTTTTGAGGAACAATTGGTTATTTTCCCAGGTAAGTTAATTCCTTCAATGCCTCTGTGGGTAGTTTTTGCATTCAATAATTTGTGAATTGGGTAGGTTGCTTGGTTTTGTGTTTGAAATTGTCATTTTTGTTTTCTCAAAGGGAACTGAAGCTATTACTTGTAGGGTTTGGGGCAAAGAAGGGGGAATTATTATTTTTATTTGAGCCCTATGAATTTTAAGGAGCTTAAGGTGTAATTCCCTATTCTTTGAAAAGCCCTAGTTGTGTTGCATAGTAAACATGAGTAAGACTTGTGGGTATAAAGATAAACCCAAAAGAAAACCTACTCAGAAATGGGTTAAGAGACCCAAACCCTAAGATGACTAGCCCAAACTTGAAGTAGTAGAAAATCCTAAAAAGAAAAGAAATGTAAAGAAGGATTGTCCTAGGTTTAGTGAGGAAACCCATAAGCACTCAGCTGCATAGGTAAAAAAGAAGGTGAGAAAGAGAAAAACTAGTGAGGGTGCCCTGACAACCCACTTTGAGGATGTTGCCTCCATAATTTGTGATACTCCCATGCCACATAGTGGTTGGGATTTGTTTTACTATGCTTTCAAAAGGATACTTGTTGAACACCCCACCTACAACTTATGGACTTGTGTCATAGGCAATTTGGTATGCCCAAATGTGTTTGTGGAGGTAGAATTGATGTTGGAATTGGCTAAGTGCTATGATCTACTAGACATAACAATCAAGAGATTTCCTAACTTTTTCCCCCATTCTGTGAATCTTAGCAAGCCAGATAATGGAATATTTTTAGTTGAATCCATGTACCTCTATGTCCATCAATTTATGCTTGAGTTGTACAATGAATATGAGCACAATATATTTGAGTAAATGAAGGGTTTCTTTTCTATACATAGGAGGCATGAATTGAATAAAAATGGTGTTCCTTTTGGGTATGTGCAGGATCATGATGGGACAAAAAGTGGTGATATGATGGGTATGTGTAGGGTATGTGGCTGACGACTTTTTTTACCCAAAAATGATAAAATGAAAAGGTTTTTTAAAGGATATTCTTAACTTTCCACCAATATAAATTATGCTTTACTTTGAATTTAATAAATTATTATTATTCATTTTCTATTTGAATTATGACTTAAGTCCTAATTGATACGCTGATTGAAAAACATCTATAGGTTTCAAACGGTATCACATTTTTTGAATCTAAAACATGTATCACATTATATGCTTCGCATACTATAAGATTAAAAAAAAAAAAAAATTCATGAAGTTTTGACCAAGTTAAGGTGGTCAAATGTATACGAGTTTTTATTTTTTTTAAAAGTTGTAATAAAAATTCATAATTAATTATTTACTTGGAAAAAATTAAAAAATAATATACATCACATCGAGACATGATTCCTCTACTTATATCTAAAATCTTATAATTTAAAAATATTATCATTTTATTGTGGTTAGGGTGGTCAGATAGACACCTACTTCTTATTTTTTCTTTGAAATTTAAGTACTACTGCATTGCAACTTCAAATTTTCACCAAATAGATTTTATTTTTTTAAATAAACCTAGTAGTTTAGAAACTACATTCAATTTTCTATAGATAACTTATTCAAATTTTTACATCAAGTTGTCTAACTTTGATTTTTCTATGTTTTTTGCCACTTAATAGCATGTTTTTTCCATGATGATCTTGCACATACCCTTTTAGCCCCCTTGAGATGGAACCATTTTATTGTGGTGACTTTGAAGATTACTTCAAGAATACCTATTATGCAATATGTCAAGTCTTGCATAAGGATTATGACATTAAGATGGGTATTGCCTAATGACCCTAGCAATTGATATTCATCAAAAATATCAGAACAAGGTTTGGAATTATGCTTCCTACATTGCTAAGAATTTGCATGAGGACCTGATGAAATTGATAGATGTCACTCATCCATTGTCATGCAAACACTATTCTCTATTGATGCACTTGCTTCTATGGAAGAGAAAAAAAGGTGATGAGGAATTATATAAGGTTAAGAGAAAGAGATGACATAGACAATGAATTGTCGATGCAAATGTGGACACATATTTGTGATGTGAATCGTCCACACTCTTATTACAATATGTTTTGCAATGTTTTCAAGTTTTTGGTGCTGGAACAATCGGGTTTGAAGCCCATAAATAGAATTTCACAAGGTTTCAAGGAGATGTTGAATCCCTTGGAGTATGAGGAGGACATTAAACAAAAATTCAATTGGGGAGACTAGTATCTTCATAGCATTTACACAAAAATCATAATTTGTGGAACTCCAATACCACCTCACAAGTTGCTAATATATGTGTTAAATAGACAATAATTTATGGAAAAAATGTGGTAATTGGGTTCCATGGACAAGGAGCACATCAGAAAGACAAGAAAGGCATCCCTTGTTAATCCTAATTGTGAGTTTGCATATTTCAGTTGCACCTCAAAGGAAGGTATTGAGAGGTTTGGCTCTATTCTAAATAATTAAAGGTTGAATCAATAATTCATTAGGTTTTGTGACCCTGAGGGGGTGATATCAGCTAAAAGAAGAGGTAGAGGGTTATCAAGAAAGCCCCATCAATTCCTCTTTCAAGAGGATGTGATTAGGAATTTATTCACTGATGAAGAATTTAATGCAAGGAAGAACACATGGAGAAGGATATTTGCAATTGAAGAGAAGATGCTAAATGAAAACCCTTTCTATGTCAGCCCCTATTCAAAGGTGGAGGATAAATTTGTGAAGGAAAAATTAATGCTTGGTGACTTCAGTGACAAGAGATTCTTTGAGAAAGTAAAGCAAGCTGGGAATAAAGCCAAGGTGGCCAAGGAGAACCATGATGCTTAGTTGAGGAGTCAACTAGCTCAATCCTCTACTCAAAGAATCCATGTACAAACAAAAGAGACAGGTGGAAAACTTTTAGTCACTCCATTAGTGGCTTATTCAGTAAGTGAGAAGATTGATCAAGTCCCAAAGGAATCTAGAGAGCACAGTCCCATGGAGTAGGAGGCGGATCAAGATTTCCTTAAAGAAAAGGATGATGCCTTGAATATAGTGGTTCCCCCTAGCAAGATTGTAAAGTGGGTATACAATGAGGCTGAGGATGATGTCAAAATAAGGGCATGTGCAGAATTTATGTGTGATGATGTTTTTTTCAATACCAAAGAATTCAGATACTTTTTCATCCATGTCAAAGGCTCTGACATTGAAAGAAGGATTGAAGAGAAGGTTGACCCCTCCTTACAAGAAGAATCTGAAAAGGGGGAGGAAGATAAAATTATACAAGAAATTGCTAGCATGTCACCTGAAGAGGAAAGAACATTGGTGAAAGGGAGTGGGACACTTTTATTGCCTGGAGGTGACATATCATCTACTATTTCACTAGATGCAATTAGGAAGGATCCTGATGCCTCTTTCTAGGGAGTTTTTTCACAATAAGGTCTTTGGCTTAGGTTTTAGCCCCAAGTTGCATACACTTGACATTGGGTCTATGGAACCAAAGATACAGAATTCTGATGTTATAAAATCTGTGGAAAAGGATATTGGAGAAGTATTTTTCAAGAGGGCGACAAAAATGACTACTACTACAACTGCACAATTGATGATGCATGTTGCAATGTTAATTGTAGATACTACTCAGATTGCAGAGGCTAACTACAAGAAGTTGTTAAATAGATACAACAAAATGATGGATGAACATAATAAGGTGCTTGCTACAACATAGAGGGGTCTACCATCTCCAACAAGTTTTTCCTCAAACATGTCTATATAGGATAGAGAGACTCTATCTCTCATAATTCAAAATTTGAATCATTATTTAAAATCATAAACGAAGCATACAAATAAGGCCAAAATGAAGACAATCAAAGTGGAAAATGACATCTTTGAGGATGTATTGAGACATAGAGTGACCAAATTAGTCAATAGGGCAGATGATGTGTGGGAAACCTACAAGAACATCCATGAGGCTAACATCAAACAATTTCAGGTTCAAAGGGCCTTTCAAACTAAGTGGAGAAAATGAAGTACTAGGGTTGGAACACTAAAGGAGATGACGTCCAAAATGTAGGAAGAGCCTGAGGCTCCTACTCATATTCCTAAGATATTGTAGGCCATTGATTTGATTAATGAAATAACAACTTTCCATGGGAAGTTAGGAATGCAACTCCAAAACAAATTGAAAATGTTCATGGATATAGAAAAGCACAATATTCCTAAAATATTAGATGGCAAGGGTGAGTTGATGTAGTTTTCTAAATGGAAACATGAACTGGAAGAATGGCTGCCATGAGCTAAGATAATGTTAACTATAATTTATTACTCCATGTTTAACCCACACATTGATAACATGGCTCAAGTTGAAATGAGAATGGATGTATTTGTTAAAGAGTCCATAAAATTAATTGATGCAAGGTACACTCAAAATAGCACCAAATTACAAACCTTTTTGGACATGATATGGTCCACTGAAGATGAGTATCACACATGATTGGAGACGTTCACTGAATGAGCATGTGTTAGGAAGGTGACGAAAAACATGATGAATAATGGATAGGAGAGAAACAATGCATAGCCTAGAAATAGTGTAAATTAGGTTTTCATTGAGGTATTGCAAAATATTGAACATTCTCTCCCTATCATGGATGTTTATAGCATAAATGCTAACTTGGATGGGTTAGTATTTCTTCCTTTTTATTGCTTCTTATCTATTTTGTTGACTGGGCGTGCACGTGGTTAACATTTTGGCTCATGAGGAAGATATTATGATACTGTTGCAATGAGTGAAAGGTTCCTTTTGGAAGGTTGGAATATATTCTTCAACAAATGAAAAGAACTTTTGTCTTATATACTTTCTCCCAATTTTGCAAAGTGCAAATATAACTATCTGGGAATTTTGAAATTAAAATTGAAATGTATGTCAAATACAAATAAGACTCTAATTGTAATTTGGCTTGATGCTTATTTCTCCCATGTTTCTATAAATGGGATTTCAAGGCCAATTACGGAGGTCTTTTGATGGTGAAGCAATTTAGGGATCATGTATGAGTAATTATGATAATTTCAAGCACAAAGAAATAGATTAATGTTGAGTCTTAGGAATGTATTCAAAATTATAATAGGCTTAATTGTTCTACAATAGCAAAGATATATGAATGATAATTGTAAGTTCCTAGATTAGTTTCTCTCCTCTATAATTTTTGCTTTCAAATTATGAATAAAGGAATCAAGGTTCATCTATTCATCTTTAGTCACTCTGATTGAATGTGTGATTTCATCTTTTCCTTTATTTCAAAGAGCTAAATAAGTTCTTAAATGAGATCATAGATTTGTAAGTGAAATTCAAGGATTGTTAAGAAGTTTCTAATTTTGTACATATCGAGTTGTGTGTTACAAAGTAATATACAATAGTCTACAAATACTTGTTTCCATTTTCTACTGTATTTCAATTTATTGTATATGTGAATTCATCACCCTCAGATAAGGAACTGGTCCATTTGTTCAGTCATCTTTTATGTTAGTGAGTCGCTTGTACTTGAAAAAGAACATAAATATTTATGAAAATTTATGGCACACCTGTAATTGCAGTATAATGGTATGAAGTACTACTTGTTCCAAGCTATAGGTACAATTCGTTAAAGGGTCTACCAAATCCTTGAGGAATTTTGTTTATTCATGTCTGATAGAGATGTATCTATTTGTTTTCAATGTTTGTGATAAAATGCCACAAGAACTTATCATATAGACATTGTCAAGATGATCCTCTTGGGTTTCACAGATCCCAAAGAGTAGAGGTCTAGCCTAGCAAGCTAGTACCTTTTTGTTGGCCAATCCTTTCCTTTACTTATCATTGGATTCTGGAAAATTCATAGGAAAATGATGACATCAAGTTTGGTTCTAAAAAAAATAACCAACATGTTGTTTCATTTCTTTACATTCATGATAATAATTAATAAGGGTTTGAAGGTTTTAATACACAACTAATTCACCCCCCTCTCAGTTGTCTTGTGTTTCCAATAATTGGTATCAAAGTAGAGGTTGCTTGGAAGAAGCTTAACCACTTGAGGTAGATCCAGATGGAACATAGGAATGGTGTCAAAGCTCTTATGTTTTATGGAACAAATTACGCCTTTTGTAAATCTAAAATGAAAGCCTAAGTTCTCACTACATTATGGTTTGGCATATGGAAGTCAGTAGAAAATGGATATACTACTCCTCTGATAAGTGAAGATGAGATCAAGGAATATGAGAACAATGGTAAAGTGAGGAATGCTATTTTGAGTGGGCTTTCAGATTTAGAGCTTGTGAAAGTGATAAGTTGCAAAAATACTAAAGAGGTTTGGGAGAAGTAGAAGAGAATTTATGAAGGAGATGATAATTTCAAGCAAGCAAAGATGCAAAATTTTAAGGACAAGTTTGAAACCCTAAGTGTAATAACCCATCCTTAATTATTACTTAATTAACATTATTGTAAATGACACATGAATATATTATAAATTAAAAATACATAACTAGTGGCTAAAGTCAATCATAGGTACACATGTCCATTTAAAATGAGTCAATGATTCATATATTCACTTCAAAAGTCAAATTACAATATTAGGTTTGACTTGGCTCTTAAGGCCACAAAGTAATGACATCAAGTTACATCTTAGACTAAAATATTCTTGTGAACAACTAAGGTTCTTCTTTGATGCTCGCCTCCATTGGTGGACAAGAACATGGTTGAAGCACTTTATTTCCCAACCATGAAGCTTATCCTTCCCAAAAATTCTTTCAACTTGAAGAATGCCTGACCTTGCACATAAAATTTAGCAAGAGAACAATCTGCAAGGTGGAATCTAGTGTGTTCCCATACATCAACTTACAATTTCTATCTACAAGTTAGAAAATAAAATGTAAGATCTAAGTTAGGAATGACAAAGAGTGATATCACAAAGTTCATACATACCAAATGAACTATATTGTTTGGAAAAGCATATTAAATGTGTTGCAAAACAACAAATAATAGGTTTTGGTAAAGCAAACCTATACTCTTTGAACTCCATTTCAATACCCATCCTAGAAGCAAACTTTTTATAATGCATCTCATAACAACTATCTACCCTCTAGCATCATCTACCCTAAGGTGCTCTAGTATTCTATGTTTCATTGTTCCATTCAAGAATTATAATATTATTCTCACATACATTTACAAAAAGAAGAATTAGATTACTAATTTTACTCTTCAGACATAAATCAAATACATGATTCAAATATAGTGATTCAACAATTAGTTATATCATTCTCATGAATCATCTTTATTTTTCAACATAAGCATTATCCATTTTAAAATGAATTAAAAACAAAAGAAGTTATGTCATAAGTATGTGTATGTACATATACAAAGTCTATGTGCATACACATATATGTGCCTACTTAAGTTTTGATTTGTGAATACATTTTGAAATAGATCATTAAATCAAATTGCAAAATAAAGAATCCATAACAAGTTTATATTAATAGTTTCACACATACTTTTGTTTCTTTTGTATTCTCACAAAATTGTGATACTTTAACATTGTTGTTTACATATGAACATTTATTGTTTTTAACAGAACTAGTATCGTTTCCTAATAAACAATTATAAGATAAGTTGTTTCATATAAAATGTTCACAATTTACATTGGTTTTGCACAATATTTTGTTTTGAAGCAAGTCTCATTTTTGGCACATGTTTCCATAAATGACAAAGGGGGGGATGGTTGGAAGAATGAAGAAGGTGACCTTCAGATTTGTTATCATTGATGCCAACATTGATTGGTAACTAGCTAACTAAATTGTGTATCTATGATTCAGTATTTTGATCCAGATATCATCTTGAAGTAAAAGGAAATTCTATGAGTTTTTGATGTTTTTCTCATAAGTTTCAGTTACAACTATCAAAAAGATTTCAGGAATTTTTTTTGATCTAGTTGAGTTATCCAAGTGACAAAAGTTGGACATTGTTTTGGCAAATAGGTTTATGAACTGTTTATCTTATAAAATTTTAAAGTGTTATTTATTAGGTTTGGGATGACCTTTAAATTAGTGTTCTTTATGATTTTTGAATGCATCAAAATGATTTTTTATTTAAGCCGAAAAATCTTTCTAAATTATGCATTCAATTAGGTTTACCTAATTGATGTATAAAGATGACGATATATATGTGTGTGTGTGTATGATGAAGAAGAAAGTGATACAAATTTAGATGAAGGAATGGTGTGGTATATAGTGATGCGAAAAGTTTTGTACTGCAAAGCTTTTGACAGTTGTATGCATGCGACTGGAGTAGAATTTTCGGTATTCTAGAGCTTAACCAGAACTAGTCTCTACACTTTGAAGGTGTACTTTCTCAATTCATCATAGTTTGGTAGTGAGCCATACTTTTTGTATCTTGGAAATAAGCCATTTTTTATGCAAGATGTGATCCTTTCAAGGATAATGAGTCCTAGCAGTGAGCTCTATAATATCTTGTAATTGATTATAATATATTGTGAGCAAATCCTCATCATGGTTTTTCCCTTTTTTGGGTTTTCCAGATAAAAATCCTGGTGTCAATGTGTCATGATTCCTTTTATGTTTTGGTTTACTTTTTCAGCTAGACGTGGATTGATAATTGGATTGTTAATAATTAATTGTGTTGGCATAGTACTGATTCACCTCCCCTCTTAGTATTTGGTGTATTGAACAATTCATATTAGAGCTTGGTTCCTTTGAAGAAGTCTTACAATGTGAGGAAGGTCTCAGAATTTGAACACATGGATAACAAAAGCTAACATGTTCCTCTAGAAGAAAAATCTACGTCTGAGGAAATCAATGTTGCCCTTGAAGAATTGGAAAAAAGTAAAGATGAGAAGAAAACTCTGAAAGAAAACTTAAAGGAAGCAAGTGAATGCATCAGAAAGTTGAGATTGAGCAGATCAAAAAATTAAAGGAGAGGCATAGAGAAGTCAGTGATTAGTTGAGAAAGGCTAATGAAGACATTGTCAGACTGAAGGTACAAGTAGAATAAAAGAAATGAATTGAGGAATGTTAGAAAGTTGAGATTCAAAATAAATTGATGAATGTACAAAGCTTGAACAAGAAGTGGTAACCCTAAGATCTAATCGGGAAAAAGAAAAATCTCATGAAGAAAAAATCAAAACAAAATCTACAAAGCTTTATGAGTTTATTGCATCTCAGAAACCTCCTAAGGATAAAAGTGGTCTAGAACTTGAAGAAGGAAAAATATCAAAGGAAAAACCGATGTCTAACAAAGTGGACAATCAAAAGAAGTTTTAAGTAAATATTCATCAAATCAATAACCAAAGGTGTAATAATGGAAGGATTCCTATTTGACAACCTAATGCTCAAAGGTATCCATCATTTAATGGTTTTTGTTTCTCATGTAATAAATTTAGTCATAGAGCAATAGAATGTAGTGTTTGTTGGAATATGACTTCCAATTTTGTCATTGATGTCAAAGGGGGAGAGAGTGCAGTGAAAAATTACTTGATATTCTTAGGGGGAGCAATATTCTAAATTTTGGTAGTGTACTTACCAGTTTCGACACTTAGTAATTTTTCACTAAGTGTTGCCATCAATGACAAAGGGGGAGATTGTTTGCATATGGCTTCCAATGTTGTCATTGATGGAAAATGAAGTCATCTTCATGGTCTATAGATCTATATCTAGTCATATTGGTAGATAAAGTGAAATACTATGTGTTACCGACATAATATTTGAAGAACAGGGTATCCAGTTAGTCAGTCAATTTGTCTACTTCACCGGATCATGATTTTGTGTTGTGGACCCCTGGTATTGCTTATTGAGCATGCATATTATATTATTACTAAATTTTGTGGTGTTGCATTAGTTGTAGTACAAGCTTCGAGGTCTGGTAGGATGTTTTCTGTCTATTTGCTCGTTGTAGCCAACTTAGTGAATGTGGCGCGTTGTGGATGTGCAAAGTGGAATTATTTAAAAAAAAAATTATGTTGAAAATATTTAATTATGGGTCCCAGCTATAGTCTAGCTAACTTTTTTGGGTGTGGATCAAAATTGTTCATGTTTTGGGTCAACAGTTGATAATATTTCCAAGTTTTTTTAAGGTCGACCTATAGCGACTTGATCTCTAGATGCGGATATATATAAGAGATTTGATATATCATTTGAAATATAAAAAAGGAAGTGTGGTGGTGTGTTGCGATCATCAGGAACAATGATTAGGTGATTATGCACAGTTTCACTTGTGCATTAAGATTTTTGTAGTTTGTTTTGTGCAGAGCAAAGCAAAATTGTTGAATTAGTCAAAAGGATCAGAAATTATCTACAAAGCTTAATTGGAACTATAATCAGGCATTGTTGATGCTCTTTCATCATTTCATTCTTTTGGATCTATTCCAAATCATTGTAGGGTAGTGATCCCATCCTTTTTGAGTAGTGAGCTCTAGGCAGTGAGCCTGAATGCAAGTGCATTCCCATTTTGTAATTTTCATTTTGGGTATACTCATATTATATTGTGGATTGGCCATCCATCGTGGTTTTTCTCCTAACAAGGTTTTCACCTAAAGATTATGGTGTTATGGTGTTGTGGTTACTTTCTTTCTTTTTCTTTTGTTGAATGATTAAGTAAGTTAAATTACAAAATAATTAAGTTGTATTTTTGCACAACACTGATTCACCCCCCCTCTTAATGTTGCTTTTTTCCAACATAAGTAGGATGAAACATATTAGAATGATTTGGAATATTGGATTCTTTACTAGATAGTGCTTTGTTTGCAATAAGTTTGGACATAGAGCTACCTAGTGTAGAAGCTAGATAATGTTGAATAGATTTAATTCTAGAAGGAGGATTCAGTCTTTTCAAGGCTACTGTTACACATTTAATATCTTTGAACATAAGGATAATCAGTGTAGGTCAAGGATGAATGCAAATTAGTTTGATCAAAGATATGTTGTGTGCTACACTTGCAACAAACTAGGACATATCTAAAAAAATTGTAGGAGAAAAATGAGGAAGAGACCTAATTCAAAACAAAAGAACAAATTTGTGAACAAAGTGGATCCTATTAAAGTGAAAAAATAAATGGCTAAGATTTGGAGGAAAAAGGAAGAAATTGAGAAAAAGGATTATTCAAATACATTTTTATCTACATCTAGTGAAGATACCTCTTCCAAAATTTGAGCCCAGTAATGGTTTTAGGAGGAGCAGTTACTAAGAAATCTAAAAATCCCCTAATATATGTGGCATCAAGTAGTTTGAAAAGGATATGTGATGTGGGTCATCATTATGAAGGAAGTGGAGAAATCTCTGGCAGAAAATAGGCAGATCTAGAGAATTGTAGTACCTTTTTTGGTTAATAGTATGTTACATAAAGTATTTATCATCTTTAAAAGTTGAAAGGAAATAATTGAAAATTAGGGAAAAATTCATAAGTAATGAATCAAGAAACTAAGTTAAGGAAAATAATTTGTGCAATTGGGAAGAAGCATTGCAAGCTGAAGTGAGTTGAAGGTGATTTAAAGCATCGTACATCAAAACCCTAGTTCTCAACAGGCAGAAAAGGTATTCTCTGTTATCTAAATTTTGTGGATTCTAAGTTGAAGGATCTTTCTATTAAGTATATTAAAGTTGTTTGAGGAGTATGACCACCTTTACTATTGTGGAAATCTTTGAGAGATCCCAACCCAAATTTAGTAGATATTCATGGAAAGTGTATGAACATGATCCTATGGGTGCATTCTGGTGCAGGAGCACCTATACCTTACCTTCATAACTAGAGCATTAGATGTGTCTATGGAGGTTGAAAAGTGGTTTTGATGTTTATTTTCTTTAATAAGGTCTATAAAGACCATTGGTGTCTCATTGATCCATTCTTTTAAATAAGGTCAAATATGTGAAGCAATTGTCAATGATGACAATTAAGGGTCTAAGTAGGTTTAGTGTTCTTTTTATGTATTATTTCATGTGTTAGGGTCTCATAAGGTCTAAGTAGACCATCATAAGTGCTTTAAATGTATTTAAGTGTTTTGGAGGGTCAAAAAGTATAAACATTACAATGTATGGAAGTGCGTTTATGACCTCCAACGCTCATTAAGGATTTAAAAATTAGTTACAAGGGATTTGTTCATTGGACAAAGATAGAGAAGCCTTTAAAAAGGCATGAAGACACCAATTATAATGTTGGCTTGGAGTTTTTTTGAAGAAATTCCTTTGAATTCTCAGAGTTAGCAGTAATTTTTTGTGTTCTACTGACTTTTCCAAACCTGTACAGTAACGTATAGTCCTTGCATTGTGAAAATATCTTTTGAATAATGTAATGGCATGTGTCTTATGTGTTATTCATTAGTTCTGAAGGTTTAACAAATAATTTGAAGCATTCTATAGTCAACTTCTTGTGAACAGTTGGGTATACCTTGTTTCGGGTTTTGTAGCCTTATACATGTCTTGAAGACCCTTACACCAACTTTACTCAATATAATTGGTTTATTGGGTCTTATGGAGGGTGTTAGATGCTAGGGAGATTGATTTATGTTGTGGGGAAGGAATAAAACAAACTAGGTTTGATGTTCCTATAAGTTTTGTGTAGAAAATGCATGTAAATGAGGGGCTTTAGTGCAGGGTTTGGTGGAATTTATATGGAAGGTCATGTATTTTGAATCCTTGAGCATGTATAAAGCTATTGGACAGTGTTCAAGTTGGTTTTTATGTTTGAGGAGGCCTAGAAGTGTCACATTCAATAAACCCTCATAAATAGTGCATAGAATAAGGGTTTTCAAGTTTGGTATGAAATTTGCCATACCAATGGAATTTTATTACATTTTTGGAGGTTTGAGGGCATAGGAAATGCTTCCCCAATGTTTCAAGGGCCTGTGACAAGTTTGAAGATATGTTCCTTTGTAATTTAGGCCTAATCAACCTAATTAGGTTAGTGTAGAAGGGGTGATTTTAGGAGGTTGGTCCAAAATAATTATATCTAGTTTTGAGATATGTTGTACAACTAAAAGAAGGGTATGTTAATCCATTTTATATTTTTCAAGTGTTTTGGAGAGTATTTGAGTTAATAGCAAAAAACTAAGTTTGCACTACTTCTAGGATTCATGGGTGATGTTGAGAAATGGTGCTTCTGATTGTTGTTTAACTTGCAAGATTGTTTGAATTACTTTAAAAGACCATTTTAATCTTGTTAGATGCCTCTTGAAGGAAATTTTTCAATTTGATTGAGTTTGAGCCTCTTGGGTCTGCATCATAGTGGTATTAGAGCATAGTAGTGGATCTTGTGTTGGTGTTTTAAATTGGTTTTGCAGGTAGGTGAAGATAGGATTGTGACAATTCCTCCTAAAGGAATTTTAGTTGCAAATAATATTGACACCTATGACAGGGAAATAGAATCCTTGAAAAGAGATATGGCTACTTGGAAGGAAAAGAAAAGAGTGGAAAAGGATGAAAGTGAAACTAAAGAAGAGAAGACTTCCAGTGAAGAGGAAGAGATGGATCTAGAAGATGTGAGAATGTTGAAGCTTTTGAAGGCTATGAAGAAGGATGGACATGGAAAACTGGATGTGCCTATGTATGGGAGAAAACTTGACCGTGAAGAGCTCTTGGATTGGATAGGGAATTTGGAGAACTACTTTGAGAGTGAAGAGATTGATGAAGAGCACAAGGTGAAGAAGGAAAAAATGAAACTAAAAGGAGATGCTTTGTTGTGGTGGAATTTTTGCAAGAGGAAAGGGAAAGACAAGGGAAGAACAAGATCACTTCTTGGGAAAGGAACTATAATGTTCAATTGCTTGAGAAGTTGCAAAATCTTAGACAAAAGGAACTAGATGTGCAATCATATACTAAAGAATTTTAAAGTTAAGCATAAGAACTAAGCATGAAGAAGATGAGGAAGAAATGGTAGCTATATGTTTAAATGGTCTTAGGTATAACATTCAGGATAAGATCAACTTGTTGGCACCTAAATTAGTTGAACAATGCTTTCAAATGGCAATGAGAGTAGAAGAAAAACTAAAGAGGAGACAAGAGAAGGCATCAAGAAGAAGAGGCAACACTTCTAGGGGTAGAGGCACAACTTCGACATCAAAGCAGCCCAAGGAAGACCATGAAGATGTTGAGAAGCACAAAGAACAAGCTCCCAAAGCAAGAGGATGGAGAGGTGGAAGGACAAACTTTAGGAAAAGGATAGATTACACTGAATTTTCAGGAAGCTGTTATAGGTGCAATGAATTTGGATGCCCATCTTTCAAGTTTCCTCAAAATCAAGGTTCAACTTCAAGTGGTGATAGGAGTGAGAGAAGAACACAATTGATTCAAGAGGAAGAGTGTGAAAGTTCAAGCAGGCCTACAGATCCAGAGGTAGGAGAGGCACTCATGATGAGGAGAACATTGTTGCAAACACCTAATGAGGAAGATATGAGTCAAAGAAGGAGCCTATTCAAAACCTCATGCAAATGCAAAGGTAAAGTGTGCCAAGTTGTTATTGATTCAAGTTCTCAAGATAACATGGTGTCTATGGAAATGGTAGATAAGTTAAATCTAGAAAATCTACCTCATGTAGCTTCCTACAAATTTTCTTGGGTAAATGATAGTCAAACCTTAGTGGTAAATGAAAAATCCTATGTGGATTTCCAGATTGGGGAGTATAAGGATAGATTTTTATGTGACATATTGACAATGGATTGTTATTGTCTGCTCTTGGGAAGTCCATGGCAATTTGATTGAAGTTCCATGTATGATGGTTCGGAAAACACCTATACCATTTGGAAGGATGATCAAAGTTTTAAACTAACTCCTTTGTAGGGAAAAGAGAAGGATAAGGGTAAGTCTAAGGTGGTGATCTTTGGCAAAAAGGACCCTATAAAGCTTGAGGACAATAAGAAAAACTTTTTTTCTATTTTGGAGCAGAGTTATGGTGTTGAGACAGCAAGAAAGATGCCTCCAATTGTTGCTAAGATAGTGGGAAAAAATGGTGTTGAACCTATTGATAAGATAGGAAAAAGTTCTAACAAGGATGAAGTTCAGTTGGGGAAGCAAAATGATGTGAAGCCCATGGATAAGGTTGATACAGTGGTGAGAAGAGAGTTGGGCGTGAATTGGAGTAAGAATGTGTTAGTGGGGGAAGTGATATGTCCTTTGATGCAAAGTACACTTGTCAAATGTGGAGATTCTGCAGATACGAAGGTGCAAAGATCTAATAGTATAGTTAGTACAATGCATTGTAATAATAAGAAAATGATGGTGGGTGTTGTTAGCACAAAGTGTCTAATAGCATAGGCAAAGGGATAGAGTGTGCAAAGGTTTGAACACAATAATGAACATGGAGGTAAGCTAAAAGGAAATGCATATCAAAATGACACTAACATTTGTTTTTTTGCAAGTGTTGGTAAAGGCATACAACCTGGTTTTGACCACAAAATAGGGAGAAGACCACTTTCATATCTGAATACCAAGGTGAATCCAACTCCAATGGAAATCAATGTCAAGAATGTCCAATGTGCAGAGAAAATTCCAAGCCTAATAGGCATATTCCAGGGGAGAGGATTTGTGGACCCATGGAGCATTAGGGAAGCTTGGATACAATGGAGGCAAGGACAATTTAGGAGGCATGAATTCTTTTTAGGGGGGGTGTATGATGCAGGAGAACCTACACCTTACCTTCACAACTAGAGAATTAGATGTGTCTAGGGAGGTTGCAAAGTGGTTTTGATGTTTTTTTCTTTAATAAGGTCTATAAAGACCATTGGTGTCTCATTGATCCATTCTTGTAAACAAGGTCAACTATGTTAAGCAATTGTCAATGATGACAAATAAGGGTCTAAGTAGGTTCAAGTTGATTTTTATGTATTAGGTCATGTGTTAGGGTATCATAAGGTCTAATTAGACCATAATAAGTTCTTTAAATGTATTTAAGTGTTTTGGAGGGTCAAAAAGTATAAACATTACAATCTATGGAAGTGTGTTGTTAATAAAACATGTAATAAGTGTGTTCATGACCTCCAACAGTCATTAAGGATTTAAAAATTTGTTACAAGGTAGTTGGTAATTGGGTAGAGATGAAAAATCCTTTAAAAAGGCATGAAGACACTAATTGTAATGTTGGCTTGGAGTTTTTTTGAAGAAATTCCATGGAATTCTCATAGTTAGCAGCAATTTTTTGTGTTTTACTAACTTTTCCAAACCTGTATGGTAATGTACGGTCCTTGCATTGTAAAAATATCTTTTGAATAATGTAATGGCATGTGTCTTCTATGTTTTTCATTAGGTCTAAAGCTTTAACAGAGAATTTGAAGCATTCTATAGTCAACTTATTGTGAACAGTCAGGTATACCCTATTTGGGGTTTTGTAGCCTTATACATGTCTTGAAGACCCTTACACAAACTATGCTCATGGTAACTAGTGTATTGGGTCTTATGGAGGATGTTAGATGCTAGGGATATTGATTTATGTTGTCGAGAAGGAATAAAATAGATTGGGGTTGCTATTCTTGTGAGTTTTGTGTAGAAAATGCATGTAATTGAGGAGATTTAGTCTAGGGTTTGGTAATATTATATAAGAAAAAATGGCGTTTGCGTGCTCTACAAGCCGAACTAGGGCGACCGTGCCCTAGCTCGTTCTCTGTGTGTTGCTCGCTTCTGCATTGTGGGGGGGGGTTTGAAGCTATCGGGGCTGTGGTAGTGGGGTTTTTTTCTTTTCTAGAGGCCTTCTTGCTGCTATTTGGGTGGCTTGTGGGTGGAAGGGTTTTGATCCTTCCCTTGGGGTCTTTTCTTTTTTCCATTTCTTGCTAAAGTGTCCTGGGGGTTTGCATGCCTGCTGGGGATCTTGTTTTTGCTATGTCGGGTGGGGAAACATCTGGGGTTAGCCCCAAATTGGATTTTTGTTCAGCATTTGGTTCGAAGCCTTCGGCGCATGGAGTGAATGTTTTTGATAATACGCTGTTTTCTTCAGAGATGGAGATGAATGATCTAGGATCGGTTAATGGTTCCCGAATTATGAAGATTAATGGGTGTTTGGAAAGATGCAAAGTGCGACCGAAGCTGATTATCCTGATGGAAATGCTTGCAGATGATATTGAATACTATTCAAGGCACTCTTTTTATTGCAAGTTCATGGGTTTGAGAGTCTCGCTGCATTTTTTGGAATCCTGGGCTCAACGGACTTGGATGCCGGAGGGGGAGATGGAGATTAGGCTCCTTGCGAACAACTTTTTTATGGTCTCTTTTGATTGCATGGCAGATCGGAATAAGGTCTTCGAGGGTGGCCCCTATTTTTATAACTAGGTGGGTTTGTTTATCAAGCCATGGCATGCTGGCTTCAACCCGACTGAGGCAATACCGAGTCAGTTTCCAGTTTGGGTTCGGTTGTCGTGGTTTCCAATTGAGTGTTGGCGGGATGACGTGTTGCATTTGGTGGCTTCAATGCTCGGTAAACCTGTTGGGTCTTCACAACAGACGCAGTATAAAAAGGTAATGACTTATCTGTGTAGAAATTGATTTAAGCAAGCCACTGCCAAATTCTGTTGAAGTGAGTGCTGGATCATATACTTGGGTTCAATAGCTAGATTACGAAACCCTACCTTTTCGGTGTCGCCTTTGTCATGAATATGGTCACTTGCAGTGTAGGTGCCGTAGGGCTAAGCCTGTGGTGCCCCAACCTTCTCAGCCTTCTCGTAATCCTCCTAGGACTGATAATGGTAAGGAGCCTATTCCGGGTGATGGTAATGGAGATGATGGTTATGTCCCTGTTAAGGCTCGCAATAGGAATCGGGGCCAGAAGCGGACCTTGAGGGAGAGGCAGGATGATGAAACTTTTAATAGGTTTGAGGTGCTGGATGATCTCAGCCAGGAGGAAGTGAATCCGGGGTTGCTGAACTTGGATCAGGGAACTTTGGGTACAGGACAGGATGGGCCACCATTGGAGGCCATGCAGGATGTGCAGGAGATTGGGGTTGGGCAGATGGATACGGATCAACAATTGATTGTCCAGACTGAACAAGAATCTTCTATTGGAGCTTTGAAGAGTGGTGGAGGTGGCTCCCCATTGCCCCTGAAAGGTGGCAAGGATGTGGGGAAGAGCTCTTTGGCCTCCTCTCATTTAGGTATTCAGCAAAATGAACTGAAGAAAGGGGTTGGTGACAGGACTTCCAAGCTGGGAAGGAAAAAGGATATGGAGAAGATTAAATTAACTGGGGAAACTTTGGTGGAGTCAGGGTCAGTCAAGACTCTTGATTCACATTTTTCATGCCCCCAGAAATGATTGTTCTCTCATGGAATGTAAGGGGCTTGAACAGTGGCCCTCGACAAAAAGTTGTTCGTGATTTGGTTAGGAATCATTCTCCGGATGTTCTTTTTCTTCAGGAGACTAAATTATCTGTAGATAATATGTTGGCCATGGCTCCTAAGCTGTGGAAATATGGTGAATGCCAGTGTGTGGGGGCTCTTGGTGCTTCTGGAGGGGTGGCTTGCTTTTGGAACCCTCGGAAGATTTTCCCCCTATGGTGGATGTCCTCTAGATCCTCTATATCCCTTGTCGCCTCTTGGTATGAGACTGGTGAGTGTATTCTCCTCTCTAATGTGTATGCTCCTATTGAGTTTCTGGGTAAACAACTTCTATGGTCCCATCTTCGTTTTGTTCGTAGCTTAGCTCCTTACCATCCGTGGGTTATGGCTGGCGATTTTAATGCTATTGTGGAATTGTCTGAGAAAAGAGGTGGAATTCCTAGGTTGGAGCCTTCTGCTCTGTTATTCAGAGATAGCATTTCTGAATTAAATCTTATTGATGTTCTACCTAGTAATGGTCGCTTCACTTGGAATAATAGGAGAATTGGTGAGAGTTGTGTTGCTGAGAGGCTAGATCGTTTCTTGGTTTCCTGTTATTGGGTTGGAAACTTATGGTCCACTCGATCTGAAATTCTTGATTGGAGAGGTTCTGATCATTGGCCTATTAAGCTTAGTATTATCTCTGCACGGGGGCCTCGGTCTCCCTCATTCAAGTTCCAGCTTATGTGGTTACGGGATCCCACTCTTCATGATTATGTGGCTGAGTGGTGGCGGATTGGTAGACCAACTTTTGGTACGGCAATGTACACATTCTCCAAGCTTCTTCAGTTTGTCAAATATCAGCTTAAAAGGTGGAATCAGCGATGTTTTGGTAATATCTTTCATGCTAAGGTTGCTGCACAGGAGGAGTTGAATAATATTACGCGGTTGATTCGTGAGAATGGGGCCTCTGAGGATCTTCTAAGGGAGGAGGCTAATACTTTGAAAGTGGTTGAGGAATTTGAATTGCGGGAAGAAATCTATTGGAAGCAAAAGGCCCAGGTTGAATGGTTATAGGAAGGTGATAAAAACACTGCCTTCTTCTTCAATTCTGTGAAGGATAGGAGGCATGGTAATTCCATTCCTTTTCTGGTGAATGATAGGGGTGAATGTCTTGCCTCGTTTCAAGAAATATCTGCTGAGGCATCTCAGTATTTTGCTACTTTATTTAGGGAGGATTCAAAGGGGGCTCTGTTGAGGAAGCACAGGTTCTTTCTTGTATTCCTCAGTTGGTCTCCAGGGAGGTGAATGAGTATTTGATGAAAGATATCTCTCTTGATGAGTTGGAGGGGATTGTGTTTCAGATGAAGAAGGGTAAAGCTCCTGGTCCCGATGGTTTCCCGATTGAATTTTTTTAGGAATTATGGGATATCATAAAGTTGGATCTTCTGGCTGTTGTCCTTGAGTCCCAAAGGAATAAACAGATGCTTCGTGCTCTAAATTCCACCTTCCTTGCTCTCATACCCAAGTGTGAAGGGGATGATAGGTTATTTCAGTTCCGGCCTATCTCTCTTTACAATGTGGCTTATAAAATCATCTCAAAGTTATTGGCTGAGAGACTGAAGAAGTGGCTTAAAGTGCTGATTTCGGAGGAACAGAGTGGATTTGTGGCAGGTCGGCAGATTCTTGATGGGGTTGTCATTGCTACGGAGACCATCCACTCCATGGACAACTCCCATGAGAAGGCTATGTTCATTAAGCTGGATATGGCTAAGGCTTATGACAAGGTTAGATGGTCTTTTTTGCAGAAGATCCTTGTTGCTTTTGGTTTTGGTGAGGAGTGGATCCAATGGGTCATGAGCTGTGTCACGTCTGTTTCCTTCTTAGTTTTGATAAATGGAGATCATTCTAAACTTTTTGGTGCCTCTAGGGGTTTGCGCCAAGGGGATCCTCTTTCTCTGTATCTTTTTCTGCTTCTTGTGGAAGGCCTTGGTCGTTTGTTGAAAAGAAGGGTGGAGCTTGGCATCATTCAAGGTTGGTGATGGGGTGGAGACTTGCCTCCGCAATCTCATTTGCAGTTTGTTGATGATACTGCCCTGATGGGGATGGCTACTGTTAGGGAAGCTACTAACTTGAGGTAGGTGTTGGACATATATCTTGTTGCTTTAGGACAATTGATTAATGAGGAGAAGTCTTCCATATTCTTCTTCAACACGCCGAGCCCCATACAGAGAAGAATTGCTAATATCTTAAGGTTTCAGATAGGGGTTCTCCCTTTGACTTATCTGGGTTTCCCAATTTCTGTTCGCCATCTTCCCAAGGGTTCTTGGCAGAATATTATTGATAAGCTCCGTGCAAAAGTTAATCATTGGACCCACAGATGGTTGTCTTTTGCGGGGCGGGTTCAGCTTCTCAAGTCGGTGGTGCAGGCTCTCCCTACCTACAGATGTATGCTTCAGGTGGCTCCGATGGGTTTTCTGAGGGAGTTGGATTCTCTTGAAAGGCAGTTCTTATGGGCGGGAAGTTTGGCTTCTTCCAAGTGGAGCCTGGTTAGGTGGGATGTTGTGTGCAGCCCAAAGCAATTTGGTGGTCTTGGTCTTCGACAGTCTGCGTTATCTGGAGTGGCTGTGGCTGCTAAGCTATTTTGGAGATGGTGTGTGGAACAGGATCAGCCGTGGGCCAGGATATTATCTCATAAGTATTTCCCGGGGATTCCACGGCAGGATCTTCCTCGTTACCCTCTTGAGGGGAAAGGTTCAGTGATTTGGAATACTCTTCAGAAGGGTGCAAAGCTTATTAAGGAAGGTTTATTTTGGATCTGTAGACGAGGAACTGAGGCTCTCTTCTGGTCGGATTCTTGGGATGGATTCCCTCCACTTACTTCTCAGTTCCCCAATCTACTTCCTTTGTGCCAAAGATTTCTCGAGGCTGGCTGGGCTAGGGTGAGTGACTTCAAGTCTGTTGCTTCTTTTGGTCAGTTGGAGGTAGCTCATTGGAAGGATCCCGCAGAGTGGCCAGATTTGGGACTTGCGGAAGAAAGTGCTGAGCTTCACAAGATTCTTCATAGTAGGAGTTGTAGTTCTCTTCTGGAAGAAGATATTCTTGCTTGGACCCATAATCCTAAGGGGGTTTACTCTGTTGCTTCTGGTTATCAGGTGTTATTGGCTCAGAAGCTAACTGGGGCAGAGGTTCATTGGTGGAAAAGGGTGTGGAATAAACTCTCGTGGCCTAAATGCAATGCTTTGTTTGGACTTTGGCTTGGAATAGGTGCTTGACCTGGGATAACATTCGTAAACGGGGATTTCAAGGACCTTCAATTTGTGTTTTGTGTGGGGGAGCGGAAGAGGATTCTTCACATTTGTTCTTTCGCTGCCCCTTTGTTGTGCAGCTTTGGCATTGGTGGTGGGAGGTGTGGAAGCTTCCTTGTATTCATGTGTGCTCTTTGGTTGAATTCTGGGATAGTATGGGAAGACCTCCTTCTATGGCTTCCTTTTTGCAGGAAGTTTGGTTCGTGGGCCCTACCTTTCTGTTTTGGCAGATTTGGTTGGAGCGGAACCGCAGAATTTTTCGTGATCAGAATTTGGTGGGTCGGCAAGTTTGGATGCGTATGCTTGGAGTGGTGCAGGAGTCTATTTTAGCTAAATGTGATATGGTTTTCCCCTTGGAGAGAGGTGATGCTGAGTTGGTGGCCAGACTAGGTCTTCAAGAAATTCATTCATCTTTTGTCAGTTCTAGGAACTGTAGGCATGGGAAAAAGAGGGTCCAATGGGTTGGAAGGTGGTTACCTCCTCCCAATGGATTTTTAAAGATCAATACTGATGGTTCTTCTAGGGGAAATCCTGGGCCTGCTGGAATTGGTGGGGTTGGCAGGGACTCAGCTGGTTCGGTGATTTTTCTATTCTCTATACATGAGGGGGTGAAGACTGTTAACTTCATGGAGGGTCTAGCAATTCTTCATGCTATTGAGAGGGCCCTTGCTTTGGGATGGAGAAAGGTTATATGTGAAGCTGATTCACAGATTTTGATTAATCTCTTGAATGAGCAAAAGATATCTGATATAAATTGGCAGTTGGCTTCGGTGGTTCAACGGATTCTTCAAGTTAGTTCTCGGATGGAGGAGGCATCCTTTGTTCACATCCCAAGGGAGTGGAATCGTGCTGCTGACTGCTTGGCCAAATGGGCCTCTGAGCAAGATAGTGGTTGGAAGGTTGAGGATTGGGATCAAGTTAACCCTGAGCTGCATCTGGATTTAGACCGGTTCTTGGAAGAGGATAGGAGGATACATGGGGATAGTTGATTTTGTTTTATGTTGTGGGGTTTTCACCTTGTTTTCTGGGACTGGGTCCCATGGTTATTATTGTAATGCTCTTTTCTGATTTTTAATAAAGTTTTTACCCCTTTGTTTTCAAAAAAAAAAAAGTATAGGGTTTGGTGGAATATGTATAGGAGGTCATGTATTTTTAATCCTTAAGCATGTACATGGATATTGGATAGTGTTCAAGTTGGTTTTGAGGTCTGAGGAGGCCTGGAAGTGTCACATTCAATAAACCCTCATAAATAGTGCATAGAATAAGGGTTTTCAGGTTTGGTATGAAATTGACCATACCAATGGAATTTAATTGTGGTTTTGGAGGTTTGAGGGAATATGAAATGATGCCCCAAGGTTTCAAGGGGATGTGACAAGTTTAAAGATATGTTCCTATGTAATTTATGTTTAATCAACCTAATTAGGTCAGCGTAGAAGGGGTGATTTTAGGAGGTTGGTTCAAAAGACTTATATCTAGTTTTGAGATATGTTGTACAACTTAAAGAAGAGTATTTGAATCCATTTTCTATTTTTTAGGTATTTTGGAGAGTATTTGAGTTAATAGCCAAAAATTGAGTTTGCACTACTACTAGGATTCATGGGTGAAGTTGAGAATGTTGCTTCTGATTGTTGTTTAACTTGCAAGATTGTTTGAATTGCTTTAAAAGACCATTTCAATCTTGTTAGATGCCTCTTAAAGGAAAGTTTTCAATTTGATTGAGTTTGAGCCTCTTGGTTCTACACCACATTCTCATTCCCAACCATGTGCTACCCATTGAAGATACAAGAACATACATTCAAGGGGAGATAGAATGATGCAGAGTGGCAAGGGAAGCACCTAACTTGACACACTTGTTAACTATACCCTTCAATAAGACAATCTGATCATATAACTTGACTCACACAACCAGAAATCACCATAGGTCTTGAGGATGATTTGGACACTCTTAATATGACAAAACATGAACAACCAACCAACCTTTGTTCATAGAAACTCTCATTCCCCCATTGCTACTGTACTATCCATGCATTCCTTCTAGCACTCACCAGTAGGACAGTCATGATAAAACTTTGCTAAATTCCAATAAAAGAGAAGGAAACCATGTTCAATACTTCTTACATAGACCCTTACAAATCCCCAAAAGCATAGGACCAAACACCAAGAGCAAGTGTATCAAATAACTAATTTATAGCTTGTGCAAAGAAGGAATCAACTTGTCAAGGCACACCCAAACACCCATAATTCCTTGAAAATACTTCAATTGGTTCCCCGAGACCTGTTACATGCTTTCCATCCATTATATTTACTCAAATAATCTGAAATCAACAAATAATGTATTCAAATGATCACATCTTGGACTGTACAAGGCAAAAACCAGACCTAGGGCATCACATAACTTTTGCAAATCTCCATATTTTGCTTTGAAAAAATATTAAGAATGTAAAGGAGTCCTAAATGTACCAATCCACCAAGTTTCAGATTTTTCCCACGGTGGAAATGGGAATTACATCCATTTTGGTGACCAAACCCTTGTTTTGCAATGTTTCAGACCCAGTTTCACTAAAATTGATGTAACTTATGCAATACTTAATTAAAATGAGCCAAATCACCACCAAAAGAAATTATACTCTTCCCTCTTTCAAACCATGCCAATTGGGAGTCTGTATAATTATGTTCCAGACCATACCAAGCATAGGAACAGGATACAACACTATAAAAAATAGAAAAAAACAAAGCTTTTATTATATTTAATGCTTCAAAACTTCATCAACTCTTAGCCTCGACCCAAGGGAGGCTTTTTAAACTTTTCACAATCACTTACAACTTCCCTCAACTGATTTCCAAGGAGGGAACCCATTGGTTAATGATAATCACATCATAAATGTTGAGTTTACTCCAAATTACATTATGAGAACTTTGCATTTTGAAGCAACCTTTCAAGCCTAAAGACCTAAGACCTTAAAAACCATTCAAATGGCTTGGAATTAGCCTTATTACATTATTAATACCCCCACCCTTTCACATTCACATAAAAATTCATGTTTTTTTCCTTTAAAGGCTACAAGAGCATCTTTTAGTGCAAGAGTGCATTTGTGTACATTTTGACTCAAAACTCAAAAACTAGCCCTAGATCTTGCTCAATGGTCTTGATTGACCTTATTAATGAAAAAAAGACTCAAAAATACTCATTCTAACCTCCTAACCACATGTTTTCATCAAATGAGTAAAAATGGAGAATGAGGTGTAGGTGCTCTTGCACCATACACCCCCCCTAGAAAAGACTTATGCCTCATGAGTTGTGTTTGATACCACTATCTCCAAGCTTCAAACAAGGTCCACTGATCCACAAAGCCACTCCACTGGTTCATGTAAACTAGAACTACAAACAGCCCTGCACTTCTAGCATTTTGGAATGTATTGATACATGCATTTTCCCTCTTCTTTGTCCTCACCTACAAACAATCTTTTATCTTTTCTCTAACCAAGATTGGATTTTTTACTATTTGCCTTGCCTTTAACATCTTCTACAAGAGGATTCAACACAAAAGAACAATCATCTTTAACTATAGTGTAGGTATTTTCCCTACTGTCATATAATGCCCCGTTGTCATATAGCCAAGGTCTTCCTAATAAGAGATGACAACATTCCATTGGAAGAACATCACACACAACACTATCATGATAACCACCAATTTGAAAATCCACTATAGCCTTTTCATTCACCAACAAAGATTGATCATCAGTTAACCATGAGATTTTATAGGGACATTCATGAGGAAACTTTTCAATCCTAACTTGTTGACCATTTCACATGAAACCATGTTTTTAGTTGAGCCAAAATCAATGACCACTCTACATACCTTGTCCTTGCACTTACAATTTGTCTTGAAGAGACTTTTCCTTTGCAAAGGTGCTTCCTCTTTTGCTACCTTCAATATTTTTTTTCTCACCATCAACATTTCCCCAACTTCAAGATCTGCATTCTTACTTGTGGAACAATGACTTTCACACTTCTCTTCCTGAACCAACTGTGCTCTCCTATCAATCTTCTTGTCTCCACTAGATGAACTACCGACCCTCTCAGGACATTTCCATGAAGGATGGCCAAACTCATTACATGTATAACACCTTCTTGTAAAATCATTAGTACCTCTACCAATACCAAACCTTCCTCTACCTCTAAAACCAAAACCACCTCTAGAATCATTGTGATCTTTACCTTTGTTTGCTCCATCTTGATCTTCATTCGGTTGCTTTGATGTAGAAGTTATTCCTCTTCCTCTCACTGATTTCTCTTGTCTCCTTTTAAGCTTCTTCTCCACCCTGATAGACATTTGATAACAATCCTCTACACTCCTACGGTTAGCCAAAACTAATTCATCTTGTATATTAAGCCTCAAACCACCAATAGATCTAGCAATTTTTTCATCTTTATTCTCATGATGACTAGACCTTAGACTCAATTTATAAAACTCCTTATTATAAGACTTAATATCCATTTCCCTTTGCCTCAAACTTTGCAATTTCTTAAACATTTAAACCTGATGATCCTTGGGTAAGAATTTACATTTGATTGTTGATATCATATTGTCCCATGATGTGATCTTAGACTTTCCTTTTTTCCTCCTCTCAAATTGAAATTAATCCCACCATACCAAAGCATGACCCTACAACTTAGTCTTTGCAATCCTTACTCTTTGCTCCTCAGGGAATTCTTCACATTCAAAATGATTATCTAATGCAACAATCCAATCAAGTAGTTCTTCATCATTTAAACTACCACCATGCATAGGAACATCAAGTTTTACCTTAAGCTTGTCACCCTTCACTACCTTCAGAAACTTTGCAATCCTTTAGTCTTATGGATCAAGTTCTTCTCCCATGTCTTCAAACTCCTCATCTTCCTCTTCTTTTGTCTCACTCTCTTCAGCATCCCTTTTCTTGTTTGTCTCCAAGGCTATGATCCTTTCTTCTAACTCTGAGTTCGTTAGCATGTATTTCCTTCATCTCCTTCATCTCTTTAGCAATATATTTATTCTTTGGAGGCATCTTGTCAACCTTTCATCTTCTTTAACCTGAAAAATGCAAACCAAAATCTACTCCTTGCTCTGATACCACTATGATGCAAAGTGGCAAGGGAAGCACCCAACTTGACACACTTGTTCCACTATACCCTTCAATAAGACAATCTGATCATACAACTTGACTCACACAACCAGACATCACCATAGGACTTGAGGATTATTTTGACACTCTTAATATGACAAAACATGAACAACCAACCAGCCGTTGTTCATAGAAACTCTCATTCCCCCATTGTTGCCATACTATCCATGCATTCCTTCTAGCACTCACCAATAGGAAAGTCATGATAAAAATTTGTTAAATGCCAATAAAAGAGAAAGAAACCATGTTTTATACTTCTTACATAGACCCTTACAGATCCCCAAAAGCATAGGACCAAACACCAAGAGCAAGTGTACCAAATAACTAATTTACAAGCCACCAAAAGGCTTCATTTAGCTTGTGCAAAGAAGGAATCAAATTTCCAAGGCACACCCAAACACCCCTAATTCCTTTAAAATACTTCAATAGGTTCCACAAGACCTGTTACATGCTTTCCATCCATTATATTTATTCAAATAATCAGAAATCAACAAATAATGTATTTAAATGATCACATTTTGGACTGTACAAGGCAAAGACCAGACCTAGGGCATCACGTATCTTTTGCAAACCTCCATATTTTTTTGTGAAAAAATTTCAGAATGTAAAGGAGTCCTAAATCTACCAATCAACCAAGTTTCATATTTTTCGCATGGTGGAAATGGGAATTACATCCATTTTGGTGACCAAACCCTTGTTTTGCAAGGTTTCAGACCTACTTTCACTAAAATTGATGTAACTTACTCAATACTTAATGAAAACGAGCCAAATCACCACCAAAAGAAATTAGAATCTTCCCTCTTTCAAACCATACCAATTGGGAGTCCATACAATTATGTACCAGACTATACCAAGCATGGGAACAGGAAAAAATGTTGTAAAAAATAGAAAAAATAAAGTTTTATTATATTTAATGCTTCAAACTTTCATCAACTCCCAGCCTCGACCCAAGGGAGGATTTTTAAACTTTTCACCATAACATAAAACTTACCTTAACTGATTTTCAAGGAGGTAACCCATTGGTTAATGATAATTACATCATAAATGTTGAGTTTACTCCAAATTATATTATGAGAACTTTGCATTTTGAAGCAACCTTTCAATCCTAAAGACCTAAGACCTTAAAAACCATTCAAATGGCTTTTAATTAGCCTTATTACATTATTAAGACCCCCACCCTTGCACATTCACATACAAATTCATGTTTTTTCCTTCAAAGGCTACAAGAGCATCTTTTAGTGCAAGAGTGCATTTGTGTACATTTTGAGTCAAAACTCAAAAACTCCCCCTAGATCTTGCTCAATGGTCTTGATTGACCTTATTAATGACAAAAAGACTCAAAAATACTCATTCTAACCTCCTAACCACATGTTTTCATCAAATGAGCAAAAATGTAGGATGAGGTGTAGGTGCTCTTGCACCATAGAAGAATTCAATCACCAGGAGCTTAAGATTTTTTGGATAGTGAGTTGATGGGAGATGATCTATTGCTTAAGCTGGAATATGAAAACCTAGTTTGGATGAAGCTAAATGTTTGGAATTGGTTTCAAATATTTTCTAGTGAGAGTGAGGTGAAGTTTGTTAGAGTGGCCCTCAATAAGGTTCATAGAAAATTTGTGTGGGAAAATGAAATAAGGGTTATCAATAAGGAAGCTAAGGTAGTGAAACAACTTCCTACACTAATATTGAGAGGAGAATAATGCAAAAAAATTATATATCTTTAACAATTACATAAAGTTAAACAAAAATAAACATAAATATCATGTGTACCATGACACAATGATTTATGTGGGGAAAACCCTTTCATGAGAAAAACTCCAAACTCCAAAAGCAACCCAATATATTATTCAATAAATCACAAATATTACAATATACTTGCAGAGAAAACTTCTCATAGGAGTGTCATCACTCAGATATCAAGAGACAACATGATCGTTATCAGACTCTCAGAAATCATCACAATCTATCTACTACAGTCGTAATACAATGCCCTCATTAAATAGAGTTATATTCTAGGGCAAGATAGGCCAACAAAATATCTTCCATTACATATAAAATCTAATAAAAAATGGTCTAGATTTACAATATATCATTTATTTAATGTATGTCAGCCATTCTAGAGATTGTGTTCAACTATTGGTATAAACAAGGTGCACTGACAATTTATTGTGATAGTTAGAGTGTGATATGTCTAGCCAAGAACCTAACATTTTATGTCAAGACCAAACACATTGATGTACAATATCATTTTGCTAGAGATATGGTCAAAGATGGTAGGGTGAAGCTGGTTAAGGTAGAGAATTTGATGAATGTTGTTGATTCTTTAACCAAGCCTCTAAGCATAGAGAAGTTCAGAGGGTGTTCAAAGACTATGGGCCTTTCGGCCCCTAGCAATTAGAGAGACAATGTTTACAACCTCATGTTGCTCTTCCAAGGTGTTCGACAAGTGGGAGATTTATTGGGAAAATTTGTCTCAAACTTGCAATTATATTTGGTTTATTGTTGATAGGATGTATATATATTTATATATATGTTTTCTAGTTACATCGATAGGTGTATAAAATGGCATCACAAAGCGAAATGTGAGCGTGTTAACTTTTTTAGGAAACTTCTAGAATGGCTGACATACATTAAATAAATGATATATTGTAAATATATACCATTCATTATTAGGTTTTATATGTAATGGAAGATATTTTGTTGGCCTATCTTTCCCTAGAATATAACTCTATTTAATGAGGGCATTGTATTACGACTGTAGTAGATAGATTATGATGATTTCTGAGAGTCTGATAACAATCGTGTTGTCTCTTGATATCTGCGTGATGACACTCCTATGAGAATTTTTCTCTACAAGTATATTGTAATCTTTGTGATTTATTGAATAATATATTGGGTTGCTTTTGGAGTGTGGAGTTTTTCTCATGAAAGGGTTTTCCCCACATAAATCACTGTGTCATGGTATACATGATATTTATGCTTATTTTTGTTTAACTTTATGTAATTGTTAAAGATATATAAATTTTTTGCATTATTCTCCTCTTAATATTAGTGTAGGAAGTTGTTTCACTACCTTAGATTCCTTATAGATAACCCCTAGTTCATTTTCCCACACAAATTTTCTATGAACCCTACTGAGGACCACTCTAACAAACTTCACCTCACTCTCACTAGAAAAGATTCAAAACCAATTCCAAACATTTAGCTTCATCCAAACTAGGTTTTCATATTCCAGCTTAAGCAATAGATCATCTCCCATCAACTCACTATCCAAAAAATCTTAAGCTCCTGGTGATTGAATTCTTCTATGGTGCAAGAGCACCTACACCTCATCCTCCATTTTTTCTCATTTGATGAAAACATGTGGTTAGGAGGTTAAAATGAGTATTTTTGAGTCTTTTTGTCATTAATAAGGTCAATTAAGACCATTGAGCAAGATCTAGGGCAAGTTTTTGAGTTTTGAGTCAAAATGTACACAAATGCACTCTTACACTAAAAGATGCTCTTGCACTAAAAGATGTACACAAATTTTCACCTACCTAGTCTAAATCCACATAACCATAACATAGCCATACAAAGATTTCTTCAATTTGCAAACCAATTTACTTTTACTTTTCACCACATAGTGCTCTAGATGTGTCATATAAATATCCTCCAAATCACCATGAAGGAAAGTAGTTATCACATCCATTTGCTCAACCTCTAAATCATAAGCATTAGCAATAGAAAGAAAAAATCTAATGGATGTCATTTTTTCAATAGGAGAAAATATCTCTCCATAATCAACACCCTTAACTTGAGAGTAACCTTTTGTAGCCAACCTTGCTTTGTAATTCTCAGTACCTCCATTTGAACCAATCTTTTTCTTGAATGCCCATTTGCAACCAAAAGGATTTTTTCCTTTAGGAAATGATACAAGATCCCATCTATCATTATTTTTCAAAGATGTCATTTCTTCATCCATACCAATCTTTCAGGATTCCACATCATTCATACCTAGTTTGTCTTCTACAAATCTAGGTTCATGTATCTTAGTATTCAAAAAAAAAATGCATCTCCAATCATCAGGTGAATAAATTTTAGGTGGTTTTCTATGTCTTTTGGACCTACAAACAAGTTGAGTTGGAGATTATTCCTCCTCTTTTGAAGATCTAGATCTAGATGAGCTATTAACTTCTTGTCTATCTGTGGGCCTCGATTCAACTTTCTTAGGTGTTGAATCAGCAATTTTTGTAGGGTGTCTATAGACTTATCTTTCACTCTTAGGATCTTTCACCTAAAAGGACAGAGATAGAACCCTGAAATTGAAGTGGTTCATTCAAATAGAGGATTGTATGATGTGAGTATGACTAAATGCAATGTTGTAAATGCAAATAACCAATGAAATTGACTGACTATTGATGTTGTTGGAAATAAGCAACACTAAGAGGGGGGGGGTGAATTAGTGTTTTACAAAAATTAACTTTATTATTCTGACCTTTAATCCACTTGGAACATTTATTCAACAACAATATGCAGAAACAAAAAATAAGAAACCACACAACCATAACACAAGGATTTTTTTTATGTCGAAACCTTGTTAGGGGAAAAATATGGTGAATGTCCAATCCACAATAAGTTCTAAGTATATACCCAAAAGAAATATTACAAAATGGAAATGCACTTGCATTCAGGCTCAATGCCTAGAGCTCATTTCTCAAAAGGATGGGCTCACTGCCCTTACAATGATTTGGATTACATCCAAAAGAAAATGAATTTATTGAATAACATCTACCAATGTTGGATTATAGTTTTGGTTAAGGTCTCATGAAAAACTTTTGTCCTTCTGACTGATATTGAACTTCTGCTCAACTCAGCTCAAGTTCACGCACAAAATCCTTATGCACAAGTGAAACTACACATGATATAGATCAAATATTCATTGCATGTTTGCAACATACACCAATACACCTTCTTTATATATTAAAATGATATAATCAATCATCTAGATATATCTGCAACTAGGGATTTAATTGTTACAAGTTAGCTCAACAAAACTTAAGAATATTTGCAAGTTGTCAGCCCAAATCATGAATAGATTTGATGCTTATCCAAACAAGTTAGGTAGAATATGGTTAGGACTAATAATTAAACATTTGAACATGAAAATATTTTGAATGATTCTACTTTACACATCCACAACGTGCCACATTTCCTGAGTCAGCTACAACAAACAAATAGACAAAAAGTGTCCTACTGGACCTCCAACGTCATACTGCAAATAATGCAACACCATAAAACTCGATAATAAGATAATCCACATGCTTATCAAAAAATTCCAGAGATCCAAAACACAAAAAAATGATCTGGTGAAGCCATCTGACTAGATGCCCTATTCCTTAAGTATTTTGCTAGTAATACACACTGGTATCACTTTATATGTTGGTATGAATGGATACTAAACTGCAAACCAAGGGGATGACTTTAGTTTCCATAAATGACAACACACTAAGCCATATTAAAAAAACCTCACCCTTTTCCATTGATGGAAACACTTAGTTAAAAATGACTAAGTATTGAGAGTGATAAGTACACTGCCAAAATGAAAAATACTGCTCCCCCTAAGAATATCAAAGCATTTTTCACTACACTCTCTCCCCCTTTGACATCAATGAAAAAATTGGGGCACCCAAAATTTTCAAAATTGTACAAACAGATCTAGAGACTTACAAATTTGAAGACGCCTGGAAAGACATTCTTCAGTCCATTTAAGTTTGAGTCCCACATGCTTTTCAAAATTTCCAAAATAGTAATGTGACCACATAGAAGATATTCCAAAGTTTCTATAGCTTCAAAATTTGCTGGATCAAGAGCAGTCACAACACCTTCATCTTCTTTCAGAGCATTCACTATCATCTCGATCTTTGGACTTATTAGCCCCCTGAGTTCACTGATTCTACCAATAATCCTTTCATTTTCAATCTTCAGATTCTTTATTTGGTTGAGAAAATATATTACTTGACTTTGTTGATGACAAACACTGTTGGTTAATGGATCAAATGTGTTGGAAATAGTAACCAACTGTTGCTCAATATCTTTCACCTGCTTCTCATTTGCTCCAGTAAATTTTGATAGAATTAGGCAGGAATTGTATACTTTACCTCCTTCAATTATAACACTTTTAACATTCTTTATGCAAGAGCCTAACATATTTTTATCTTTGTCAATCAATTCCTTTAGGCTATTAACTCTTCTCTTTGAACTCCTTTTGCACTTTAAATAGAGTTGAATTCTCAAAAGATTTGAAATGAGAATATACAGAGCTTATTAAATTCTTCAACTCACCAGAGGAGGAACCTGATGGGTCCATAACATAAGTGGGCATTATTTTCTAAAGGACTCCAGATGCAAGCTTTAACAGTTCATTGTCCTCAATGTGGTATTTCAATATCTTTTCACTAACTTTGGCTTGGGAAATTTTAACGACCTTCATCATTTGAATTGGAGACAAAGTGGAAAGGTTGATACATTTTCATCCAACTCAGGATCTAGCTCATCTTGTTGCTCCAACAAATATTCCTTCACTTCCTCTATTCTGATTTCTTGCTCCTTTTTCTTTTCGACTTGAGATTTTGCTTTAGGATTAGATTTAGGCATTTCAATTTCTTCAATATGAGTCTCTTTTCTTCAGCAAATGCCTCATTTACAATTGGTTTCTCTGAGTTTCCCACATTGGGAGAGGCCATAATATCCTCAAACTTTAGAGGATTAGACACATTCATGTTTTCCTCATTCACATTCCCTTTTTCTGATTCATTTACCTTCACATTTACTTCCTCATTGCCTTGAGTATTTTCAGTATTGATCTCTTCAATGTTTGTCTTTTCCTTTGACAAGAATTCTTTCAATATTACCCTAGTTTCACTGATAACAACATCAGTGTCACTAATCATGAGCTTATTGACTCTTGAATTGCTTCTAAATTCCTTTTTTGACCTTTAGAAGAAATAAATCCATTTCTTTTATTGACATCTCTAGGCACAAATCAACAAGAACTCTTTCCCTAATATTTTCTTCCTTTGTTATGGAACTCTCTCTCCTAGATTCCAAAGCATTATATAGGCTTGTACGCAAGCCAGACATGATTTCAACAAGAGTTTTATTGAAAACATTCAAGTGCTTAACAGTAGCTTCTTCAAGAATTTTCTTACCGGATTCATCAAAAGTATCATATAGGTCATAGAGTGGCGTGATATTTCCATCTTTTACTACTGCATCTGCAACTTCCTTGATAGACATGCTGGGCTTGTCAACTTTATCCTTTTTCTTTGCTTCTTCACCTTTATTAGAAGGTTTTCTCTTGTTTAGATTGACAACATGAGTCCCAAACGCTTTTAACTCTCTTACTACTTCTTTAGATTCAATTTCTTCCTCTTCATCTGTAGATACAACATTGTAAGTTCTTGAGCTTTTGTTCTTCTTCCTTCTTTCGAAGGCTTCGACTTGAGCAAACTGTGTTGCAGGGGAACTCCTAGTAGATCTAGTGTTGATAGAAGATGTTCCCAGCCTAGCTAATTCAACCATTTCCTTCTTCTTAGCCACTTCAGCTTGATCTCTTTTCCTTCTTATTTCTTTCAGCTTTTCCATAGGAAGACCCATACTCTCTGCAAGAACTTTTGTTTCTTTTCTTACCTTTCTGATTGATACTGGCTTCCTCAATTTAGAATGAACTTGTACATTTTTCTCTGCATATGTACCAAACCTTTCTTCATTCTGATCTAGTGGTGAGTTTAGCAGATGTTAACATACATCCTCAGAATGTTTCCATCTACTTCATACCCCATAGGCATGATCCAAACTATTCTAGGATCAACAACTTCCATGTGACGTTGGTCAATGTCAATCGTGAAGCATATAGTGTCTTTGCACTATTCCACTATTGTAGTGGGGATTCTCTCTCTGGCATGCAATAAGTTTCAAAAAAAATTGAAATGACCCCATAGGATTGTGTTACAGGTCTTTCGATCACCAAGTCCATCTAACATATCCTAGATCTGCACAACTACGGGCATATCATTATGCCATTGTAGTTTACCAACTCAAGTAATTCACCTGAAAAGTAGAAGTACAAATAGATTAATAGGTTTCTAAACTTTAATACATTCTTCTTGTCCTTCTTGATTTTTCTCAGATTCTCTAGTAGTTGACCTCTGAGTAGTTCACATAGATCAAATTCAACAATTTGTTTGATCATTTCATATGCTGTATAGATGGCTATGCCAGATACAAAATTTTCCTAACTTGAATGGTAGATCTCGTAGCCTATAACAGTAGATGCAAATTTTACATCAACCTCGATAATATGATCTATAGTCATTTCCCTTTTTTCCCAATGAGAGCTAGTCACTCTAGTAACCTCATCATTTTTCACCGACTTCAAAATTGGAAGTCTACCAGTGGAATTGAAGCCTGTGATTGCACAAATAGCTTCTTTGGAGATTTTGAAAGGAACATCGAACAACATGAATTCATCATGAACACGACTCAGAATATATCAAACCCACTCATCTTCTTTGAATATGGGAAATTTCATGAATTGCACAAATTTCTTGTCTTCTAGGGTTTTGAATTATGGTTTCACAGTATAATCTTCTTGAATGATGGATTGAGAATACAACTCCAATAACTATGAGCTACCCAAATATTCAATATTTACGTTCACAAATACCCTAATATCTTCAATGTGCAAAATACCATACAACACCGATGAAAATGAACCTAGTGGCTTTGTATCTACAAACTTATATGGATGCCATTTGAATTTTGGATGTGGCCTATCCTTAACTTTGACTAATAGAGGAGTAGACATAATTGCGAGCACAAAAATTTACAAGTTTTGCAATAAATACCTTTCAAAGATAGAACAAAATTTGATCACAGATTCTCCTCTATGCTTGAATGTCTCTCAATTTGGTAATGATCTCCTTAGAGCTCTCCAAACTTCTTTTCCTCCAAATGTAGTGTGGAAAATGAGGGTGGAAGTCATTATTTTATTGATCATGAACCTAACCCTTTACTTTTTTAATAAATTCCCTTGCCCTAACTCAACTGATTTACAATATTTTGTGTTTCAAGATAGATAATTCCTATGAGAAATCTCCAGTATTTTTCACTAGTGGGTATGTCCAGGATCATGATGGGCCAAAAAGTGGTGATATGATGGGTATTTGTAGGGTATGTGGCTGATGACATTTTTTTTACCCAAAATTGATGAAATGAAAAAGGCTTTTAAAGGAGATTCTCAGCTTTCCACCAATTTAAATTATCATTTACTTTGAATTTAATAAATAATTATTATTCATTTTCTATTTGAACTATGACTAAAGTCCTGATTGATAGGCTAATTGAAAAACATCTATAGCTTTCAAACGGTATCACATTTTTGGAATCCAAAACATGCATCACATTCTATGCTTTGCATACTGTAGAATTTAAAAAAAAATGAATTTCATGAAGTTTTGACCAAGTTAAGGTGGTCACACATATGAGTTTTTATATTTTTTATAAGTTTTAATAAAAAAGTCATAATTAATTATTTACTTGGAAAAAAATTACAAAAAAATATGCATCACATTCGGACATGAGTCCTCTACTTATGTCTAAAATATTATTAAAAATATTATCATTTTATTGTGGTTAGGGTGGTGAGACAGACACCTACTTCTTATTTTTTCCCTAAAATTTAAGTACTACTGCATTGAAATTTCAAATTTTCACCAAATAGATTTAAAAAAATAAAATATAAACCTAGTAGTTTAGAAACTATATTAAATTTTCTACAAATTCTATTCCTACATATTTTTGAAATAATATAGATAACTTATTCAAATTTTTACATCATGTTTCCTAACTCTATTTTTTTTGAATTTTTTGCAACTTAAGGGCCTGTTTTTTCCATGGTGATCCTGCACATAACGAATGCTTTAGAATTCATTTCACAATGTCTGAAAAGTGCCAAATTTCCTACTGAACACATCCAAATTTTAGTGCCAATCACTTGTAGGGGGTTTAGGAGTTTTTCATAATAGCTCCCCCTATGGTAGATGCCTAAAATCAATTTCTTGAAGTATTACCAAAGGTGGCTTCTGGTGTGGATACATTGTCTTCCACAAAGGAATTCTTCTTCACCCATTTCTTTTGCATTTGCTTCTTGATCTCATCAGTAGTAACTTTCCATTTTCCTTTAGCATCCGGTTGTATGTTTTGTTTTACCAGACCTTTTCTTTTCCAATAGAATCTAGAAGTGTGACAAAATTTGTTGCAACTATAGAAAACAACACTTATTTGTCCATGCCAATTGTTCCACTGACTTTGTCTCGATCTACACTAGTTAGTAATATGTCAAAATATATTGCATGCATAGCATCTGACATCTCTAAGAAAATTGTTCAGCACAATTCTGCATTCACTGGACTTGTGACAATTAAAACATTGACCTGAGAATGATGGTCTACTTGTATTCACCCTACTCCTACACTGAGAAGCCAAATGACCAATTTTTTTGCAAGTATAACAATAGCCATTAAATCTTTGAGCATTAGGTTGCCTTACCAGATTTCTTTTGGGTCCATTCATATGACTCCCTTATCTGAATTTTCCTTGTTTGGGATTCCTTTGTCCATAATTCCTTTGTCTGGATTTGGATCTTTCTCCTTCTTCATATCCAAGACCTCAATGATCACCATCAGTCCTCTATCCCTTGATTAATTCATCAATTTTGGATTTGCTTTCTTTTAATTTCTCCTTATACTCATTTGCAACAACAAGTTCATTTATGAGATCATCAAGTTGCTTTTCAAGCTCCTCCTGATTGTTCTTAGATTGCTCCAATTCATTATCTAGTCAGCTACATTGTTTTGACTTTTCTTTCAAGGATTGTGCAAGCTTTTCTTCATTCTTCTTCATGTCCTCAATTTCCTTGTTCATTCTCATCATGATAGATTTCATCTCATGCTTCAAGGAAACATTCTCTTGGGAAAAAAATTCCCATTCTTTTGTTTTCTCTTTCAAAACCTAACTGAGTTGTTCATCCTCCATGGTTTTTTTCTTTTGTTTCAACTAACCAGATATTTCCTTTTTTTTCTCCCTTGATTCATTGATCTTGTCTTTCAAGGACTGAATGAATTTTTTTGCATTCTCAAGATTATCTTGCAATTCCCGGATCTCAAATTTTGACTAGTCAAGATCATCCAAAGCCACCATAAGTTGTTGTTGAAGACTGCTTGTATCCATTAAGAACACTTTCCAAGATATCCCCAAGCTATTAAACTTCTTTCGAGGAACTTGATCTAATACCAATTGTTGGAAACAAGCAACATTGAGAGTGGGGGTGAATCAGTTGTCACATAAATTAAAGCTTTTTCTAACTTAACTTATCCTTAATCATAGATCTAATGAATGAACAATTAACCATAAGCAATTAAAACATTAGAGAGACAAATAACACCAAGATTTTTTATGTGGAAACCCTATTAGGGGGAAAACCACGGTGAATGTTAGTCCACAAGATTATACTTTGCTAAAAGTATAATGAAAACAATAAGGGGAATGTACATGCATTCAAGCACACTACCTAGAGCTCACTACTCAATTACAAAAGAGGACTCACTATCCAACAATAGGGTTTGGATTAAAAATCTAGAGGGTATGAACTGAGAAAGTAGCTTCTTCACAAGCCTGATTACAGTTCCAATTAAGCTCAACACTTCTTCACACTTTGCACAATATTCTACACACTCTGCTCAGTAATGATATTCACACATATGCACATAGGAGCACATGAAGTGTACTTTCCACCGATCATACAATCACTCTTATCTATCTACTACAGGAGATTCCATCACAACTTAATCGGCCAACAAAATAAAATATAATTTCAATGTCAGCCTAGATTTATAATTAAATTTTTAATGTGTATCCACCAAGGTCAGCCACAACATAATGGAGACCCAAATTAACATCTCCAACAAAAAAAAACTTTAATTAATTTCACCTCAAAGATCCACAACACACTACCACCAACATGTCGCTAGAAACATGAAAAATGAACATGTGCACAAAGATCTTCAACCATGAGCTCATTGATTAATGTGGATGTACCAAAAATATAGGGAATGAACTAAAGACATATGAGAACACCAAGAAATAATAGAGAAGAATCCACAACAACTAAGATAACTAAAATCACACAACCTTCATTCAAGAACACTGACAGAGACCACAGAAACATTGTCAGGCCACAACATACGCAAAAATTCACGTGAACCTCTAAAACTTCTCATGCATGATCTAGACGTACTCAACAATAAACCCTTTAATCCAAATTAGCTAATCTTTTACATACAAAAGAAAATTCCTTCATGACCTACATAGTTCCACTAGGAACCTGGAACACTTTTTCTTATAATTTTCTCAATATCCTTGACATATGCAACAATAGATACACCAAATTCTAATAGTGTTGACATCAATGACAACCACATATCAGAAACACATCCACAACATCCAACAATCTCCCAACAATCTCCCCCTTTGGCATTGATGGCAAAACATGGTGTGGAAAATACCATTAACCCAACATGTCGACTTATTTTGCACTTCATTTCTAAAAATATTTGTCATGTCTCTCTTCTCCCCCTAAGATGTTTTTCACATTAATCTTATCCCCCTTTGACATCAATGGAAAAGGTAACCATGACATTTCCATACACTCTGAACCACATATTTGCACATCTAATTACTCCCCTTGAGTAGCAGCCTTAGAAACATTAATTTGGATCATAATATAGCAATGAGGCCCATGGATTGATGCAAGTAAATGCATCATTTAGTTCTTATTAGGAGGGGTAATTACCCCTAGCATTCCTCTGAGATACTCAAAAGTATCTTTCGGTAATGGCTTAGTAAATATATCTACAATCCATTCTTTGGTAGGCACATACTCTAGTCTAACTTCTTTTTCATTTATTTTTTCCCTTAGAAAGTGAAACCTTATTGATATTTTTTTTTTCTTAGAGTCCAGTACCAGATTCCTTGATATATTTATTGCACTTGAATTATCACAGTATATGGAAATAGGCTCTTCATATATTACCCTGATATCTTTCATCATTTGTTTCATCCATGTCACTTCAGTAGAGTTATTTGCAGCAACAATATATTTTGCTTCAGTAGTGGATAGAGAAATGGAATTATGTTTTTTGACTGGGACACCAGCTTCTTCCCTAGGAAGAAAGCACCACCACTAGTACTTTTCCTATCATCTACATCACTATCCCAATCTGCATTAGTGTATATGCACAAAGTGAGATCATCATCCTTTGGATACCAAAGTCAAAAGTCAATTGTTCGTTTTAGATATCTAAAGATTCTTTTGACAATAATCACATGTGATTCTTTTTGATCATCTTGAAATCTAGAGACCATACACATAATATTCATAATATCTAGTCTAGTCTGAGTCAAGTAGAGTAATCCACCAATCATTGATGTATATCTGGTTTGATTTTCCTTAGGAGAGTCATCATTCTTAGTCAACTTACATTCGGTTACCATGGGAGTACCAACAGGTTTGGAGTCTTCCATTCCAAACTTCTTCAACAATTCTCTCACATATTTGGACTGAGATATGAAAATCTCTTGGTCCAACTATGTAATTTGCAATCCTAGAAAGAACTTCATTTCACCAATCATGCTCATCTCAAATTCACTCTTCATCTCATTAGAAAACTTCATGCATAGATTATCATCTTCACCAAAAATGATGTCATCAAAAAATACTTCTATGATTAACTCCTTATCATGATCTAATTTGAAGTATAAGTTACTATCAACAGTACCTTTAGTGAATCCAAGCTTTAGTAGATATTTGTCCAATCTATCATACTGGGCTCTAGGGTCTTGTTTGAGTCCATACAAAGATTTCTTCAATCTAAAAACCATATATTCCTTATTTGTTAGCTGAAATCCATCCAGATGTTCAATGTACACTTCTTCTTCTAGTTTCCCATTCATAACTACAGACTTTACATCCATTTGATAGACTTTATAGTTCTTATAAGCAACATAAGCAAGAAATAATCTTACTGATTCAATTCTAGCAATAGGGGAAAAGGTTTCTTTAAAATCAATAGCTTCCATTTGAGAGTACCCTTTACATAGCAGTCTTACCTTATTCTAGACCACTTCATCTTCCTTATTTAGCTTGTTTTTGAATACCCACTTAGTACCAATCACATTCTTGTCTTTGGTCCTAGGAACCAGTTTCCATGTGTCATTCTTTCCAATCTATGTCAGTTCTTCTTTCATGGCTTCCAACCAGTTTTCATCTTGATAGGCTTCAGTGACACTCTTAGGTTCAATCTTGGCAATTAGAAAATATTCTTCTACAATTTTTCTTCTAGTTTGCACTCCTTTTCTCTTATCTCCTATGATTTGACTTTCAAAGTGATTCAAATTTACATACCTTGGAGTTTTGAGACTTTCTCGGACTTGTGTCTTCTAAACTTTCTTCTACACTAGCACGTGTCTGTGCTTCTTGAATGACTTGATTTTCTGGAACAACTTATGGTTTCTTCACTAGAACATATGGAATAATCTAAAGTAGATTCAGCGTTGAAGTATTCTTCCCATGATTTGTGTTATCTTCATCTAAATCATAGCTACATCGTCTGGATGATTTGACAGAGTCCTCATCAACTCTGACATTTGCACTCTCAACAATCTCTCTCAATCTTTTGTTATAGCATTGGTATTCCTTGCTCTTTTTGGAGTAACCTAGGAAGATCCCTTCATCGCCTTTAGCATCAAACTTTCCTATATCATCATCTCTCCTGATATAAAATTTTCTTCCAAAGATCTTGAAATACTTAATAGTAGGCTTGTAATCAAACCATAATTCATAAGGGGTCTTACCAGAATTACCATTCAAATTTACCCGATTCAAAGTATATACAATAATGCTTACCACTTCAATCCAGTACATCTGAGACACATTCCCTTACATCATCATTGTTCTGGTAGCATCCAAAATTGTTATATTATTTCTTTCTACAACTCCATTTTGTTGAGGGGTTCGAGGAGCAGATAACTGTCTTTTAATTCCATGTTCTTCACAATAAGAATTGAACTCTTTTGAAATGAATTCTCCACCTCTGTCAGATCTCAGGCATTTTATTTTTAAACCTTTTTCATTTTCTTCCATGGTCTTGAAACTTTTCAACTTGTCCAATGCTTCACACTTTTCTCTTTAAAAGGAAACCCAAATCATTCTAGAGTAATCATCAATGACGAACATAAAATACCTTTCTCCATGAATACTTATAACTCTAGAGGGACCACAAAGATCAATATGTAGCAGTTCTAGCACATTATTTGAATGAAATTTTTTGCTCCAGAAGCAGACTCTAGTTTGTTTACACTTTTGACATTCTTGGTAGATTACATTAGCAGGCTTCACTAACCTAGGAAAATCTCTTACTACTTGAGTAGAACTTATCTTGATAATATTATCAAATTTTACATGACACAATCTCCTAAGCCACAACCAAATTTCATCTATTTGAGAAATTAAGAAACTTCCACTAGTAGTATTCAAGTGAAAAATATTACCTTTAGTTTGCACACCAGTAGCAATCATGTTTCTAGAACTCCCACAAATCTTGCATTTTCCATTCTTGAACTATAGATCATATCCCTTGTTTACCATCTTTCCAACACTTAATAAGTTATGCTTTAGGCCTTCAACATAGAGAACATCATCAGTATTTTCCTTACCACCAAGGCTAATAGAACATCTTCCATGAATCACACAAGCATTTTTATCTCCAAATCTTACAACCCCACTGTCATACTTCTCTAGACTCACAAACTTGCTTTTATCACCAATCATATGATGTGATCATTCACTATAAATGACCCACTCATCTTTCTCCTCAACTCAGGCTACAAGAGATTTCTTATCTTTAGTAGATTTAGTAGGAATGGGTTTATTTTCAATGGTAGCAATGAAAGCTCATTCATCTTCATTTCCATTATCTTTATCAGACTCATCATCATTTACTGCTTCTTCAACAAAGTAGCATTTCTTTTGGAATCTATGTTTTCTAGGCTTAGACATAGGAACTCTTTCAGGACATCTTAATGCAAAATGACCTATCTTACTACATGAAAAACATTTAATAGGAAATACATCTTCATACTTACCTATTCCTCTTCCTTCTTTCTTTGCAATCAGCGCTTCCAGTTCTTGTACTTCTCTTTCTTGGTCTTTGAGTTGTTTCAGTTCTTCATCATATTTAGATATCTTTCTAGAGCTCTCTCCTAGACTGTATCTTTTTTTGTAACTTCCAGATACAATAGACTTGAATGCAAATTCAGTTTTTGGTGTAGATTCACCAAATTCACTTATTTCAAAAGTAGCAAGCTTCCCTATCACTGCATCTCTTGTCATCTTGTTTACAGACATAAATTCCTCAATAGCATGAACCTTCATTTTGTAAGAAGCAGGAAAGGATCTGAGTATCTTAGCCACAATTTCATCCTCACTAACTGAACCACTAGAACATTTAATACCTATCACTATTTCATTTACTCTTTGCATAAAAGAAGTAATATTTTTATATTCACCCATCTTCAGATTCTCATACTTTCCTGTTATGCTCTATAGCTTAGCCATCTTCACCTGTGTATCTCCTTCATACAAAGTTTCCAGCTTCATCCAGATCTCATGAGCTATCTGCAGACCTATCACATTAGCCATCTTTGAATCTGTTAGAGTTCTCACCAATGCTTCCATAGCTCTATTATTACTTTTAACATCTTTGATCTCATCAACAATGGAGGGACCATTATGAGAGATAGTGTATTGATCTTTTGTAATCTTCCAATAAGCATCACCAATGCACTCTAGATGAAATTGCATCCTAACTTTCCATAGTGAGTAGTTAGTGAAATTTAAGCTTTTTCTAACTTAACTTATCCTTAATTGCAGATCTGATGAATGAAAAATTAACCATAAGAAATTAACACATCAAAGAGACAAATAACAAGATTTTTTACATGGAAACCCTGGGTATGTGCAGGATCATGGTATGCCAAAAAGTGGCAATATTTGTAGGGTATGTGGCTGACGACTTTTTTTCACCCAAAATTAATGAAACGAAAAGGGTTTTTAGAGGAGATTCTCAGCTTTCCAAAAATATAAATTATGATTTAATTTGAATTTAATAAATAATTATTATTCATTTTCTATTAGTACAACGTCGATCGATAGGCTGATTGAAAAACATCTATAACTTTCAAACGGTATCATATTTTTTGAATCCAAAACATGCGTCACATTCTATGCTTTACATACTATCGGATTAAAAAGAAAAATTAAATTTCATGAATTTTTGACCAAGTTAAGGTGGTCGAACAGACGAGTTTTTTATATTTTTCTAAAAGTTGTAATAAAAAATTCATAATTAATTATTTACTTGGAAAAAATTACAAAAAATATGCATCACATCCGGACATGAGTCCTCTACTATATATAAAATCTTACAAAAAAATATTATCATTTTATCATGGTTAGGGTGGTGGAAGAGACACCTACTTCTTATTTTCAAAATTTAAAAGTACTCTTCGCATTGAAATTTCAAATTTTCACCAAATAGATTTTATTTATTTTAAATAAACCTAGTATTTTAGAAACTACATTCAATTTTCTACAAATTCTATTCTTATATATTTTGAAATAATATAGATAACTTATTCAAATATTTCACGTCAAGTTGCCTAACAGCGATTTTTCTGAATTTTTGCCACTTAAGGGCACATTTGGCATACCATGATCCATACCCTATTGGGGAAAAACCATGGTGGATGTTAGTCCACAAGATTATACTTTGCTAAAAGTATAATGAAAACAATAAGGGGAATGCACATGCATTCAGGCTCACTGCTCAATTACAAAAGAGGACTCACTATCCAAAAATAGGGTTTGGATAAAAAATTTGGAGGGTATGAACAGAGAAAATAACTTCTTCACAAGCCTGATTAAAATTCCAATTAAGCTCAACACTTCTTTACACTTCACACAATCTTCTTCACACTCTACTAAGTAATGATATTCACACATACACACATAAGAGCACACATAGCATACTTTCCACCAATCACACAATTGCTCGTATATATCCACTATAGGATATTCCATCACAACTTAGTTGGCCAAGAAAATAAAATATAATTGCAATGTCTGCCCAAATTTACAATTAAATTTTTAATGTGTATGCACCAAGGTCGGCCACAACATAATGGAGACCCAAATTAACATCTCCAACACAAAAATACTTTAATTAATTTCACCTCAAAGATCCACAACACGCCACCACCAACATGTTGGCCAAAAACATGAAAAAGTGAACATGTGCACAAAGATCTTCAACCACAATCTCATCGATTAATGTGGATGTAGCACAAAACTAGAGAATGAACTTTACAAATCTAAGAAAACCAATAAATAATAGAGAAGCATCTACAAAAACTAAGATTACTAGAATCACACAACCTTCATTTAGGAACACTGATAGAGACCACAGAAACACTGTCAAAACACAACATACTCAAAAATTCACGCAGACCTCTGAAACTTTTGGTAGATGATCTTGAAATACTCAACAATAAACCCTTTAATCCACATTAGCTAATATTTTATGTATAGAACAAAACTCCTTCATGATCTGCACAGTTCCACTAGGAACCTAAAACACTTTTTCTTATAATTTTCTCAATATCCTCAACATATATAGCAATAGATACACCAAATTCTAATAGTATTGACATCAATGAAAACCACATATCAGCAACACATCCATAGCATCCAGCAATCTCCCAACAGGGGGGTGAATCAGTGTTCTGCAAAAATTAACTTTATTATTCTGATCTTGAATCCACTTGGAACATTTATTCAACAATAATATGCAGAAAAAGAAAATAAGAAACCACATAACCATAACATAAGGATTTTTTTACATGGAAACCCTGTTAGGGGAAAAACCACTATGGATGGCCAATCCACAATAAGTTTTGAGTATACCCAAAATAAATATTACAAAATGGGAATGCACTTGCATTCAAGCTCACTGCCTAGAGCTCACTGCTCAAAAGGACGGGCTCACTACCCTTACAATGACTTGGATTAGATCCAAAAGAAAATGAGTTGATTGAATAGCATCTACCAATGTTGGATTATAGTTCTAGTTAAGCTTTGATGATGAAATTTTGTCCTTATGACTGATATTGAACTTGTGCTCTACTCTTCTCAAGTTCTCACACAAAATCCTTATGCGCAAGTTAAACTACACATGATATCACTCAAATATTCGTTGAATGTTCACAACATACACCAATACACCTTCATCATATATTAAAATGATGTAATCGATCATCTAGATATATTTGCGACTACTGATTTAATTGTTACAAGTCGGCTCAACAAAACTTAAGAATATTTGCAAGTTGTCATCCCAAATCATGAATAGATTTGACGCTTATCCAAAAAATTTAGCTAGAATATGGTTAGGACCAATAGTTAAACATTTGAACAGGAATTTTTTTGAATGATTCCACTTTACACATCCACAATGTGCCACATTTCTTAAGTCAGCTACAACAAACAAATAGACAAAAAGTGTCCTACCGAACCTCCAACCTCATACTGCAACAAATACAACACCACAAAACTTGATAATAAGATAATCCACATGCTTATCAAGCAATTCTAGAGATTCACAACACAAAAAGATGATCTGGTGAATTCGTCTGATCAGATACCCTGTTCCTTAAGTATTTTTCCGATAATACACACTATATCACTTTATCTGCCTATATGACTAGATACTGAACTGCAAACCAATGGGATGAATTCAATTGCCGTCAATGACAACACACGATGCCATATTCCAACATATGCAAAGTTAATGTAAAATGCAATGTTTTAAAACACAGTGAGATATGCAAGAATGGACTAAAACATGAACAAATGCAAAAAAAAGTTGAAAGAGGGTGATCAAAGTGCACCTAGAGGCATATTTAACATCTAAGAAGATTCTAGAATGCTGGTAAAATCACTACAAATCACTAGTGGGACTCATTCACCACTAATGGTGAATGAGTCTTGCTACTAGTAAAATCTCCTAAAATAGGTTTCTGACTGCTAGGAACTAGAATCCAAAAAAATCACCTTTTTTAGCCTTAAGGTGGCACTCATTCACCATTGATGGAGAATCAGTCCTCCTCCAAAATTCTATGAAATCAAAGGTCAATTATGTAGCTTCAGATCTACAATTGTCTTCTTGTCGAGTTGACAAAGTCAAATCTATAGAAAACAGACTATAGGTTGTCTCCAAACTTGAAATAGGGTTTAGTTGACTTGTTGACCACCTTTCAACACCTAATTGCTTGACAAATTTACATACAAAAGTCTATAAAAACACATGCAAAAGGGGAAAAATAGTTAAGGGTTAGAGTATACGGATTTTCCTTGGTCAAATCCCACTTTGGTAATCAAACCCTTAATGAAGAAATGGAATGAAATGAATAAGAAAAGATGAATAAACAACATTCAAATGTCCTTAACTCACCACAACCTTGTTGAAAAAAATTGAATTTATGTCAATGGCTACTCCAAGATGCTTGATTGAATGATGCAAAGTGCTCAAATGCTAATTGATGTTTAGTGAATGTAAGTGAATGAAGAGATGATTGGGAGATGTAAAATGATGGGAAAAACACTTATTTATACACATTTATTCCCTAATAACCCAATGATACCTCATCACAGGCTGACATAAGGTAATTTTGAATAAAAAACCAAAAGAAAATTTGAGTTATTTTTATTTTGGAGCCAAGAGGGACTCATTCACCACCCATGGTGAATGGGTCCCACCTTGGGCTTGTAAGTGGGGGTCAGGAATTAAGTCACATTTAATGTTGTTTGTTGGATTTACATTCAAAAATACACTTAATTAAGCCTTATGAGTGCATAAAGGGGTCAAATAAAGCATAAGAAAGGTGTAAATAGTGAAATTAAGCGTAGAAAAGCATGAAATCTTGTTACAAGACTTTACAACACTTTAAAATAGGACTTGATAAGTGATGAAAAGGTGATTTTTAGGTGAATTATAATGAAAAGTGTGTAGAAATGTGTTACAACACTTCACAACATCTTCACAAGATGTCATAATTTGAATATTTAGGACCTAATGTGAATGCATAAGTTACATTACAACATTAAATCAAAGTAGGACAATTCAAACATCATAGGAGAAAGACCTACAAGACCATGAAAATGTCAATGATCCATTTTTCTATGGTACAGGTGTAGAAGGAAATTGAATCACATCTTCTTGTTTGTTTTGTTCTAGCTACAATGTAATAGAAGAAGGCTTAGTTTCTCTAAAAATAACACTTCTACTATGTATTACCTTCTATAAAATAGGATCCCAAAGCTTGTATCCTTTCACACCATAACTATATCCAATGAAGATACATTTCAAATCCTTGTTCTCCAACTTTGTTCACTTCTCCTTTGGCACATGTGCATATTCCTCACAACCAAAAATTGTAAGATGTCTTAATGAAGGCTTGCGACCTGACCATGCCTCTATAGGCATCTTATCAACAAGAGCTAATGCAAGAGACCTGTTAATCAAGTAATAGGTATGGCAACATATTCATCCCAAAACCTTTATTCTAGGCCAGCACCACTCAACATACTCCTTGCCTTCTCCATCAATGTCTTGTTCATTCGTTCTACAACTCCATTCTATTGTGGAGAATATGAAGTTGTCTTCTATCTATGAATACCAAAATATTTATAGAATCTATCAAAATCATTAGTGAAATATTCACCTCCATTATCAGTCCTTAAACATTTTATTTTCTTTCTAGTATACAACTCAACCATTGCTTTAAATTCTTTAAATTGACTAAAAACTTCATATTTACTCTTTAGAAAATATACCCATGTCCTTCAACTATAATCATCAATAAATGAAACATAATATTTGGATTTACCAATCGAAGGAACATCTACAAGACCAAACACATCATAATAAATAAGGTCCAATACACCACAAGATTTATGAGAACTCGAGTAAAGTTAAACATGATTTTGTTTTCCATAAATTCAATGCTCATAGAAATTAAATTCAAGATTACAATCAGACATACCTTCAACAAGTTTTTTATTTTTCAAGGTCCTTAGACACTTTTCTCCAATGTGGCCAAGTCTCTGGTGCAATAACATAGTTTTCTCTATAGGTAGCTTTTTTTTCAGAAGAAAGAGAACCCTTGGGTACCCAAAAGCCATGACCATCTACTGAAGGTGAAACCATCACTTCTTCCATAGACTTGCTTTTCAACGAAGTACTATTGCACTCAATAGTGCATGCATCTAGCTTACATAATGTGCCATATTTGACACCTCTAGCAATCATCATAGCACCTCTAACCATTTTGCATCTTGCATCAGAAAATACTACCTTCACATTTGCATCTATTAGTTTTCTCATAGATTACAAATTTTATGCTAATCCAGGGATATGCAACACACCATTAATTGTTTTTATTCTACAATCAGGAAACATGATTTTAACTTTACCACAATCAACAGTTTCTAAATGAGAATCATCACCCAAGTACACCTTACCTCCATCAAATTCTTCATATTCAGAAAACCAATATCTATATTAAAGGTCACATGGAAAGATGCACCCGAGTCAATTAACCATGCATCATTACTTGCATGAGTTGCCAAAGATGCAATGAATGTGTCACCATCTTCCTTTTCCAAATTAGAATAAGAATAAAATTTCTTGTTTTTCTTCTTCTTTTCTTCTTTTCATTCCTTATGAACATGTCTAGGCTTACCATAGTTCCAACAAATAACTTTGGACTTTCTAGGAGATTTAGATCTCCCCCAGGACTTTGATTTGTCATGCTTCTCATTCTTATTTCCTTTTTCCTTAGGTCTTCCATGAACATTCAAGGCCTCCTTGGTAGTGATGGATAGCTTCCTCCTCATCTCTTCAGAAAGAAAAGAACCCGCCACATCTTCAATCTTCAAAATAATAGTACTCCCAATAGCCATAACAAGATATCTCATGAATCAAGAAAAGAACAAAGTAGGATCCGACATTCCTCTTCCTCATCCATTTTAACACCAACTATTTCCAATTGAGCCATAGGGATATTGAATGCTTCCAGGTGGTGTATAATTCATCCAACCTCTTCCATTCTCAAGGAATACAACTTCTTCCTCAAGAAAATATTCTTCACTAAAGATTTGGCTTGATACATTTCACCAAACTTCTTCCATAGTTTCTATGCAGAGGTATCTTCATGGACATTAATTAAAATAGAGTTTTTCAACCATAATATAATTATACCCTTGGATTTATGGTCCATAACATCATATTAAGTGGCTTGAGTAGGATTTGTAGGTCTTGAAAAATTCTCATCAATAGATCTTCCATCTTTAGCTTCCACATCTCAAAATTATTTCCAAAAAATTTCTCCACCTCTATTCTCCTTCATGAACTTGCCATCTAAAAATTCCTACAAGATCACAAAGTGTCTTCTGCACAAGCTCCCACTCAAATCTTTATTAGTTCAAAAAACCCAACAACCCACAATTGAAACCAAAGGTGATCAAGCCTTGATACCACTTGTAAGGAAGATAGGATAACAAAACAACTTCCTACACTAATCTTGAGAGGATAATAATGCAAAATTTTTACAGATGTTTAATAGTTATAGAACTTAAACAAAAATAAATGTAAATATCATGCATACCATTAAACAATGATTTACGAGGGGAAAACCCTTTTAGGAGAAAAACCCCACACTCTAAAAGCCGCCCAATATAATATTCAGTAAATCACAAATATTACAATATACTTGTAGAGCAAGCTTCTCATAGGAGTATCACCACTCAGAGATCAAGAGATAACACGACCACTATCAAACTCTTAGAAATCATCACAATTTCTCTATCGTAGACATAATACAATGCCATCATAAAATAGAGTTACATTCTAGGGCAAGATAAGCAAATAAAATATCTACTATGAGATCTAAAACCTAATAATGAATGGTCCAAATTTACATTATATCCTTTATTTAATGTATATTGGCCATTCTAGAATTTTCCTAAAAAAGTTAACACACTCACATTTTGCTCCATGTTGCCATTGTATACACCTATCGGTGTAACTAGAAAACACACACACACACACAAATATATATATATATATATATATATACATCCTATCAACAATAAACCACATATAATTACAAGGTTGAGATACATTTTCCCATCATTATCAACAAGGAGGCAATTTGAGCCATAACTGGTCTTTGTGATACTAGATCAAATCCAGTTCTAAAGGAAGTGAAAAATGATGTAGTCACATGGTTGATTGTTGCTATATATATATATATATATATATATATATATATATATATATATATATATACATCCTATCAACAATAAACCACATATAATTACAAGGTTGAGATACATTTTCCCAACATTATCAACAAGGAGGCAATTTGAGCCATAACTGGTCTTTGTGATACTAGATCAAATCCAGTTCTAAAGGAAGTGAAAAATGTTGTAGTCACAAGGTTGATTGTTGCTACATTTTATAGAAGAGCTCTAACTACAAAGTCTATTGCAAACCCTGTTGTCAAGTATGTTGTCTTCATGATTGGGTAGAAAATCTATTTCATGAACTGAGTAAATTGAATATCTACTATGAAATTTCATACTACATATGAAATGGTGGAAAATGGAAAGGATTTTGACTTATGTGAATTTCTTAGGTTGAAACTTATGGAGAACCTGAATATGACTAAGGAAAAAAAGCATTTCTTTAAATTTGGCACTTTAGTTGTTTGTTTATTATTTTATTTTCTAAGGGAGTTATCGGGAAGAAAATGCATAACATGGGATGGTAATAGGCTGGTTGCTCATCATAATTTTGATCATTTGTGTAGTCTAGGAGCTTTTAGGGCACAAAAAAATTCCCTAACTACTTTTTTTGTAGTATTTTAGAATGAAATGCATGAAAGAAACTGTATTCCAAGAAGTCTAGTGAAGGGGTATGAAAAAGAGATAACCTTTCTTGTAACTACAAATGAGTGCATTATATAGGCTTTTGAACCCAAAATTCAATGGATTGAACCACTGGTATATGAGATTGATGAAAAAATGGTGGAGAGGTATGTTAAGATTTTGGTGAGAAGTCATAAGGACCCCTCTCTACCTAGGCATGGAACATATGAGGATAAATCTACTGAAGTTCATCTAGAGGCTATCACATCTAAAAGAAGAAAGAAGGTGTAATATTTCTTCCAAGGAAAAACTTTTTCTAAGGATGATATAGAATAGCTAAAGGAGGCCCTTGATGAAAGAAAAGCTAAATCTATTGAATAGCTCTCGAGACCTAGGAAATCAAGAAGACTATCTTTTGGTGTTGCACCAACACCTATATCCAATATTTCCAACCCCAGTGCTACTAATATTGAGAAAGGGGAGAAGAAAGAACAAAGTTTCCCTACATCTGTTAATATTGTTGTCCCTACCGGTCCTAGTATGAGGGAATCTAAGAAAAAGGACATACCTCTTACCACACCATCTGCTCCTTTAGGAAGAGGAAGAGTGAAACAAAAGGATAACATGAAAAAAAATAGGAGTGATGTTATTCAAGAAGAAATAGAACTTGGCATAGAAGAAGGGCATCAGATGAAAAGAAGCAAAAAGAGTAGTACCTCCCATGAAGAAGGTTTGATATCTCTATGGATGAGGAGACAAAAGAAGAGGAGGATACTTATAGGATTCATGTGCATAAGGAGAAGAATGAAGAAGGATCGTCTTATCCTATGGATGACATGCCTGGATTCCCTCCGATAAGTGATCAACCATCTTTAAATCTAGGAGATTTCTAGTAAACAATATGATTGACAATGACCTTATTCCAACTTCTAGGTTGTTTGATGAAGCTAATGATGAAGGGAAGGAAACCACCGTAAATGCATTTATTCACTATATAGTTATGTGTAATTTAAGTATGAAGACCATACAGTCTAAAGTTATTGAAAATGTGTGGAAAGAATTAGTACTTAGAAGGAAAACGGTTATAAATGTTGAAGATAAGATGAGAAATGAAGCCTTAAAATCCATTCATTCCACTTTTTTGGAAATAGAAGTTGCAAATCTACTAAAATAATGTTCTACATTATTTAGAGTCAAGCAGAGGGTTAATATGCTAATGACTAAGGAAGAAGACTATATGGAAAAATTAAGGCAAGAAACTCAGGATGTAATCAAACAATTAGTAAGGAGTTATGGGGAAAGAACCAATTCTTCATCCCACACAACTCAAGCATAGTAACATGTTACTATTACAAAAGTGATGGATAATCTAGTTTTGGAAAATGTTGATGAGACACTTTGTATTTTGGAGACCCCTGCCCCTTAGACTGATACAAGAGAGACAACCAACAAAAGGTCTAATAATCAACATAAAGATCATTTCGGTGATAAGCAACAAAAAGAACATCAAGAATCTACCAAAAATAGGGATGAGAAAAAAAAAGATGAAAGTGAAGGGAGTAAGGAAAAAATGAAGAATAATGAAAAGGATGATGAGGATAGAAGGGAGAAAGAAAAAAGAGAAAAATCCTCTGGAAAGTCATCTAAAGAAGAACAAGAAAAAGAAAAGGAAGAAGAAAAAGAAAAAGAAGAAGAAGAAGAAAAAAGGAAGAAGAAGAAAAAATGAAGAAGAAGAAGAAGAAGAGAAGAAGAAGAAAAGGAAGAAGAAAAGAAGAAAGAGGAAGAAAAGAAAGCCATTCCAACTGAGAAGAGCATAAGAGAAATTCCAATATGTTATATGTTGTCAAAGCCATCCAAGGAATCATCCAGGAGGAACCTTAAAGGTCTTCTTTTAAGGAAAACTGTACTTCAACTTGTGCTTCCACCTCAACTAGTTAAGCTTTCGTCACATCCAAGTTATGTGGACTTGACCAAGATTACACTAGGTGATAGAATAAAACTAAGTGGAACTTTTTGTAACTTTGTCACATAAGAAGCTATGGAGTCATATAAAAAAGGGAAATGAATTAATAAATGAAGCTATTAAAGCTTTACAAGATACATCCCTTGGTGTTACAACATATAACTCTTTAGGTCCAATTGAAAATTTGAAGCTTATAGTTAATTCAGTCAAATAGTACATGTCTAACCTAAAGGTACAGACTGTGAAAGAAGTGGATTTAAGTCCGGTAGAGAAAAAACTATTGTTTTTGCAAGAGAAGTGTACAATTTCTTGTGATAGGGCTTTGAAAACTTTGAAAGAAGTAAGTGAATGTGATGAGGAAGCCTAGTTGCTATTTTTCTATTGCATGAAGTAGCTTGAAGCCACTTGAGGTATTAGGGATTTAATGGATTCAATTGAGTCTCAACTTGCAGATGCCTCCAAAGATTATAAGGTTGCAAATGATAGAAACTATGTTGGATGGGTTTCTATTGCAAATCATCAGAGAAATTTTTTCATCCTATAGAGGTAGAAAGAAGATGCTATGAGACGTTATTCCCAACTTGGAGACTTGGTTATGTCTAGACATGTCTCTATATCAAATGCATTGATGGAAGTATAAAAACTTGAGAAGATGAATGTTGTTCCATCCACTCTAGAAGAAGGAGAAGAATTCCTAGTAGAATTAGAATATTTTCACAAAACACTTCCCAGGGAAAAAGGAGTTTGGGATGATGAAAATCCAGCTTGGGAAGTGATTTTCAAGGAGTTATAGGGTGGCCCCAGTTCTTGATTTGAAGTTTTTTTTTTTAATCTTTTTCTAATCTTTTTCCCTTGATGTCAAAGGGAGAGAAGAGGAGAAGAGTAGCATAAAGAACGATATTTTTTTTTGTGTTTGGTGTTCCTATACATATTATTGGTGGAGTTGAGTACATTTTTACTACACAATATTATTTTTTGAAGCAAGTATCATTTTTGGCACATGTTGCAATCAATGACAAAGGGGGAGATTGTTGGAAGAATGAAGAAGGTGACCCTTGGGTTTTTTTTCATTGATTCCAACACTGATTGATAACTGGCTAAGTAAACTATGTGTCTATACTAATCCGATATTTTTATCTACAAATCCTCTCAGTAAAAGGAAAGTCTATGAGTTTTTGATATGTTTCTCATAAGTGTCAGTTACAACTATAAATGAGATTTCAGAAATTTTTGTTGATCTGGTTGAGTTATCCAAGTGAAAAAAGTTTGACATTCTTTTGGTTGACAGGGTTATGAACTATTTATCTTATAAATGTTTAAAATGCTCTTTATTAGTTCTAGGAAAACCTAATTAGTGTTCATTATGATTTTTTGAGTGTTCCAAAAGGAATTTTGATTTAAGGTGACAAATATTTTTGAATTATGCATTCAATTAGGCCAGCCTAATTGATGTATAAAGATGAAGATATATATGTGTCTATGATGAAGAAGAAATTAATATGGATATAGATGAAGGAATGGTGTGGCATAAAGTGACGTGAAAAGTGTTCTAGTGCAAATATTTTGACAGTTGTTGTATGCCTACAACCAAAGTATAATTTTTAGTATTCCAAAGCTTTATCGGAACTAATCTCTGCACTTTGAAGGTGTACTTTCTCAGTTCATCATTTGGCAGTGAGCCATGCCTTTTTGTATCTATGCAATAAGCCATTTTGTATTCAAGCTATGAGTCTTTCAAGTATAGTGAATCCTAGCAGTGAGCCTTATAATATCTTGTAATCAATTATAATATATTGTGAGCTAATCCTCACCATGGTTTTTCCCTTTTTGGGTTTTCCAAGTAAAAATTATAGTGTCAATGTGTTATGATTCCTTTTATGTTTTGGTTTACTTTTGTAGCTAGATGTGGATTGATAATTGGATGGTTAGTAATTAATTGTGTTAGTAGAATACTGACTCACCCCCCCTCTCAGTATTTAGTGTATTTGACAAGGTCTTCCTACCCTATATCCACCTAGGGAAATTGGTGAATATAGCAAGCAAAGAATGCCTTACAAACTAAAGAAACTTCAATTCTCTTATCCACCAACTGAAATTGAAAGGAATTTATAGATACTTTTGTAGTTTGGACTTATAATGTTATTACCACCCATGTGAGACATGCCAAAACTATATCCTAAAGATGAAAATCTTCCACATTATCCATACCATAGAACTCTTGGACATAGTACCAATTATTTTAATGCATTACAATGAATATTTAAACAACTTGATATCATAGAAATAATCCCTTAAAGCATGCATTTTGCTCCTTTGCATGTAATAGTTGGAGGATATTAAACATTCTCACTATTACATGTTTTTACACTTATTAAAAATCATTATCTTTGATGCAAGGAGCTTATTACCATCACCTACCTTGGCTCATTCTTTCCTTGCACTAAGTGGGGGCAAGAATTTGATAGCCTTCCTCTAGTTCGGAACTTTCTCTTGTCCCTTTGGCTAGTTTTCTACCTTTTGTTTATACTGGTCGAGATTGGGATGTAGACAACTTGCTTTAGGTTGAAACATGTGCCTAACTAGTCTTTTACATTTTCATGTTTTCTTTTTATGATTGCATGTGTGTAATGTGATTTCATTTGATGTATATCTCTCTCCTTATGCATTGCTCTATATGTGTACCTTCATTATTCTCTATTTGATAAGAATTTTTCATTTATCTTGTGTTTTCCTTTTGGGGATGACACAAGGCATTGACACATTTAGGTATCTTCCATGTTGATTTGAAAGGATTTTTCTTTATTTTTTCTCTCTTCATGTCATTCTTCCAGTTCTATAACTATTTGGGGAATGATGATAGTTCCATGTTCTATGACAACATCGTAGCAAAGATATAATGACCCTGAATCCATATATCCCTTATGTATTTGTGGGGGCAACCCTTCCTATTTCATTATGTAGCTTCATTTCAGAAACATATGACTTGGCATATGGTTTTCTAAGGAAATCTCTCATGTCTTAGGAGAAAAAATTGGCTATTTTAAATCAATTTCTCATAGTAATGGTGTAGCAACCATTTTAAACTGGGGGCGTACATCGATGACATATTTTGGCATATTTCATGGTACAGTTTCTTTTTTCTTATGACATGTCCCTTTCTTGATGGTGTCAATGGTTTTGATGTCCTCCAAGAGTGTATGATCTCCCTTTGTGGCATGATGCAAATGAGGCATCCCATGAGTGACAATATGATATCCTTGACTTGTCCATTATTGGAGACATTAGGAACAATGCTCCCTAAGAAGAATACTTTACATGAACAAAGAAAAATCCCCTTTAACAAAAACTTACATACATGACATTCAAAAGAATCTACAAAAAGCATTACATTGTTGTGCCTTATCAAAGTTGTCAGGAGGATAACTTCGATATGGTATGAGAGGCTAATATGATTATCTCATTTTCCACCTCATTGGGATAACTCACCTAGTAGACAAACTGAGGTTCCACTACCCCAGAGTGAGCATATACATATTTTGGGACAACTCCCCTAGTGGATAGACTAAGGTTCCACTACCCCAAAGTGAGCAACATATGTTATGGAAAATTAGCACTGTTCCACATCGCATTGGAATGGTTGTGCTTGATCCTTTTGTTTTTCTTGGCCTTTGATAGGGTATGAGTATGTATCTTTGTTATTGTTGCATACGTAAGTGTCTTGAATGTATACTTTAGTGTTAGCTTGACATGGGGTCATCCTCTCACTAAAGTGGGGGAAAATATAGTGACCAAAAAAGTATCCCTTTTTCCTCACTTGATTCGGGAATAATTGTCATTGAATTAACCTAATTTTTCCTAGGTTTAATGTTGTAATGTGTTGTACACATTTACGTTGATCTTGGGCCCCCTTTTAATAAAATGTACTTAACTTGTACCCTATTTATGGTGTTGTAAAGTGTTGTAACATACTTTCACACTTATCTAGGGTCCTCTTAATCAATTGTGGTTAATTAGAGTTAATTAGCCCCTTTAATTCAAATTTAATCCTTATTCATGACAACTTTCGAGGATCCATCCCAACACCCATAATTCAAAATGGAAAAAAAATAATTTTGAAAATTTGAGGTCCTAGAAATTGGTGCTAGGACCCATTCACCCTAGGTGGTCAATGGGTCCTCCCTCTATAGGACCCCCTTTTCTTTGCAAATTTGACATTGGTTTTTTATCTTATTTCACCTCCCAAAGGCATGGTCCTTGAAACTTGTACCAGTTTTGAATTTTATTTTGGTGGGATTTTAATAACATTCATTTCCAAATTTGGTGTCAGCCTAAATTGTTTGAATTTCAGGGATAATATCTTGATTTAGTATAAATAATGGGTTAATTCACATAGTTTCATCCTAGACTTCCAAGCATTCATGCATTATAACAATTTTGAGTCCACAAGAGTTTACAAGAGAATTTTAAAGGTATTTCAAGGAAGATTATCAAGGTTTTATTGCAACATTTCTAGATATTTTCATCATGTCAAGGGCTTAGTGCATTCCTAAATGTTTTTGAGCTAAAAAAGTTGATGTAGCATTGAAGATCTACATTACAAGCATTGTTACACATCCTATTTGAGATCAAGATCTACATTCTTCATGGCCATTGCATGTTAGATTGCAGATTTAAACTCCAAGACAACTTACAAGGTATCATCAATCACAAATTTCATGTTTCATGCTTCAATTTCCTTATTTCATCATTTGGTTTAATTACCTAAATGGGATTTGACTTAGGAAAACCCCTATTCACTAACAATCAACAAATTTTTATTCCCTTGATTGTGTGTTTGTAGATTTACAGGTTGAAAATCAAGTGGAGAAGAAGATTAGAGCAATATTGTAAAATTTGTCAATTTTCAAAGATTGACCTTCATAGTGCAAGAAAAATGAATTGAAGCTACAAAATTTATCACAAGTTTTCGGGAGCTGAAAAAGTAAGGATTTGAGAGTGGAAATATCAAGGAAAATAACCCAGATCTCAATTTTAGAAACCCTAAGAGGGACCCATTCACCACTAAAGGATAATGAGTCCTTTATTCCCTAAAAACAAGCTTCTTGCAGCAAGGTACACACCATTTTAAGATCTAAAAACTCCCCTCATAGTTTCTATAAGAGTTAGGGTTAGTTTTTTATTATTATTTGCATGTTTTTTCTTCATAATTGAATGTTACATAGTAAAAGTTAGTGGTTCATCATCTTGATCCATTCATTGATGATGCTAACCTTATTTTCCAATGTTTCAATTAGAATATCATATGATGAACCTATTCTATCTTGTTTGATAATAATTTTTTTATCAACATTTCAAAATATTTGTTCATGCATTCAAGAACAAAGCATATCTATATTCGGTACCACTTTCTAAGAGAGAAAGTTGTTGAGAAGTAATTGAATTTGGAGTGTGTTCCTTAAAAGGATCAAATAGCATACATTTTCACAAAATTTCTTCTAAAAGATATAGTTGAGTATCTAAGTCATCAACTAGGAGTTATTTCCCCACCTTCTTTCAACTAGATGCATAAGATTGTGCATTTGTCCAAGGGAGCAATTCAAGATGTATTCTTTGTCCTATATTGATGAAGGCTACCTCTTAGGTGGAGTAGATAGTGGTTTCTTTGGTTAGGAAATAAGGGGGAGCACATTTTTGTGCTTGAAGTGTGTAGGTGTGTACCTTTGTCATTGATGTCAAAGGGGGAGAACTGCTCAAGAGTTTTGGAGATACAAAGTTACTTATGTTGATGGTTTTTTAGCAAATGTTTCCATCAATGACAAAGGGGGAGATAATTACAATATTTTATCATGTTGTTGTCATTGATGTCAACCTTTGGTATGGATATGTTGAGAAGGTGTGTATGGTGTTGACCAGGTGTTGTAAATGCAGCAAGATCACTTGGTTTCCAAGTGTTTTTGAGAAAATATGCACAAAGGTTGTACAAGGTGTTTGGGAAGTGTTATTTATTGTGCTCTACATCTCTTCATGGTTGAATATTTGATTATGCAGTTTGAAAGTGATGATCAAAGGTCATCAAAGGTGTTATATCTAGAGTTTTAGGTTCTAGAGCATGTGGTAGTATAACATATGTTGGGAAACTTGAAAAAGGTGAATTATTGGTGATGAGGAGATACTTGATGCATGGAGAAGTGACTGAGGAACCACTACAATGGAAGATTTTGTTCAAAAAAATATGTAAGTTTGGAGGAAAGGTATGTAAATTTATCATTGATAGTGGTAGAACTGATAATCTAGTTTCACAAGAGATGGTAAAAAAGTTGAATTTGAAGAGATTAAAACATCTAAACCCCTATATCATGGCATAGATTCAAGATGAGGATAAGATATTGGTGAATGAGAAATGTTTGGTGAAATTTCATATAGGGACATATAGGGATGAAGTAATGTGCGATATTATGCATATGGATGCATGCCATTTATTGTTAGGAAGACCATGGAAATATGATAGAAAAGAAATTCATGATGGAAGAAGAAATACCAATACTATAACTTCAAATGGAAAAATAATTAAGTTGATACCATTGGAGGAGGAGATAAAAGTGAAGTTTGTAGCACTATCAAACTATGTTTGGTAGATGGAAGGTAGTTTTTGGATGTATTGGGGAATGAAAATATATGTTTTTCATTGATTATAAGGAAGGGTGGTAATATAGAGGTAGAGAACCCTACTACAAAGAATGAAAAGGTGGAAGAACTGTTAACAGAGTATGAATACATTATGTCAAAGAGTGTACCAAATGCACACCCATTGGTCTGGAGTATCAGTCATCATATATACCTAACACTCTAGGAGAATTTTTTTCAAACAAGGTATCACACATAGTGACACTAGCAAAGAATGAATAGTTGAACTCATATATAAAAGAGATATTGAAGAAAGGATTGATAAGAGAAAGCTTAATTCCATGTGTAGTACCTATTTTACTTGCACCAAAGAAATATGGAAAATGGAGAATTTGTACAAATTTCAGAGAAATATATAAGATCACAGTCAAGTATATATTTGCATTGCCAAGGATGGATGACATTATGGACTATTTGAGTGGAGCAAAGTATTTTACCAAGATTGATCTAAAGAGTGGATACAATCATATCATAATAAAAAAAGGAGACACATGGAAGAATTCATTTAATACTAATGAAGAATTTAATGAGTGGTTAGTGTAGAGGAAAGGGATCAGGGACTCCAAGCTATGAGATAGTCTAGAATAATAGGTTGTCTTGATCTACCTCAAGCTAGATAAATGAATTAAAAAGGTTTAATGTTTCAAGGGATGAAAAGAAAGGAAAATTGCTCTATCACTTTCCCTCTACCAACCTGAATGTTTTATGGAGTCAAGAGAGTTGGTTTTCTAGGTTTGGACTATAACTCAGACAACATATTACCAAAGGACTACAATGCAAAACACATAATCTAGCGCGACACGCTGGGGTCTCAGGGATGTGCTAGCATATGTATGAAAAAAAATGTAAAGTGTAGTGTAGAAAAATGTATCCCTTTACATTTTCACACTTTTTTGGACCCTCCATATTAAAAGTAGGCTTCTTTATGCCTTATTTGGTCCTATTTTGCATCCACAAGCCTTATTAAATGCATTTTTCTCAATATAATCCTAACATTTCATAAATTCCCAATCATGATTCAATATTTTTGATGTGTTCTAGATCTAGTGATCTAGGACTCATACGCCACCTTGGTAATATGGGTCCCACCTAGTTCTCAGGTATTTATTTTAAACATTTCCTTAAGCTTAACATTTCTTAGGGTTTGTGTCCCATGTTTGAGACATTGGGACTAATATTCCTAAGGTGGCATATGAGTCTTGCTTAAACTAGGACCTATTTTAAATAAAATTCTTGGCTACATTTTACTATCCTATATCTGATTTCGTCTTGTAGTGTTGTAATTCAAGTATTTTTGGCATAAAAAAGTATAAATACAAGGTTATTTCACATAATTTCTCCTAAAACATAATCCTAACAAGCAATTGAGCAATCTATATTTTTCGAGAGTATTCCTAAGGAAATTCAAGTATTCAAGAGCATTCAAGAGAAAACTATCAAGAATTTGGAGCAACATTCAAGATTCAAGCATCATGTGTGTTTTTGAGCTAATATTTGTGATGTAGGTTTTCATGATTCAAGACAAGAATTAAAATACACTATCTAATATCAAGATCAAGAATCAAGATCCACATCCATTAGAATCATTTTACACAAGTTTACACCCTTTATTTCAAGGGTTTGGTGAGTTTCAACATTGCATATTATTCATTCATCATTATTTCATTCTATTTCATTTCATTTCAAGGTTTGATTACCAAAACAAGATTTGACCAACAAAACCCTATTCCCTAACACAACAATTTTTTTTCTGTCTTCATGTGTGATTGTAGATCTAGGTGATTTGAAGCTAAAGATCCTTTGAGGAAAAAGTTGCAAGATTTGAAGAAAGTTGTCAAAGTTGTCAAGAAGTCGTCATCATCACAGAAACTCACCTACAAATAAGAAGTTAGAATTTTTAGAGTTGGAGATTAGACAAGATGAAAGTTACAAAATTTTATGTCAAACCCTAGTACTGGAACTAAATCACCACCTTGGGTGTATGAGTCCCAGTATACCTCATTTCAATAATTTTTTATAGATTATGATTTGCTAGTAGCAGATTCCAGATTCTACCTAGATTCCAATAGCATGACTAAATCACCCAGTCTAGCGTATGAGTCCCAGTGAGCTTCAAACAATAGATTTTCAGGGTTACATACCTTTTTTTGGATATCTCCAATCTTCTAGGTGCTTCTATGTTTTTCCTTGCTTTATTATTCTAATTTTAAGTTCCATTTTCTAGGTCATATAGCTAGATTTGCATATTATTTTTATTTCCTTCTTTCTATGTATTTGCTTAGTGGTGAATCACCCTTTTTAATCACACCTAAGGAAATTGCCACTTTTCCTAACCCTTCCCTCAAAAATGTCACTTGATTGAGGGATCTCTAAGGTTTCCTAATGAATTGAGAGTGATATAAGTCCCCTAATTGTTCCATCTCCTAAAAGGTGGAACCCTCTTTCCTTCGATTCATTTTAGTGAACCTAACCTTTAGACCCTTTCCTTCTAATTTGGAGAAAATTATAGTCCTATTTTGCATTAACTTTTCATTACATCTTGCATTAGTCAATTTGCATTTAGGGATTCTAAAGATTGTATTAGTGAAATGTGCATATAGGTTGCATTTTTTTCATCTTAAATCATTCAAATTCATTGAAAATATGTAATTGCAAATAGTCAAATCAACATACAAGTTAGAAACCATAGAAAAAACTCATAATTTGCTGAATTTGGTGTAAAATCCCTAATCTAGGACTCATTCGCATATTTGGGTGATTTAGTCCTTGTACAAGTGGTTTTTCTAGATTTTTGGGAATTTTGCGTTGTCTATTTTTTAGCATTTGAACCTTCCAGAAACCCTAATTGGGACTCATTAATCCATTTGGGTGATTTAGTTCTATACCAAACCTGAATCTGTATTTTACAACATTAAAAACTTTATTTTTGTGCTCTTATTTGTTATTATCATAGCTCGGTTTTAATTTGCTGAGTTTTTGTTTCAATCATTTCATTAGACCTAGCATAACTTGGTTCATTTAGTATAATGCTTAATTTAAAATATTCATTTACAATATTTCATTCTCAGATTGTTGCATAGTGTAATCAACAAATTACCTTGTTTAGAATTTGAAAATTATATTTACACATTTCATTTTAAGTCATTGGATTGCATGTCAAGACAATTTTCAATATGCTTTTGCACACTAAGTTTGTATAGATTACCTTTCATAAATTTTAGTATCTTTATTTTCTAAGTTTACAAAGAAAAATTTAATGAATAATCATGTTAGTCATTCATTAAATACATTTCCTAGTTATGAGAGTCTCTTAGTGCAAGAGAGTTAAAATGTCGACACAATCCCTCGTATCTCTCCTATTTGTGGGAGAAGAAGATGAAAGCATATCAAATCATTATAATCATAGTTTCTCTTCTCCTAATACCTATTCTACATGTGATGAAGGTATTTTGGTGTTAGAAGATGCACTCATTTAGAATCATGACAACATTGAAAGCTCCTCTTCTATAAACTCTCCTACATTGGAAGATATTATAGCATAAGAGAATGAGTCATAGACACATTTCTAAACATCACCTTACCTAATCTCCATTCATCTCTTGCTTGTGAAAATATTTTAGTGAAGGAGAATTCAATTGTAAGAAAACATGATAATAATATTATGTGTGAGGAGGATATGTTGGTGTTAGATGATCAAATCTTTAAGATCTATGATAACCCTATTTATCTTTCCTCCCCTACCTATCCTATTTTGGAAGACATTATGGGAAAAAGGAATGTAATCATAGATAACTGTGATAATCATACTTTTTCTTCTTCTAATATCTCTCCTATTTGTGAAGAATATATTTTGGTGTTAGAAGATCAAACCCATGAAAGTTATGAGAGTACTATTTATGTCTCTTCCCTAGGAAAAATGCTATTGAACAAGAGAATGACATCATTGATAAACAAGAAAACCCAACCATTGACGATTACCCTACATGTGATGAAGTTATTTAAAAGGAACCAAACATTTAATGTCATGAACATCTAGTTTGTAGCTCTCCTAAAAAATCTCCTTCTAAGGAAGATATCAAGGTGGAAGAAATTAAGAATATTGACACATGTCTTTCAAACACTATGCATGAGGATTCCTTAGATGAAGATGATGAAGTGAGATTAGACTCCCCTTCACTAAGAAATCATGAAAATAACAAAAAAATCTTCTAAGGTTATGCAAATTAGACATCCCTTGAAGTACTCTCATAAGATTGAACTTATCCTTTATCCAGCCTCAAACCAACCACAAAATCAAAAGAAACATATCGTCATCCTCAAACCACCTAAGAATAATATGTCATACATTATGAGTTACAATACCATTTCTCATACATATAGCACGAGAAACAATCCACAACCAAGACAAAAACCTTCAACATCCCTCCCATTTTCTAACCCTATCTTGCTTAGTGCCCCTCATTTTCCTTTACATAATGATAAGGAGTATAATCTTGTTGAAAAACTAAATATTACTCTTGCTAAGATATCCTTATGGGACCTTATTCAAGCCTCCCCTCATTATCATAACATGATTCAAAGTTCCTTACAACAAGTTACTACCCCCTAATGTGCAATCAAATGATGTGGCATCCCAAATTCAAGCTATAACTCTAGTCAACTTAGATATCACTTTCCATCAAGATGAGTTTCCTTCGCTAGAAGTGCAGAAACAAAATGAAGCTTTCATGGTAATAGCTCAACATATTGGGATAGGGATAAAGTTAACACTTGTTGATAGTGGCTCAACTCTTAATGTGTGTAGTGTAACCTTTTTGTATAATATTGGTGTGGATAAATCAAGAATTGAACATGATTCCTTATCAATTTGAGGATTTGACAATGTAGGAAAACAACCGCTTGGTGTGATTACATTACCCATTAAAGTTGATAAAGTTACATTACAAACCCTGATCCATGCTCTGCCTCATGATCTTTCATACAACCTCTATTTTGGAAAACCATGGATTCATGAGATGCATGTGGTGCCTTCAACTCTTCATCGTAAAATGTTGTATATCTACAACAACAAAGTAAACATGATTGAAGCTGATCTTGAGCCTTTGTATACTATTTTACAACTTGAAAAAGACAAGGAAAATGCATTGAAAACATTGACACCAACTATACAAGTAGAACCCATGCAAAAAGAACAAAAATTGAAGTGACCTAAACCATTCACAATGTTATCAGTGGATGATTTAGGTTCCTTGGATTTTACACCTACATTTATGGGCGAATACAAGATCACAACAAAAGAGTCTAAAAAGGGAAAAGAAAAAGTGGTAATGTCAACACAAAATTCAAAAGACCCTTTGAAATCATCCACTTCAACCATTTTAGAAGAAGAAGCAAATTACACAATATTTTTTGATGAAATTGATTATAAGCAACCATCAAATCTGAAATAAATGAAAAATAATAATGGAAGAGGTTATGAACTTATGAGATAACTTCGTTATAGTGGAAAAGGATGTGGTGCTAGAGAACAAGGTATTTGTGTCCCTAAATAGCTTAACATGCAAGAAACCACTAGTTTTATTGGTTATTGTCCTTTGAAACAAACAAAAGAATCAAAGAAATCCTTGCTTAATATCAATTTCATCATCCAAAACACTAATGATTGGAATTTGTTAGATTTTATTCCTTCCTTTAAAGAAGAGTACAAAATCTCTCAATCTAAAGAGTCTGGCATAAGTATGACACCTAGCACTAAGCAAGAGATATCTTTGTCACAAAATAATGAAACATCCTCTACTATTGATCAAGAGGGTATCTTATTGTAATTCCTCCAAGATCATTTGATATCCCTACCTCCAAGAACATGAAATAAATTTTACTAAAAGAGTTCATGGTCATTCTAATAATGAATGTATAGCTTTGAGTAATAAAATTCCACATCTTAAGGATTGTGGTGCTCTTCCTTGTGTTGAAGCACCTTGTTCCCCTAATTGATATAGATTTCTAATTTTTTCTTGAATCACCTTGGCTCACCCTTGTCTTGTACTTAGTGGGGAAAGGGGGTTAGGTAGCCTTGTCCTTGTATGGCACTTTTCATTATATCTTTTTTCTAGTTGAACGCCTTCCATGTACATATAAAATAAAGCCTGGGATGTAGATGAAATGCCTTAAGTTGGAATGCATCTGACATACTTTCTATGTTTGGCATTACATTTTGGGGAAAACCCCTTTTCATGATATAGTTTCATTCAGAAACATATGACTTGGAATAGAACTTCCAAATAATCTCTTGTGTCTTCTTCATTGGATAATTTAAAGTAGATTTCTCACAACAAATGTGTTAGAAATCACTTTAAAGTGGGGGAATACATTGACATTTCCCATGCTTAATCATTGTGTGATTTTATTTCTTCTTGTGATGCATCCTTTTCTTGGAAATATCATTTGGTTTGATTTCCTCTGAGAACATGATATTTATTTTATTTTTCCTCTCTTGGAGACATTATGGCACAATGTTTCCTAAGGAGAGACCTTACATGAATTAAGAAAAGTCCCTTTGAACAAATCTTTACTTGTATGTTGTTCATAAGCTCAAAGTTTCATTTTGTGGCACCTTATCAAATTTATCAAGAGGTATAGCTTTGGTATGGTTGGTATGTATGGGATCCAAAATTAGGCATGAATTTACCATAGCCACTTGCTTGTGTATGTGCGCACATATTGATCATGTGTGTATGTGTCTCACCTCTCTGGGGACTCACCTAGTGGATGGCTTGAGGTTTCAATAGCCCTTGTGAGTGTGTGTTTGGTTTGCATTGTGGACATTGTGTTCCACTTGTAATTTTTTTTTGGAAAAACATTTTAGACTTGGTCCACATCATGTTGGATAGATAGTAGAGGCTTGATCCACCCTTTTTTATTTTTTATTTTTATTTTTCTTTCTGTTAGTCATTGACATTATATATTTTTGTATCGTGATGTCGTATATCAAACACCTTGTGTGTGTCCTTTGTGCTTATGTTGGTTTGATGTATGATATTGGATCCTAGGGGCTTGGCCACCCCCTGGATGTTTGTCATTCTATACCATCCACATTGGTACACTTGGACCCATCTTGAATGTCTACTTTAGCGCAAGTTTGAAGCAAGTTTCTTCTCTCACTAAAGTTTGGGCTAAATCTAGTATATAAAATGGTATCCCTTTACAATTTCACACTTGTTTGGGCCCTCCCTATAAAAATTGGGCTTCTTTATGCCTTATTTGGTCCACTTTGCACCCACAAGCCTTATTAAATGCATCATTCTCAGGATAATCTTGACATTTCATAAATGGGAAATCATGATTCAATGTTTTTGGTTTTATGTTCCATATCTAGTGATCTAGGACTCATACAAAACCTTGGGTGTATGGGTCATACCTAGGTCTTGGGGCTTGATTTTAAACATTGCCTTAAACATAACATTTCTTAGAGTTTGTGTCTTGTGTTTAAGACACTAGGACTCATACACCCAAGGTGGCATATGAGTCCCACCTAAAAATTACCTAATTTAAATCAAATTCTTGATAAGAATTTATTATCCTAGATTTGATGTCAGCTTGTAGTGTGTAATTTTGAAAATTTTGGCATAAACAAGTATAAATACAAGGCTATTTGACATAATTTCCCTAATAAGCAATGTAGTAATCTAAGATTTTGAAGAGAGCATTCCTAAGGAAATTCAAGTATTCAAGAGAATTCAAGAGAAAATTATCAACCATTTGGAGTATCATTCAAGATTTAAGCATCATGTGAAAGTCTTCATGCATCATGTGTGTTTTTTGAGCTAACATTTGTGGTGTAGGTTTTCATGATTCAAGTCAAGAATTCAAAGACATTATCTCACATCAAGAATCAAGATCCAAATCCATTGGATCCATTTCACACAAGTTAGCAACCTTTATTTTAAGGGTTTGGTGAGTTGAAACATTGCATATTGTTCATTCATCTTCCCTTCATTCTATTTGATTTTATTTCAAGGTTTGATTACCAAAATGGAGTTTTGACAAAGGAAAACCCCTATTCCCTAACACAACAACATTTTTTCCCTCTTCATGTGTGATTGCAGATCCAAGTGATTTGGAGCTTAAATATCCTTTGAGGACAAAGTTGCAAGATTTCAAGAAAGTTGTCAAAGTTGTCAAGAAGTTGTAATATTTATGGAAACTAGCCTACAGATTGGAATTTAGACTTTTCAAACTTGGAGATTAGAAAAGAGGAAAGCTAAAAAATATCACTTGAGGCTTACAAAGTTTTAGTCAAACCCTAGTATTGGGACTAAATCACCACCTTGGGTTTATGAGCCCCAATATACCTCTTTTCAACAATTTTCTATAGATTCTTATTTGCTACCAAAAAATTCTAGATTATGTCCAAATTCCAATAGTAGGGCTAAATCACCTAGTCTAACATATGAGTCCTAGTGAGCTTCAAAAAATATATTTTCAAGGTTGTAGACCTTGTTTTGGATATTTCCAATCTTCTAGGTGCTTCTCTATTTATCCTCAATTTATAATTCTAATTTTAAGTTCCATTTTCTAGGTCACATAGCTAGATTTTCATATTGTTTTCATTTCCTTTTTTCTAAGCATTTTCTTAGTGGTGAACCCCATTTTTAATCACACCTAAGGAAAATCCTTAAAAAAAGAGACCCCTTCCCTCAATTGAATCATTGGTTTGAAGTCTCTAGGGTTTCTTAATGAACTAAAAGTGAAATAGGTCCCCTCCTAGTTCAATCTCCTAAAAGGTGGAACCCTATTTCCTTTGGTTCATAAAGTATAGTGTAAAATGCTAGAGAACCTACTAATTGTCTTATTAATAGATTTTATGCTATGATAGAGATTAAAAATGCAGAAATAATAGAAATGTAGTGTCGAAAAATATCGTACATGACATTTTCACACTTGTTTGGGCCCTCCCTATTAAATTTGACTTAATATTTCCTTGATTTAATGTTGTAATGTTTTTTGACACATCCACATTAGGTCTTGGGCCCTTTGTAAACTAAATGGATTTAATGGTGCCTTATTTTGTGTGTTGTAAAGTGTTGTACCACACTTTCACACTAATCTAGGGTTTTCATTATTAATTGGGATTATTTATGCTTTAACTAACCTTATTTTACATCCACAAGCCTTAATTAATACATATTTTTGAGGAAAATATTGACATAAACCAAGATCCAATCATAATTCATCTCTTTTTAGGTTGTCTAGCCCAGATTTAGTGATCTCAGACTCATACGCCACCTTGGGCATATGGGTCCCACTTAGGTTTTGGGGCCTCCATCTGGATTTCACATGAATCTAAGCATTTTTGAAAAATGTGTCCCATAGTTAAGCCTAATGGGACTCATATGCCACTTCTAGTGTATGAGTCTCATGTGGCCACATTCCTAGTGAGATTTTATTCTCCTAGATTTGATGTCAACTTATGGTGTTGTGATTTTAGGAAATTTGGCATAAACAAGTATAAATACAAGGTTATTTCACTCATTTCTATCCTAACAAGCAATCAAGTGACCTAGCAAGTTGAATAATAATCCTTATAGAGAATTGGAGTTTACAAGAGTGTTAAGAGTTTACAAGAGAATTCAAGAGCCTTCAAGAGTTGATTATTAGGTGTTTTGGAGCATTATTCAAAAACAAAGCATCATGTCAAAACCATCATGCATCATGTTTTTTTTGAGCTAACAATTGTGATGTAGGGTTTCATGATTCAAGCAAGCATTTAATTCAAGAACCCTCACATTCAAGCAAGATTCAAGATCTAGATCCATTGGAGCCACTTCATACATTTTTGCTGCACTTTATTGCTAGGATTTAGTGAGTTGTAACATTACATGTTGTTCATTCATCATTGCTTCATTTTATTTCATTTCATTACAAGGTTTGATTACCAAAATAGGGTTTGACCAAAGAAAACCCCTTTCCACTAATAAACCAACACTTTTACCTCTCTTTAGTGTGTGATTTGCAAATATAGGTTGAAGAAATATTAAAGAGAAAGATTGGAGAAAGTTTTCAAAGTGTTCAAAGTTGTCAAAGTTGTTACCTTGTTTAGGAGATCATTGGAGAAACCTATAGAGTAGAATATTCAAATTCGGATCCATAAATCAAGTTGAGAAGGCTAAGCAAAGGTTGAAGAGAAAATTTAGACCTTGATTCTTCAAAAAGGATAAACTAGACTGATACGCCACTTCTTGCATATGAGTCTCAGTTCAGTGATAATTCCATATTTTAGGTGTTTCAGATATATCTCTGCCAGATTCCTATTCCTACCTAGAAACCCTAATATAAGACTAAATCACCCAAACTAGCATATGAGTCTCAATCTACATTAATTTTACTATTTTTAGCATTTCAGATCTCCATTCAAGCTCCTACAGGTTTCCAGGTGCACACCTTTAATCTCTCAATTTTACATTCTGTTTTGTATTAATTTTAGGATCATTTAGTGAAGCTTTGCACATCATTAGGTCTTGTCATTAAAACTTCCATGTCATTTTCCTTTCCAAGCCCTAGCTTGGTGTTGAACCCCTCTTTAGTCTCTAATCAAACTATAGGACACCCTATTGCAAGATCTCTTTCCCCTACTTCATCCTTGGATTGAGATCTCCAGGGTTTCCTTGAATGAGAGTGTAGAAGATTGTTGTTCTATGTCCTAAACCATAAGAAAGGAAAATTTTCCTCCTCTCAATAAATAAAAAGAATACTTTAACAAAACTAAGCTAGGATTTGATGAGAGAAAGGTGTTAGAAATGGACCTTCAAACCCACTAGTTGAGACCTTCAAGAGCTTCACTTGATGAGCAAGCTGCACACTTTGTTTAGAGGACTGCCTTAGTTAGTCCCCCTCTTTGGTGTTTGCACCTCCATGGATATCCATTTAGAATTAATTGTAGAAAGATGATCAACAAGTTATAGAAATGGAAATACCAAGCAATTCTCAAACAACAATATGCTACTATGCAAGTAGATGATGCAAAAGTAAATGGAAATGGATGGATATCACTAGATCGACCACAGGCACTCAATGAAAATGGAGGAATATGTGAGCTCACAAGCTCTCCCAAGCCAACGTTGTAGCAACAAAAAATAGGAGCCAACAAAGAAGTAGCTTGCAGCTATAATGGTGGTGGAAAAATTTGAAGGAGCTAAAAGTGAGTGTGTTTGATTAAGAAGTTGTTTAGAATTTTGTCTAAGATTGAAGAAAGTGAAGAAGTTGAATTATATGGAAGAATAACCAATTCGAAAGAATGAAGGAGGAAAAAATTCTTATGAAGCTAGACCAAAGAGAAGTGAACGTACACTTTGTGTCCAATGGAGGAGTGTAACACCTCTATGGATTCCAGAGACAGGAATCATGTTAGGATGGAAGCACGCCACATAAACATCTATGTGTTGTGCTAGCATCCTTGATATAAATTCCCCCATTGACACACAAATGAGCTGCCAAGTGGATGGAAAATGGAAGAAAATGTGGAAAATACATCATTGGGATCACATTTTCTAGGGCAAGAGGTGTGTAAATGGGGAATTTACAAGGGGTGAAAATTCATGTTGTTATAGTTAGTAATCCCTTTTGGATTGATCAATGCATTGAGAAATCTCATGAGATTGATGAATGAGATACAAAATAATTTTTTGGGCAAGTTTTTCATTGTTTACCTAAATGATATTCTCATTTTCAATAAGAATAGAGAGAACAATTTTGGCACATCAAGCAAGTATTGCAGAGGTTTAGAGAAGAGAAGTTGTTGATTGATGTCAATAAATTTAGCTTTATGAAGACATAGTTGGTATACTTGGATTGTTTATTTCTATTGAAGGATTGAAGATGAATCCTGAAAAGGTTAGAGAAATTATTAATTGGCCTACACCGATGAATATTAGAGAGGTGGGATCATTCTGTGGATTGGCTAGTTTCTACCAGAAGTTTATCAAAAAGCTTTAGTAGCATTTATACACCCATGATAGAGACAATGAGATGACATAGGAAGGATTTAAAATGGACATCTAGAGCACAAAGAAGTTTTGAATTTTTGAAGAAAAAGGTGATAGAGCAACCAGTGTTAACATTACTTGATTTTAATGAAGTATTTCAAGTTTATTGTTGAAAAGGTGAAAAATAAGATTTCCTCTACCCCAAAATAGGAATGAATGGGAAAATAGGGTTTGATAGACATGTTCTTCCTCAATTTCATTATGAAATGAGATCCAAACAATGAAAGGACTATTAACCTTAAGGTGAGTCAAGTCAATGTGTGTATATGCAAATTTCCTTTTTTTGCAAGGACGAGGATCTTGATTAAACAACACTTTAGTGAGAAAGATTCAAAATAGAAAACTCACTCCAAAATGTAACCTACAAAGTGCATCTAATAGATTAAGCTCAACTTTGATGGAACCAAAAATAAAATTGTAGATCTGACAAAGGGAAAATGACATGTGTACCAGTCACCAAAAGTGCTTTTCCAAAGCTAACTAAGGACTCATTCGCCCTATGGTGAATGGGTTCTAGCTAAGACTCTCTAAAAATGGTTTTTGGGTTCTGTTCTTTTGTGTCTACACTCCTAGATCCATGATTTTCACAGTTGGAGAGCTGGAAATAAATCCTATAGGTGAATTTCTATGAAATTACAACAATGATGACAACAAATGCAACTTTGACAACTTTGCAATTTTTCTCTTCAATAGATCTTCAACCTAAATCAAACCCTGAAATGCACCTTGGAATGTAGATCTACAACTAGCATGAGATGGCTTCAATGGATGTGGATCTTGATCTTAAGACTTGATTTGAAACAATGCATTGAATGATTGAATGGATCTTGAACTATACATCAACATATTAGCTTAAATAACATGCATGATGCAAGAAGACCTTGACATGATAATAGGATCTTGATTGCTGCAATAGATCTTCAATGAATTTACTCTTGATAATGATCACTTGAATGCTCTTAGCCTACATGAAAGTTTTAGGATCAAATTGCTCATAAAATTGCTATGTGGAACTTAGTGAAAATGACCTTATATTTATACATGTGTAACATTAATTTCCAAAATTCAAATAACAAAAAGTTGACATGTGAATATAGATTTGAAATACTAAAAATAACACCAAAAACATAATTTGAAATTTATGTCCTAGGCCTAAGTGAGGACCCATTTTCCCTTGGGCGAATGGGTCGTAGGTCACTTACTTAGGACACACATTTCTCAATGAAAAGTTTTATGTTATGGAATAAATGAACATTTTTTGGGTTTTCCTCTTTAGAAATTACAATTAATTAGGCTTGGATTTGAATTAAAGGGGCCAATTAAGGAAGGTTAACATCAATTAATTAATAAATACCTAGATAAGTGTGAAAGTGTAAAGGTACACTTCACAATACCACAAATAAGGTACAATTAAGTCCATTTTATTTAATAGGTCCCTAAACTTAATGTGAATATGTAAAATACATATTACAACACTAAATTAAGGCATAATTTAGTTCATTTTATTATTAATAATTACTAAATTAAGTGTGAAAAAGGGATACTTTTTCCTACACTACATTTAGCCCCACTTCAGTGAGAGGATGATCCCACATAAAATGCACACTAAAGTAGACATTTAGGACACATATGTATGTAACAATGACAAAGATTATCTATCATACAACATCAAATCCTAGAGAAAAGGGAGGAAAATCAAGCCTTGACTGTCCAATGTGATGTGGAACATGTCTAAGCTATTTGTCCAAAAGGGTGAAGCCTTAACTGTCTGACATGATGTAGAACATGTGTTGGTTATTTTTCCAACATGTTCACAAGAAAAAATCATTGTCCACTATGCAAATGACATACACACTCACATGGGCTAATGGAACCTTAGGCCATCCACTAGGTGAGCCCCCAACAGGTAGAAAATGAAATAATCTTATTTTTCTCCCATACCATATCAAAACTATCCTCCTAACAACTTCAATAAGGAACCACAACATGAAACTTTGAGCTTCACAAGGCCTAACAATCCACATTATGGTAAGAACTCATGAACAAGGGAAAGGCTCTACTGGCAAGAAAGGTGTGTTATGATTGGTGGCCTTGAAAAGGGGTTTGAGCTTCACAAGTTTAACAAGTTGTTTTATGCTAAAAAATTATGAAAAATATATATGTTGATTTTTTCAAAGGGGTCTTGCTTAGTTTGTGCAAGGTATCTTCCTAGGGATCATCATGCCTAGTTTATACAAGAGAGGACAAGTTCAGGATAAGAGAAACACAACTTAGGGAATGCAATGGATAGCATCACCGCTAAGAGGAAAGTCATACACTAAGAAATATCACACTCTCGGAGGACAACAAACCCAATGACACCACCAAGAAAAGGATGCATCATAAGAAAATAGAAAATTGCATAATGAAACATGAGTGTTGATGTATTTTCCCACTTTAAAGCGATTGATAACACCATTGTTGTGAGCAATAGCTTTAAAGTAGAAAATATTCAATATTAACCATATAGAAGACATGAGATCTTATTTGAAAATCCCTATGCAAGTTCATATGTTCCCAAATGAAACTACATCATGAAAAAAGGGAAGGGGTTTCCCCAAAAAATACATAAGAGATCTATAGATTTAGGGTTAGTATATCTTTTCTACAATGTGATTATAGAGCTCAAAAATGTCATCATTCCCCAAATACTCACAAAATAGGAAGAATGACACATAGAGAGAAAAAATAAAGAAAAATATTTTGATTCAACATGCAAGATACCTAAATGTCTTGAAATCTTGTGTCATCCCCAAAAGGAAAACACAAGACAAAAGAAAAGATAAATGTTTATGGCATAGAGAAGAATGTAGATATAAAGAGAGGAATGATCATAAAGAGAGAGATACATCAAACAAAATAGTATGGGGGATCAGATTATGCACATGCAATCACAAAAAGAACATGAAAAAGAAAAAAAAGAAAAATACTAGTAAGGAACATGTGGGTCAACCTATAGAAGGTTGTCTGCATCCCAATCTTGCTTAGTTAATATGGAAGGTGGACAACTAGCCAAAGGAACAACATCAAGTGTCAAACTAGGACAACCACAAATTTCAACACTCTTATTAGGAGGATCATATTTTAAGCTCATAGAAGAGGAAAACATTAGATTTAGCTCATTATACACTGGTGACAATGAAAATAAGGTGCCTTACCTTTTAGGAGATGGAGCACAAGGATATGCTCCTATTTCACTCTTGTTTCATTCAAGGATACCTTAGAGATCTCATTCCAATGATAGAATGAGGGAAATAAATCTGAAATAAGGTGTCCTAGGGTATTTTTAGAGACTAAAAAGAGGTTCACCACCAAGCTAGGGCTTGGAATGATAAGTAAAATGGAAAACCTAATGATCAAACCTAATGATGTGCAAGGCTTGAATAGATGACCTAGAAATGAATGCAAATTAGAATAACAAACTAGAAAAAAATAGAGGTGCACTTTGAAACTTGTAGAAGCTGGAATGAAGGCATGAAATTATGAAAATGTTGAATTTAAGCCACACTGGGACTAATACACTAGGCTGGGTGATTTAGTCCCATATTAGTGTTTATGGGTAGGAACAAAAATCTAGTAGTGACAAGTCTAGAAATCTTGAAACCTGGAAAAGTCACTATACTGGGAATCATATTCTAGAAGTGGTGTATCAATCCTACTCAATTTTTTTCGAGGATCAAGACCTAAATATGCTCTTCAATCTTTGATCTATCTTCTCAACCTAATTTATGGATCTAAATTGCTAAATTCTATGAGCTATAGGTTCCTTTTAGAAATCTTGACAACAAGGTGACAACTTTGCATACTTGACAACTTCTTCCAATCTTACTCTTCAATGTGTCTTCAATCTAGATTTGCAAATCACACACTAAAGAGAGGGAATTTTTTTTTATTATTAGTATAAAGGGGTTTGCCTTGGTCAAACCCCATTTTAGTAATCAAACCTTGAAAAAGAATGAAATAGAAAGGAGGAATGATGAATGAATGAAATGCTATGTTGCAACTCACCAAGCCCTGGAAATGAAGTGATACAAACATGTATGAAATCGATCCAATGGATGTGGATCTTGAATATTTCTTGAATGATATGGATCTTGACTTGAATACTTGCTTGAATCATGAAACCCTACTTCACAAATGTCAACTTAAAAACAAACATGATGTATGATGACTTTGACATGATGTTTGATACTTGAATAATGCTCTTAAAAACTTGATAACCATCTCTTGAATTCTCTTGAATGATTGTGTAATCTCCAATTTTCTATAATGGATGAATACTCAAGGTGCTAGGTCACTTGTAAACTTGCTAGGTGGAAAATGAGTGAAATAACCTTGTATTTATACTTGTTTATGCTAAATTCCCCAAAATTACAACACTAAAAGCCAATATCATATCTAGGAGAATAAAATACCACCAAGAATATTAATTTAATTTAGGTTTAAGCCACACGGGACTCATACGCCCCATTAGACCAAGCTTTGGGACACATTTTTCAAGAAATGCTTAGTTTCATGTGAAATCCAGATTGGGGCCTAAAACTTAGGTGTGACCCATATGCCCAAGCTGTCATATGATTCCCAGATCACTAAATCTAGGCCATACAATCCAAAAACACATGAATTATGATTGGATGGTGGTAAATGTCAGCATTATCCTCAAAAAGATGCATTAATTAAGCCTTGTGGATGAAAAATAAGGCCAAATAAGGCATAAAGAATCCCAATTTATTAATAAAACCCTAGATTAGTGTTTTACAACACCCTAAATAAGGAACAACTAGGTACACTTAGTTTACAAGGAACCAAGACCTAATTTGAATGTGTTAAACACATTATAAGACTAAATCAAGGCAACATTAAACTTAATTTAATAAGGAGGGCCCAAACAAGTGTGAAAATGTAGAGGTGTACATTTTTTTGTCATTACATTTAGCCCCCACTTTAGTGAGAGGAGGAACTTGCTTCAAACTCACACTAAAGTAGAAAAACTTGCATTAAGAGGGGTTCAAATGTACCAATGCTAGTGAGATAGGATGAAAATGATCAAGAAGGGTGATCAAACACCTAGGACCAAGATCCTATGGAGAACCAACATAAGCACAAAAATAACATACATGGGTAAGTGCAAGAAGATGAGTCCACGAAACATTAAAGTTTCTGCCTTAGGCAAAAAAATGAATTCGGCTTGCAAAAAATGGGATCCCGCTTTTTAATAAACGGGATCCCGTTTTTAAAAAGCGGGATCCTGTTTTTAAAAAATAGGATCCCATTTAGCTTCAGGATCCTGAGCCTAAATTTAAAAAACGGGAATGGGATCTCGTTTTCAGAATTTTTTAAAAATTTTCAAAACGGGATCCCATTTTGATAACTTTCTATTTTTGGAAACTTTCAATTTTTGAAAAGTTATCAAAACGGGATCCCATTTTGAAAACTTTCCATTTTTGGAAATTTTCGTTTTTGGACCGTTTTACAAAACAGGATCCTGTTTCATAGAACCATAAAAAATGGTTTTTTTATGAAACGAGATCCTGTTTTGAAATGGGATCCCATTTTTTTATGGAACGGGATCTTGTTTTAAAACAGGATCCCGTTTTTTAAATTATGAATTTTTTGGTAGTTTTTTTGCACTTTTTTTGTTCGAGAAATGGCTTGGGGACCGAACCTAAGCTTTGGACCTGGTTTGACCTGCAACTTGAAGGTCTAGTTAATGTCGTAGGAAAATAATGACTTTGGACATATGTTTGAAGACCTATTTTGCAAAAAAAAATTACGAAATTAAAACCCATTATATATGAGACAGTGCATATTCCAAATATGTAATTTTTTTAATTATTTGATTTTTTTTTATTTTTCAATTAATTTCTAATGAAACTAGTCCATAAACTTGATTTATCAGGTTTTTTTAGTATTTTAATAACTTTTGATCAACATAATATTTTGACGAATGGATTGCACAAGAACAAACTTTAGACAATTCTTTTCAGTTTAAAAAAAAATTCAAAAAATGATTAGTTTAGGTCATCTTATGCATGTCGTACATGATGATTTTTCAAAATGACAAAAATGCCTAATAAAAATTTAATAAAAGAAAAATATTCAATAAAAAATTACAAAAAAATATCGAAAACAAGCTTCAGTGAGTCACAAATATTTTCCAAAAGATTTAGAAAAATATGATAATTTAGGTCAAAATATGGATGTCGTACACGTGCATGGTATGGTATAAAAAAGTGACTTTTAAATAGTGGTTTATAGAAACGCCTATTGAAACTCAATGTTTACAATCTGGGTATTGAAATAAATTACATATTTGGAAACTAGACTCCGAGTACTACATTTTATGATTAGTGATTTTTTCGAAGATTCCATCTCTAAGTGCTTCAAATTTTAAGGTCAAATGTGTCAAATTCTGAAAATCAGGGAAAACACTTCCACTTTTTGGCCAAAAAGTGGACTCAACTTCTTGCACACACCCACATGTAAATAATATAAGGAGCAACAAAAAGGCACAAGAATACACTGCCAAAGACATGAAGAAAAGAAAAATTAAAATGAAAAAGAGGGGTTGGATCAAGCTTCGACCATTTTTATTCGCATGTGGATTAGATCTATGTTTTTTGTCCAAAAATGCATGCTCACTATGGCTAGTATAACCTTAGGCCATCCACTAGGTGAGCCCCTAGTGAGACACATATTCATATGGTCGGATGTACTCACACAAACAAGCAACTAGCTATGGGAAAGTCACACCTAAGTTTGTCTCCCATACGCACAACTAGATCAAAGCTATACCTCCTGATTACTTTGATAAGGTGCCACACAACAATGAAATTCAAGCTTCATGAGGCAAGAAAAGAATTGTATGCTTAACACTCATTAACAAACAAGATGGATCCATGGGCAAGCAAAATGTGCTATGCAGGGTGGCCATATAATAGAAAATGTAAAAAAAAAGAGTAAGGTATGCTCAAAGGAGTTTTTATTAGTTCATGGAACATCTTAACTTAGGGAACATCATGCCTAATGTCTCTAAGAGAGGACCAATCAAAGAATAGAATATTCATAACTTAGGGGATGCAGTGTGTTGCATCAAGCCACTGAGAGGAATATAATATGCTAAGAGAGATCATGCTCTTGAGGGACATAACACCCAATGTCACCACAAAGAGAAAGAAACATCACATGAAGTATGCGGTAGGGAATTCATTAGAAATGAGGTATGATGGCTAAGATTCATAGAGGATTGATTATCAACACTATTAGTGAAAGAGTTGGAGAACCAAAGATCCATGATGAAAGGTGTATTGTAGGATGACATGAGTCTCAAACTATCTCACAATAGTATTGCAAATAGGATACCAAGTTGTAAAGCTCATATAAGTTTCACAAAAATAATGTAAGCCCAAAATAGAAAAGGGGGTGAAATGCAATGAAATGACCTAGAATGCAATATGTAAATTCATTTTTTAGATTTGAAACAAGGGAAAAATTTTATTACACAATGCAAGAACTTGAAAATGATGTCTTGTAAATGCAATTTTAAAATAATGCAATGCACTAAATTTGTGAAATTAAGCTAAATATGATCAATTTCACTTAACAAAAATTCTACAAACTGAAATAGAAAATTAAAAACAACAAAGTAGAATGTATAAAAAGATGTTTTAATGCCCAAAAAATTAGGAAATAACCCTGATCAGGGACTCATTCGCCCAAGGGTGAATGGGTTCTAGGTTAGGGTATTTAAAAATGATTTTTTAGATTTTTCAGATGATTCCAATGTTTTCTAGATTTTGATAAGAAATACTAAGGTATAGTTTGATTTTTCTATGAATTTAAGATTGAATGCAAGTGAAAAATATGGAAAAATGACAAAATAGGAGACCTAATTTGATGTACAATTTTGTTTCAATTTTCAAATGAAAATGAATTATAATGCAATGCTATGTAAATGATATTCAAAATGATTGATTTTTTTTCTATTTTTCAAATTTAAAGGAAAAGATGTAATCCTAAAACCCCTAGAAATGAAATTCAAAGTTAATGCAAGCTAAACAACCCTAAATGAGATTCATATCAATGCAACGGAATGAAAATGAATGAAAGATCTAAATCTAGGGTGAATATGGACTCCAAAATCATAAAAATTACAATGCTTAAAAGGTCAGGTTCACCAAAATGAAAAGGTGAAAATTAGGGGGGTTCCTAAGGTTTTCCAAAATGGAAAAAGTGGATCCAAAGAGGGAAAAGGGGTCCTATTCTTTCTCAATTCATTAGAAAATGAGATCTGCATAATGAAATGACTATCAACCTCAAGGTGAATGAAGTCAAAGTGTGAATCCACAAATTTTCCTTTTTTGCAAGGATGAGGTTCCCGATTAAACAACACTTTGGGGAGAAAGATTAAAAATAGAAAACTAACAAAAAATACATCAAATATATTAAGCTCAATTCTAATGGAATTAGAAATCAAAATCTAGATTTGTGAAAGGAAAAATGATGTGTACCAGTCACCAAAAGTTCTTTTTCAAAGCTAACTGACTCATTCGCCCTATGGCGAATGGATCTTGACTAGGGATCTATAAAAAAATTTCTTGGGTTCTCTTCTTCTATGTATGCACTCCAAAATCCTCAATTTTCATAGTTGGACAACCGAAAATAAATCCTATAGGTGAGTTTTTATGAAATTGCAAAAATGATGACAACAAATGCAACTTTGACAAATTTGCAATTTTTCTCTTTAATAGATCTTCCAACTTAATCAAACCCTTGAATGCACCTTGGAATGCATATTTACAACTAGAATGAAATGGCTTGAATGTATGTGGATCTTAATCTTGAGACTTGATTTTAAACAATGCCTTGAATGCTTGAATGGGTCTTGAACACTACATCAACACATTAGCTCAAATAACATGCATGATGCAAGAAGACCTTGATATGATTATATGATCTTGCTATAATGTCCCAAATTTTACGTCAGCATTAAAGTTGAGTAATTAATTTAAGTTGTTCAAAAAGTGAATTATAAAAGACAACTTAAATTAATCGTGCAAAGTAACTTAAATGGAAAAGTTAAATAAATTAATTTACTTAAAAAAAAGAGAATTCTCAAATGAATTGAAATATAAAGTTAAAAAATAAACGAATGAGAATTTGAAAAGTCACGAGAGTTAGAAGGAGGAGTTGAATAAAAGAATTGAAGGAGTTTATTTGAGTAGGTTGGATTTTGGGTTTTTGAAAAGGTTTGAGGCTAAAGAAACTCCAGGAATTTGTGAGGACATAAATATTCTCATAGAGTATCATCATATTTATAATTGAGAGATATTCTTATGGTGAATTGCTGACAATTCCAAATCAGGGACTATGCATATGCTTAAATTGAATCCTTAAGTTTAAATCACTAGCCTTCATTTGAAGGTTTTGTATTCAAAGCAAATACCTATAAGTTTGTGCAACCCAGTATTTGATGTATTTCTAATGAGATGAACAATGGAGCTTGTGGAGCATATATTCTCTTTGGAATTAGAGTTAGTAAGGATGCATAGAATTGGTGAGGTTGGTTGTCATTTCTCAATCATAATTATTCTCTAGCCATTAGCTTGGAGAGACTGGTAGAGGCCAACATGGAGCTCTTTAGGAGACACCACTTTAAAAAGTATTTTTTGTATACTAATCATTTGGTTACAGGAGTAGAAATATTTGATATCAACTTTCCCAAAGTGTAGCCTATAAGGGAACAAGTATATTCCAAGAAGCTGTTATTTTGGAAGCAATCATTATCTCTACTCTAGATGAGAATCAAAGCTTAAAATTCTATATTGTGTGACGTATCACAAATATATTGCAAGTAACCATAGGATGAATTAATTTTCCAATTCAATTTGGTATAAATTTCTCTTACTGAAGCTGATACTACAATTTATAGGACGTTACCTTCTTGCTTGAAGACCCTTCCATTAGTGGTAAAGGAAGAATTGATAATTTAGAGATTTTATGAAGCTAGTACTTTGAACTAAATCTTTACTTTGATAATCTTCAAAGTATGTCGTATTTATGGAGTCATGGCTTTAAAAAAATGCAATCATATATTCAGGTATCGACATGGGAAGCCAAGTTTTATGATGGTATTGAGATTTATTTGTGAAAGGATTCAGGAATGAAATGGCAACAAAGATTGAGCCATTTCATTAAGATAATCATGGAGCTCAAGAGCTATTGAGAGGTTGATATAATTCTCTGAGTTTGCAAGCAACTAAAGAAAACATTATTGAAGATTGAAGTGTTGTTTTCAAATGCTTGAGTTTGTTCCTTTAATGAAGATTTGTGTATGTTCTAATGCTCAATGAATAAATTCAGGGCACTGCTTTGTTTATAGATGCCATATAGATTATACCTGGGGTTGGGAAAGAAAAAATAAACCACTAAGCTTTAATTATTGAATTTGCGATTAGGAGGTGGCATCAAACAGGAAAGGATCAACATAAAAAAAAACACTTGGGTATCTAAAATCATCAGAGTGAAGAAGCGTATCAATAAACTAAGCCGATTAAAGAGTAAGAAGCTTTCGTTTATTACTCAAATAAATTGAGTCAAAGTAGAACTATGTATGAAGATTGTGTAGATATCTCAAGGCTATTGTGAAAATTATTTTTTAGACCATTCCTATGCCCTTGATGCTAGAAAAGGATTTGATACATTCTATAACTACCATATGTACATGAGAAGGCAAGATTGGTCTCTCTCTAGATCAACTATCATTGTTATTATTTGATGTACTTGAATGGTTGGTAAATAGTATTATTATGAACCATTAAAAATACCAGTTGAGTTTTGTTTGGTATACAATGAATCTATACAAGTGTTGTAAACAATATTTGATGTTATGAAAATGAAATGGTGATGAAATCATTTGAAGTAAGTTTTGTATTAAGGTTTCCAAACTGTTTGATGAAATGCCTGATTAGTACAAATGGGTAAATTGAGAAAAAAATTGGCTTTCAAAACTTATTGAATAAACTCAGAACAGGGGAGCTTCTTACATTGGTATCAGAGCTCAACTCTTCCTACCATCCTATGGATTCTTTAACAAATTTCAGTTTAGTGCATTTGTTCCTAGCATTTAATCAAAACTTATAAACTTTTTGCAACCTATTGGGTTTTTTTGAGTTGAGTTTCAGATTTAAATATGACTTTTGATGAATAAAAAAGTTTGGCAAGGAAAATTTACATTATAAGAAAAAGGCCCAAAAAATAATTTCAGTCAAGGGAAGATGGAGTGAACATACTCCATTTGTTGGAACAATCCTTAATTCAGGTGAAGCAATCACCTTCTGAGATAATGCAATTGGCATCAACACTTGCTATGACCTCTTTGAATCAACCCTATTGGCTGAGATCCTAATGAAGAAACCAAGCTGATGGTTACTTCTTGCTTCAATGAAGTGATGATAATTGTGGTACCCCAGGTGCCCTATGAAGGTGGTACTATGAAGAAAATACTACACATGATTGTGGAAATTTCTTAGGACCTTGATGAAACTGGTAGCAGTCTGTACTTCAAAAGAGCTAAACTATATTGAAGAAATTTACAAAAATCAACACAAGTATATTTCTCATAGATTGGGATATGAAAGATAAAATATATGATTTGTTCCATTACCTCTTCCATTCAACTTGGAGTAAACAAGAGGGGGATGTAGTTGCATCCATAAGGGATATTCTAGCTATAACTATAAAAGGGGTTGATGGCATTCCTCAACCCATCCTATCTCTTGTACTGGATGTTCATGAACAGAAAGAAAAGTTTCCTTCAATTGTTGATAAGTTGATCAAAGATTTGTTCAATCAGTGTTACGGAAAAATGAAGACTTAGATTAAGAAGGAGGTACATATAAATGAAAGGAGCTCTAATGCTGAAGACATGAATAAAATTCTATTTACTAATGATTCTATGGTAGACTCTCAGGAGATACATTTAGAAATACATTTATCCCAGCATTTTGCAAAATCGAGTGCAATGAGGCAATAATGGTTGTGGAGACACATGAGGTGTCTATGCATTCTACAAAAGAGAACATTGAGTCAACAATAGATATGGAGACCCATGATGAAGTTTCAAGTGTTGAACCTACATAAACAACTATCTAATCAACTAGTGAAATACTTCTTCATCTCTGTAATTTAGGAGGATTTTTGTTAGAATGACAAGAAAAAACTAAGAAGGTAGAAGCTAAACATTCTTCCATTATTAATGTTGACTTGATTGTTTCTCAAGAGTCATGCATTGGGGAAGGCACTAAAGAAGTTGGTTCTAGTGGTCACAAATCTAATTTTCCTTTTCTTGAAACTAATTTGAAGCAAAGAGGTAGTGACCTTCAGCATACCATTTTTGAGATGAGGAGAGAAGCACAACAAATATGTGATAGTCTTGGGAGCACCGTTGAGAAGAATTATGATTTCATTTCACCTCATAGTAGCACTTCGCCAACACCTCTAGGTCATGTTTGGAGAAATCAAAATTTGTTATCTGTTGAAATGGAAGTTCAAGCTTTATCTAAAATTGATGACACACATAGATATGTGGAAAATTTGATTTATAATGTGCTAATAAATCAAGATGTGTGTAACATTTTCCTTGCTGATTTGAAATCAATTAAGAATGTTACGGAAGAAATCAACGATTTTTTTTTACATGTAGTTCATGATAGAGATAGGGCTACTAAAGTTGTTGATGGGGATTTGTAATTGAACCAGAAAACAAAATAAAAATTGCTTGATGTTCAAGAGGCCTTAAGAGAAGTTGAAAAACAAATTTTAGCTACTCATTTATTCAAGGAACAAGAAACAAAAGAAAAAGCTGAAGAGATTTAAGAAATCATTGATGAGCTTGATTGTATACAAGAGACTTAGGACTTGGGTTATTATCATGAAAGAATAGAAAATTTAGATTTTCATCAACATGATTTACATAGCTTTGATAATCCCTTGTTTGAGTTGGTGCAAATGTGTTCTATGAAAATTTATTTTTTGAGTTTGATGAAGGAATTCCTCGAGATTCTAGATATGAAGGGTGGGATTCAAATACTTCCAACAATGGAATATTGATGCAAGATCTAGATTGTGATAATGCTACTATTTTCCATTTCCCATTCACTCTACATGAAATGGAAAATCAAGGTATGCATATAAATGAGGTTCTCATTCTTGACAAACAATAGAGAATTGATTGTGTAAGTTAGTTGGATAGAGTTGATTTGCAGTTTGATGGTGATTTTTTTTTATCATTGTTATGGTTGTTTGTGAGGATTCTCTCAGATTATATTCATGCATGTGTTTCCAAGCTCAGCTGATTTTAGATTTGAGTTAGTTGAAGTAAATTTCCTTGAGTTGTTTTTCCAATTCTTGTTCCATGGTATTAGTTTTAGTATTTTCATGGATTTCAGATATGATGAACACCTCTTGGAGTTTCAAGAAGAATTGATACAGTTTGGGCATGCAAATCAGATGATTTTAATCAGAGTAGCATAAATTTTGTGTGGTGGTTTTCTCCTACAACTCTCTTGGAATCTTGGAATCTTGTGGGATTTAGTGAATGTTGAAGAAGAGTTTATTGATTTTATTCAATTGATTTTTAGAATGACTGATAGGAACAATATGGTGATCATAGCATTAGGTACTATTTTCAACAGAGATTCTTGGAAACCTCCAATATTGATTTGGTATCTTGGTATTCAATTTGGCTTGTAGATATAGATTTCTTGAGGGAAAGTGATCTTCAAGATGAGAGGAATTATAATGTCCCCAATTTTGCATTAGCATTAAAGTTGAGTAATTAATTTAAGTTGTTGAAAGAGATGAATTATAGAAGACTCAAATTAATGGTGCAAACTAACTTAAATGGTAAATTTTAAAAAAGAGAATTCTCAAATTAATTGAAATATATAAAGTTAAATAAGAAAAGAATGAGAATTTCAACATTCATAGGAGTTACAAGGAGGAGTTGAATAAAATAATTGAAGGAGTTAATTTCAGTAGGTTGGATTTTGGTTTTTGAAAAGGTTTGAGGTTGGAGAAACTCCAGGAATTTGTGAGGAAAAAAAATTCTCACAAAGTATCATCATCTTCAGAATTGAGAGATATTCCTAGGGTGAATTGTTGATAGTTCCAAATTAGGGACTATGCATATGCTTAAATTGACTCTTTAAGTTTAAATCATCATCCTTCATTTGAAGGTTCTGTATTCAAAGTGAATATTTATAAGTTTGTGCAGCTCAATATTAGATGTATTTCTAAAGAGATGAATAGTTGAGCTTGTGGAGAAGATGTTCTCTTTGGAATTAGAGTTAGTAAGGATGCACAAAATTGGTGAGGTTGGTTTCTAGTTCTCAATCACAATTATTCTCTAGTCCTCAACTTGGAGAGACTCATAGAGGCCAACATGGAGTTCTTTAGGGGATGCCACCTTAAAAAGTAATTTCTGAAGACTGATCATTTGGTGATAGGAGTAGAAATATTTGATATTGAATTTCCCAAAGCACAACCTATAAGGGAACAAGTATATTCCAAGAAGTCATTATTTTGGAAGCAATCGATATCTCTACTTTGGATGAGAATCGAAGCTTAAAATTTTGTATGGTGTGAAGTATCACAAATATATTGCAAGTTCCCGTAGGATGAATTAATGTGTTTTTTACTATGGTATAACTATCACTGAGTTAAGCCGATACTCCAATTTACCAGACATTTCCTTCTTGCTGGAAGACCCTGTTGTTATTGCTAAAGGAAGAATTGATAATTTAGAGATTTTATGAAGCCGCTACTTTGAATTAAATCTTCAATTTGATAATCTTCAAAGTATGTCATATTTATGGAGTTGTGGCTTTAAAGAAAATGCAATCGCATATTCAGGTAATGACATGGGAAGCAAAGTTTTTTGATGGTATCAAGCTTTATTTGTGAAAGGAGTCAGGAATGAAATGCCATCAAAGATAGAGTTGTTGGGTATGTGCGAGATCATGATGGGCCAAAAAGTGGCAATATGATGGGTATGTGGATGACGATTTTTTTTAACCCAAAATTGATGAAACGAAAAAGGTTTTTAAAGGAGATTCTCAGCTTTCCACCAATGTAAATTATGGTTTACTTTCAATTTAATAAGTAATTATTATTCATTTTCTATTCGAATTACGACTAAAGTCCTGATTAATAGGATGATTGAAAAACATCTATAGCTTTTTTGAATGATATGACATTTTTTGAATCCAAAATATGCGTCACATTCTATGCTTCACATCTATAGGATTAATAAAAGAAAAATTGAATTTCATGAAGTTTTGACCAAGCTAAGGTGGTAAAAAATACGAGTTTTTTATATTTTTTAAAAGTTGTAATAAAAAATTCATAATTAATTATTTACTTGGAAAAAAATTACAAAAAATATGCATCACATTGGGACATGGGTCCTCTACTTATATCTAAAATATTATTAAAAATATTATCATTTTATTGTGGTTAGGTTGGTTAGACAGAGACCTACTTCTTATATTTTCCCTGAAATTTCAAATTTTCACCAAAAAGATTTTTTTCTTTTTAAACAAACCTAGTAGTTTAGAAACTACATTCAATTTTCTATAGATTCTATTCTTACATATTTTTTAAATAATATAGATAACTTATTCAAATTTTTACGTCAAGTTGCGTAACTCTGTTTTTTCTATTTTTTTTGCCACTTAAGAGCCTATTTTTTCCATGATGATCCTGCACATACCCTGTTTCATTAAGGGAATCATGGAGCTCAAGAACTATCAGGAGGTTGATTTAATTCTTTGAGTTCACAAGCAATTGAAGAAAAATTTATTGAAGATTAAAGTGTCGTTTTCAAATTCTTTAGTCTATTCCTTTAATGAAGAGTTGCATATGTTCTAATGCTCAATGAATAAATTCCAGGCACCGTTCTATTTATAGACACCGCCCAACTTATACCTGGGGTTGGGAAAGAAAAAATAAATCACTAAGCTTTAAATATTGGATTTGCGATTAGGAGGTGGCATCAAACAGGAAAGGATCGATATACAAAAAAAAACTTGGGCATTTGAAATCATCAGAGGGCAGAAGGGTAGCAATAAAATTAGTCGATTAAAGAGTAAGAAGCTACCATTTATTACTCAAAGAAATCAAGTCAAAGCGAAACTGTGTATGAAGATTGTGTAGATATATCAAGGCTGCCATGAAAAGTATTTTTTACATTGGATTCGTATGTCATTGATGCTGGAAAATAATTCAAAACATTTTGTAACTGCCATATGTAAACGAGAAGGAAATATTGGTCTCTCTCTAGGTTAGCTATCATTGTTGTTAAATTTTCTATACATGAATGGTTGGTAAATATTATTACTATAAACTGTTAAAAATTCCAATTGAGTTTTCTTTGGTATAGGGGTATGTGTAGGATGATCATGGAAAAAACAAGCCCTTAAGTGGCAAAAAAATTAGAAAAATTAGAGTTAGGCAACTTGACGTAAAAATTTGAATAATTTATCTATATTATTTCAAAAATATGTAAGAATAGAATCTATAGAAAATTGAATGTAGTTTCTAAACTACTAGGTTTGTTTTAAAGAAAAGAAATCTATTTGGTGAAAATTTGAAATTTCAATGTAGTAGTACTTAAATTTTAGGGAAAAAATAAGAAGTAGGTGCCTATCTAACCACCCTAACCACAATAAAATGATAATATTTTTTTAATAATATTTTATATATAAGTAGAGGACTCATGTTCTGATGTGATGCATATTTTTTGTAATTTTTTTCCATGTGAATAATTAATTATGATTTTTTTATTACAAATTTTAAAAAGTATAAAAAACTCGTATGTGTGACCACCTTAACTTGGAAAACTTCATAAAATTTAAATTTTATTTTTTTAATCCTATATTATGCAAAGCATAGAATGTGATGCATGTTTTGGATTCAAAAAATGTGATACCATTTGAAAGCTATAGATGTTTTTCAATTAGTCTATCAATCAAGAATTTAGTCATAATTTGAATAGAAAATGAATAATAATTACTTATTAAATTCAAAGTAAATCATAATTTATATTGGTGGAAAGATGAAAATCTCTTTTAAAAACCCTTTTTGTTTCATCAATTTTGGGTTAAAAAAATCGTCAGCCACATACCCATCATATTGCCACTTTTTGGCCCATCATGATCGTGCACATACACATAGAGTGAATATAGATATGAATGTTGTAAACAATATTTTATGCTATGAAAGTGAAATGGTGATGATATCATTTGAAGTAAATTTTGTATTAAGGTTTCCAAACTATTTAATGAAATCCCTGATCAGTACAAATGGGTAAACTGAGAAAAAATTGGCTTTCAAAACTTAGTGAATAAACACAGAACAAGGGAGGTTCTTACACTTGATTGTTGCAATAGATATTAAATTAATCTACTCTTGAATGACTTAAAAATTCTCTTGATAATGATCACTTGAATTCTCTTAGCTTTCTTGAAAGTCTTAGGATCAAATTGCTCGTAAACTTGCTAGGTGGAACTTAGTGAAAATGACCTTATATTTATACATATGTAATATTAATTTTTAATATTCAAATAACACAAGCTAGCATGTGAATATAGATTTGAAATCCTTAAAATACCACCAAAAACATAATTTGAATTTAGGTCCTAGGCCTAAGTGAGGACCCATTTTCCCTTGGGTGAATGGGTCCTAGGTCACTTACCTAGGACACACATTGCTCAAAGATAAGTGTTGTGTTGTGCCATTAATGAATGTAAGGTTTTTCTCTTAAAAAAATGTAATTAATTAAGCTTGGATTTGAATTAAAGGGGCCAATTAAGGAAAATTAACCTCAATTAGTTGATAAATCCCTAGATAAGTGTGAAAGTATAAATGTACGCTTTACAACACCAAAAATAAGGAAAAATTAAGTCCATTTTATTTAATAGGACCCTAAACTTAATATGTGTTGCAAGGTGTGACCCTTGGTATTCCTTGGAGCACTAGTGCTTGGGTTTGTGACATGGTCTATCTCATGTGGTTCTTAACTGAAGCTTGTATCGGGCATTGACAAGTCGATCTTTTGGTGCAATGACAAGTCCAACAATTGGTATCAAAGCTAGTCACAAGTTCAAACCCCACACTTGTGCTAGGGGGATTGTTGCAAGGTGTGACCCTTTTTCTTCCTTGCAGCACTAGTGCTTTGGTTTGTGACATGGTCTAACTACCTCCTTTGGTTCTTAATCGAAGCTTGTATTGGGAATTGATAGGTCAATCTTTTGGTGCAATGACAAGTCCAACAATATGAATATTTAAAATGCATATTACAACACTAAATTAAGCCATAATTTAGTTCATTTTATTATTAATAATTCCAAAATTAAGTGTGAAAAAGGGATTATTTTTCCTACACTACAATTGTGATGCAAGTGGAAATGTAATAGGAGTAGTGTTGAGTCAAGAAGGAAGACCTATAGCTTATTTCAGTGAAAAGTTGAATGATACCATAATAAGCTATTTAGTTTATGATAAAGAGTTATATGCCATAGTTTAAGCCTTGAAGAAGTCAAGACATTATTTGTTTCCTAAGAAATTTGTGTTGTTCACCTATCATCAAGTTTTGTAGTATTTGAACAGCCAAGGGAAGTTGAATCAAAGACATATGAGATGGGTTGAGTTCTTGGAGATTTATAAATTTGTGTTGAAACATAGGAGTGGCAAGTTAAACAAAGTTGTAGATGCATTGAGTAGGAGAAGGAATTTGTTGATAGATATGAGAGTAGGAGTATTGGGTTTTGAAGAATTAAAAAATTTGTTTGAAGATGATCCAAATTTTGTTGAAGCTTGGAGAGCATGTAAGGAACAAGTAGTGACAGATTGGAGCTAATGGTTGGAAAATTTCATTTAGGAAGGAATGTTGTTTAAAGGAAACCAATTGTGCATTTAAAAGAGTTCAATGAGGGAGAATCTAATTAAGGAAAAGCATAGCGAAGGATTACCAAGACATTTTGGAGTTGATAAGATAACATCTTTCATGAGCGAACATTTATTTTCAGTACAACTATACATGGATGTCAAGAAGTGTGTTTAGACCTGTAAAAATTTTCAAGTTGCAAAAGGGAGTAGTTAGAATACTATATTGTATAAACCTTTGACAGTACCAAAGAGACATTGGGAAGATATAAGCATGGATTTCATATTGGGATTACCAAGAACATAAAGAGGATATGATTCTATAATGGTAGTTGTGGATATATTTTGTAAATGACACATTTCATTCATTGCAATGAGACTAATAATGTTGTGCATGTTGTTGACTTATTTTTGAAGGAGATTGTAAGATTGCATGGATTACCTAAGAGAATAGTTTTAGATAGGGATGCCAAATTCATTGGATACTTTTGGAGGAAATTGTGGAAGAAGATGAGGACAAAACTAAAATTCAATTCAACATATCACCCATAGTCTAATGGACAAACAAAGGAAGTAATCAGAAGTTTGGGTAACCTATTGTGATGTTTGGTTGGAGATAAGGAAAGAAATTATATATAGTTCTACCACAAGAAAAAATTTCATACAATAATTAAGTAAACTAGATTACAAGGAAATCACCATTTGAGATTGTGACAGGAGTACATCCCAGAGGAGTTGTGGAGTTTAGAGACACTAGTATGGATAAAAAGAAGAGTGTAGAAGTAGAAGAGTTTATAGATTTCATGGATACATCACATAATCAAGTCTAGAAGTATTTATAGGACATGAACAATAAGTATAAGGGGAAGGTAGATGAGAAAAGGAGATATAAGGAGTTTTTTGTCGAAGATGAAGTGATGGTATATCTAAGGTGTTGGAAATATGGAGTCTTGCAACATGAGCATGAAATGTATATGGATTGATCTAGTCATTGATGTATTGTCATTGATGTAAACATGGTGACAATAGTATGGGAAGCTTATTTTCTATGAGCATTGTGACAGGAAGGGTCATGATGAAGATCATTGTTGGAAGTTGCATCCAGAATTGAAGCCTAAGTGGGATCATAAACAAAAAGGTAAAGAGAAAGCCACAAATTTTGTTATGGATCTTGGTTCTGATTCTCATGATGAAACTAAGATAACAACTATGGGTTTGAAAGGTAAAGCTCCTATTTCCATTGTTTCCTTTAATAGTTATGCTTCTACTTCTAAAGTTAATGATGTCTCTGAAGATAAGAAAATGAATGAGCTATTTCATTTAAGGGTTGTTGCTAAGAACATTAAAATTGATGCACTCATAGATAGTGGTTCTCAAGTTAACTTAATTTCTGAAGATGTTGTAAGAAACTTGGGATTGAAAACTACATTGCATAAGAAGCCTTATCCACTAGGCTGGATTTGTGAGAATGATAAGTTACAAGTAACAAGGCAATGCAATTTGAAATTCACAATCACAAGTAAGTTTGTGGATGAAGTACAGTTTGATGTGGTTCCACTAGATATCTGTGGGATAGTGCTGGGTAGCCCTTATCTATATGATTTTTCTACAGGGAAATGAATCATTATCATTTGTTTAAAGATGGCATACAATATATTGTACATTCTCATAGGATTAAGATTGATCATTCTTTTGCAAACACAAGGCAATTAAAGAGGGTGATTAATGCAAGTAAAGATTTAACTCTTATGTTTGTCAGTATAGGTGGTTCTAGACATGAATTTGGAGTAGCTAACTAGGGTCAAATGTGACAAGATGCACCCATAGTACAACATGATGGAATGGTGATTGAAAGAATTAATGGCCCCTTGGGTAAAAATGTTTCTATTGTGAGAGATTGATATGTTGTTGATTTATTCTCTTTCATATCTACATTATTGTTCAGCTTGATTCTAGTCAATGTTTGTTGGTTAGTGGCTATGACAGTTGATGTAGATGCTTATGGAAGTGATAGAATGATGTTTATGTTCAAAAATGTTGTTGTAGTCTTCATTGTGATTGTGAGCCAGGCTTACAAATGTATAGATGATACATGACAAGTGGGGAGGAAAAGTCCACTTGATGTCTGAATAAATGCCACTTTTGGAGGTCCAAAGGCTCTCCAAAGGGGAGGACTGATCCAGGTGGATACTTTTCATCAAAAATAGAAGTGTTCCACATGCTCCAAATTTTATCACCATCTTGAAGAGCCCAGAAAATTGAATCTGACGCAATTTGAATGAGGTTGAAAGGAGCTCGTATGTCCGAGTTACACCTAGTCAAAGTTGGGGTCAAGTCGGGTACAAGGGCTAGTCAGAAAGACAAAAAAAATTGATCATCTCAAAAATGACCTCAAAAGCAACATCATGTCGAAAAACTTGTCACCACGATTTTGACACCATTCATTTCATCAAAAACGGAGCTCGTACGACAAAGATATGGTCAGTCAAGTTAAGGATTAACCATGATGATGTGGCAAGAATGATGACGTGGCAAGAATGATGACGTGGAAAAAATGAGGACATGACTATTTAAAATATAATTTAAAAGCTAAATTCCCTTAAATTTAAATTATTAAATCTTTTAAGTTTTAAAATCCCATACTACAATATTTTTAAAGGGTCTTAGAGATTTTTAAGTATGTTAAAAGATTTTGAGAGGATTTTAAGGGATTTAAATGGTAAAATGGCTTAAGGAATATAATCCGTTCTTTGTAAATATTTTAAAAGGGCTTAAAATAATCTTAAAGATTATTAAAAAGGGATTTGGAAGATTATTTTTGTAAAGCTCATAAAAAATAAGAGCTATTATTTAGGAATGAGTTTTTTTGCAAAAGGTATATTGTTAGCCTGATTTGTGAAATAATAACCTCTTATGATTATTATTTCCTCCTCCAATGTAACATAACCTAACCAAAGGCTAAAATAAATCATGTACAATACGTAGCAGATTATTTGGTTAAGGAGGGAGTTATTTCATTTATTACGGTGGTTTTCACCCCATATACTAAATTTGATGTATAAAAAGGGGTAGAAGGAAGGGTTTTTAGCTAAGTGATCTTAAAGTGGATTTTGGTGATGATTTTGGAGAGATGAAAAATTGTGAGAGATTTCCAAGTGAGGATTTTTGAATAGTGAATTTTTAATCCTTATGCATTTGAAGCTTAGTTAAGCTTGTTGCATTTGTTGAAGTATTTTCTTTGTAATTCATTATCGTTCGAGGAGACAAGAATCTTGTAATAGGTGGAAGACCTTGTAATCATTTTTTGGAGCATAATAGGATCGGTCACTCTTTGGAGAGGGACCCAGAGACATAGTCACAATTGTGGTGAACTCTGTTATTAGATTATTTGCACTTTCTCTCTTCTTCTCTCTCACATTATGGTTATCACCTTGATTTTTAATGCATATTTTCAATAATGTACACTTTTTTTTGAGTTTCCATTAAACTATTTGAGTTAAGCATTCATTTATGCAATTAGTCTAGATCCTAAATTAGATCAAGATCATTAAAGATTTGTGAGTGACTACTATGAGAATTAGTATTTCTTATTCAAAGCATCATTGGAACTAAACCTTGCACACAAAAGATGTATTCTATTAGTTCATACTCTTGGAAATGAGACACAACTTTTGTATCTTGGTGGTTAGCCATCTTTTGTATAATTTAGGATTTGATCATTTCAAGGATAGTGAGTCCTGGTAGTGAGCCATGTAATATCTTGTATCTGGATATAATATATTGTGAGTTAATCCTCGTCGTAGTTTTTCCCATTTTGGGTTTTCCACATAAACATCCTTGTGTTCAGGTGTGATGATGCATTGTCTTGTTTCCATGTTCTCTCTTGTTAATTTAGTCAAATATGTGTCTATGTTTAGATGGGTTTTATTTGTATGGTTTTATAGAATATTGATTCCCTCCCTCCCAATATTTTGGATATTCAACGATTGGCATTAGAGCTTAGTTCCTTTGAAGGAGCCTATCAGCCTGACGAAAGTCCCAAAATTTGAATATAAGAAATTTTTTTCCTCTAAAAGAGATCTCTATTGGTCATTTAGAATATAATGAAGATTTGAAGAATAAGTTGAAGGAAGAAAATGTTTGCATCAAGAATATGAGGAGTAGATATGAAGAAGCTTGTGATCAATTGAGAAGGTAACATGATGATATCACAAAACTACTACAACAATTGGAAGAAGAGAAAATAATTGAAGACTATTAGAAAGTTGAAATTCAAGAGAAGACAGATGAATGTGTCAAGCTCAAGCAAGAAATGGAAATTTTGAGATCATACCTAGAAAAGGTAAAAATATTTGAGGATAAATTCAAGACAAGCTTTGTGATTCTCAATGAGTTGATTATTTCTCAGAGCCCTGCAATGGATAAAAGAGGTTTAGGGTTTGAAGAAGGAAAGTGTTCAAAAGTGAAGCAACCTCTTGACAAGAAGACTTAATGCAAAGATGGAAAAATAAAGGACTAAAGAAGCAATTCTAGAAGAACTCCCACTATATAGCCTAATGCTCAAAGGTACTTATCTTTTAGTGATGTTTGTTATTCTTGCAATAAATTTGAACATAGGGAAAAGAACTACACAAGAATAATGAATGATACTTTATCATTCTCTAGAAAAATTTTAAGTACAAGAAGTATGGACACAAGGATAATTAGTATGAATATAGCTTGAATAAAAGAAAGTATGGAAGGAAGATTGTTGTTTGTTATTAATGTAGTAATCTAGAACAATCAGTTAGAAATTGCAAAAATAGAAGGATTAACAATATCCATCCTACAAGAAAGCATGAATCAATTATTGATCTAGAAGAAGTAAGGAAAGAGATGAAAAAATCTATAGAAAAAAAGGAGAATTCAAGCAAGTTGAATCTAAAGCATTGATTTTATTTTTGCCATCCTTTGGTACAGATACGCCTGTCAAATTTTAAGTTAGGTAGTGCTTAAGGGGGATCAATTATCAAAAAAAATAATAAGCCCCTCATCAATTCTTGTTGTCACATCATGACAGAAGCATATTTAATTTGGTGATGAATGCAAGGAATTTTACAGTCGCATGTGTGAAGAATGAAGTTTGCAGAATTTGAAAGGATGGAAGTGCACTCAAATTTCAAGGTGATATACCTACAATTTAGAGCATTTATTGCAAAAGCATTCAAAATGAAATAAATAAATTTAAATGTATCAAGGAAATCGTATTCATAGGGAATTTGTGAATATAGTGAAGCATGCTTCGAAAGCTAGACATCTAATCATGTTCTTTGCTATCAATTATAGAGGTATTCTCTTGAATAATATTTTGATTTTATGCAATGGATAATTCAAAGGTTGTGAATATTTTGGATATATCACAAGTCAAATTGAATAGATATTTGAAGAATATGTTAGAAGAATCCGTTCGTGCATTCTCTAGCATTCCTCCTAGAGTGTTACCCACTGAAGATATATATTCATATGTTTATAGTATAATTGAGGATATGTCACTAGTTTAGTTAAGTATTCTATGGAAGAATGAATTGGAAGAAAAACATGATGCATACAAAATCTTAGTCGAGAAGTTAGATGTATGGCAGAAAGCCCCTCGATTTGAATTCAACAATAAAGATATTCAGATGATTTTGAGAAGAATTCATGATGAATCTATATGGATGGATGGAGCTCACTTGATAACCAGAGATGTAATAAGAGATATAACTAGTTTGTGTTCCTCCAAACTAGTTCCCAGACGAAAGTATATGAGTGAACAAGAGATAATTGAGATGATTGGTGTGACTCTCAATGGTAAAGAAATTGTTTTAAGAAAAATTAAAGATCTAGTCATTAGGTATGATGTGATGGTTATTGGTCACAAATTTTTTGAAACATAGATTTTTAGGACTTACTTTCTTTCTAGCACTTCTAGGGATTTTCAGCTAAAAGGAGAAAGACGGGTCTAAAAATGTGTATGTTTACATTCAAAGATTAGTGTGATATGGATTGAAAATGCATAAATTCCTAGATACGATATAAAAATGCAAGAGACGAATAATATTAATTGACTAATGAATAGAAACTAGAGGAAAACAATTTTTTTGAAAACACATTGTGTAATGCAAAATCACCTACAAATGAATGAAAAATTGCAATAGAGATGAATTAGACTGAAAATGTGCACCTAGAACTTTGATGAAGATTGGAAATTGCTTTTGAAATGTTGTTGATGATATTTTTTAGGCTTGGAGGGACTCATTCACCATTTTGGGTGAATCAATCCTAGTTTTGGAAAATTGAGCCATAATCTATTTCTGTCAAAAGGGTGTCAAAAAATGCAGAAAACATAAAACTGACCTAGAAATGGGACTCATTTTCCACCCATGGCGAATGATTCCACTATTGAATTTCTGAATATTCAAGAGTGGTCTTTGGAGCTTCCGATCTGCACTTTGATGTTCAATAGGTGTCCACTTCCAAAACTCTGATTCATGGGCCTAAAAATGAGTTTTTTTTATTCTTTGACTTATTGAATGAAGAGAGGACTTTAACAACTTTGCAACTTGATCTACAATGATTTCCAAGCTTCCAAAGGACCTAAATCTATATACACACAAGAAAAGAAGAAGAAATGTTGAATGTTAAGGAATGGGGGTTTGCCTTGGTGAAACCCGTTTAGGTAATTAAACCAAAATAGAGAAAGAATGCAATGAAACATGCAATAATGGAAAAGATTACCTTGCCATGATGATTGATCTTGAAAGTTTGCAACAAAACATGTAGAATCTTCCCTTGGATATCTTAGGAAGCTAAATTGATGACTTGCAATGTTAAAGCCCTAACTTGCTTAACTTGATGAATGAATGATGTGAATGAGTTAAATGATGAATAGATGAATGAGAGATGGAGGATGTAAAATGAGAAGAAAAACACATATTTATACACACTTGTGCCTTAGTTAACCATTCATACCTCATCACAGGCCAACATCAAGTGTTTCTGAATAAAAACCCGAAAGGAAAATTTAAATATTTTGAATTTGGAGCCAAGGGGGACTCATTTGCCACCCATGGCAAATGGGTCCCACCTAGGACCTGAAAAATATGTGTTAGGAAATATGTTGTATTTAATGTTGTTTTTCAGGCTTACATTCAAAAATACACTTAATTAAGACATATGACAGAATAAAGGGACCAAATAAAGCATGAGAAAGGGATAAATAGTGAAGTTGTTCCTAGAAAAGTGTGAAATTTTGTTACAATACTTTACAACACTTCAAAATAGGACTTGTTTAGTGATGAAAAGGTGATTTTTAGATAAATTGTAATTAATAGAGTGTAGAAGAGTGTAGAAATGTCTTACAACACTTCAAAATACCTTCACAAGATGCCATTATTTAAATTCGAGTACCTAGATATGCATGTTCAAGCCATGTCACAACATAAAATCAAAGAAAAATATATCAAACACCATGAAGCAAGACCTAAAAGGCCATGAGAAAGATAAGGGGCTATTTTTCTATGACGCATTTAGCCCCTGCTTTAGTGAGAGGATGAACTTGATTCTAACTCACACTAAAGTAGACATCCAAGAGAGATCCACATGTAGGTCAAGCCCCCAAGATACAAAATCATGCAAAGGAAAGATGAAAAGAAAGAAAAGGTGGAAAATATGTACTTACTCTGGGGCCACAAAACTTTAGGTCATCTGTAGGGTGAGAAGGCCACAACATAGTCACTCTGGGGCCATGGAACTTTTGACTATCCATGGGGTGAGAAAGCCCAAAAGGTAAGATACCTATGCTAGTTGGTATGCACTCACAAACACAAAGGTGGCTATGGGGAAAAATCATGCTGTTTGGTGGGCTTCCCACTCAACCATATTAAATTTATACGTCCTGATAACTTTAACAAGGCACCACAAAGAAAAAATGATTTTGACACTTATAGAAATTGTTAATGTAAAATAATGTCAGGATTGTTCAAAGAGATTTTTCTGAATTCGTGCAAGGTATCATCTTAGGTAACATCATGTTCAATGTCTCCAAGAGAGGATAAGTGAAAATGATCGCATCCTAGCCAACATTTTATCTAGTGCTTCCAAGAGAGGTTATCACAAGAAAAAGAAAATCACATAATGAAATGTGACTGGTGATGTATGCCCCAACTTTAAAGCAATTGTGAGCACCCATACTATGAGCAATTTCTTTAAAGTAGAAGAGAAAGAGGAAGACATGAGAGCTTACGTAATAAGCCCTATGCCAAGTCATATGTTTATGATAAGCTATGTCATGAAAAAGAGAAGTATGTCATATGTGAGCTAACTTAAGGAATTTCATCCACATCCCAAGCTTGCTCTTATGTATTCATGAAAGGTTAACAACTTGCCAAAGGAGGAAACCACAAGTGACATATGAGGACAAGGTTGTCGAACCCATTCCCCCCAATTAGTGTAGGACAAAGCTGAGCCAAAATGAGTGATGAAATGAATGCTAGAGTGAAAACCAATAGAAATTAGAGGAATTAGATTCCCCCATATAGGGAAGCATACAAAACTCTTGAAAATGTTGTATTTTATTACTCAAGGCAGTGCATTCTATGATAGGCGTAGAATGAATTCTTGGAATAGCATTTCTTTCGAGTTTTGGGAGGGAGAGTGATCAAGTTATCATGAAGAAGTCTTGACAAGATACCTTCCTAATCAAGAGGAGAAGGGGGTTGTGTCATTGGGGTCAAAGATACATCTTGCTAAGATGTCATACCTACACAAGAATCTGTAGATTGTGATATTTTGTCTTCTTCATGATGGGAGGAGAGAAAATCTAACGAATTCAAATCATGATCATTTTGCAAGATGACAATTTGAATGTTTTGGGAAGGATGATGTGCGAGACCATTAATTGTGAAGGAGGAGTTAGATGTGTGTTGTGTAAGGCTGAATGAAGGTGGGTAAAGGATGAGAGGGTTATGAAGATGTCCTATGGGATATGTATGTGGTTCATTGATCAAAGGGGATTGAATGGACACTTGTGCATTCATATCCTCAACAATTTTGTTTTGATGTATCTCTAAGTGAGGGCAATCAAGAACCACTTGTTTGCCACAATTCAACGCCATGATATTCTCCCTAGGAGGAGAGTTTTTAAGAGAACAAGCCACACGTGCTTGACAAGTAAGGCTTTGTTCTTCCACAATAACTTTGTTTCCAATAGGGGACTGATCAATGATGGGACTAGGAAGGGAATGATGTATTCCCGTTGTCATTAAAGGCTCATTCTATTGTCCCATATTATCTACCCTACAAGGAGAGCTTGTAACATGTTCATCCAAGTTTGAGGTTTGTAAAGTAGCTTCATCATAAGTGGGAGAGGCATCAAGAGAAGGACCATTATGATTTGCAAATAGGTATTCCCATAGCATAGGGATATTAGGGAAGGGAAGATCAAGGGTGTCATGATTCTTAATAGGTGTATCTTCTAACACCAATCTATCCTCTTTACATCGACAAGGGGAATTAGGAAATGAACAAGTGTGATTGTCATGACCATGGAGATTTGGTAATATGTTGTTGAGAAATGTGTCTATGATCTCATGCTCTTGTTGTGTAAGGTCATCCAAAGGGGAATAAGGAGATGGAAAATCAAGACTTTCAAGGCTTGCAACTTCTTGCACCAAAATAACTCTGTCACTAATAGGAGAGGTATCAAAAGAAGAACAAGTATGTTGGTTATTATTGTCTACATTTCCATTCTCACCAATGGGTAATGTAAGATTAAGGATTGTGTTAATGGATTGATTCTTAAAGTCCCTATTATGGTAGTCAAAAGAAAACTCATAAAAGGGGATATCATGCTTATAAAATCCATGCTTAATGAAATCAAAAGCATATCTTTTGACTAAAAACATGCTAAAATGAAAGAAAGTACAATGTAATGAAATTTTTAGTTTTGAAGTGTTTTTACACAATGCAACAATCTAAAAATGATATGTTGTGATGAAAAAAGTGAAATTAAACAATGCATGAAATGAGATAATTGAAGTGAAATTTAACAAAATGAATGCTACAAAAATGCAGTTGACTAATATATACAAGTTAAGGCACCAAACTAAAGCCTAAAAATAAATTTCTAAGTTATGAAAAATGTTGTTTCAGGGGTCAGAAGGGACTGATTCGCCCAAGGTGGTGAATGAGTCCCATTATGGAATTTTTTCAAAATTTTTAGAAATTTGTGACTGATTAATATGAATTATGAGTGCTAAGATGTAGACCTAAGTGAAAAATGTAGAATTGCAGAACTTTTCAATGATTACAGAGGAAAAAATGCAACCTATTATGCACTTTTACTCATGCAAAATTAAACTCTAGAATGGAAGCTAACTACTGCAAAATGTAATGCAAGCAACTCTAGAATGATTAACAGACTCCAAAATCAGAAAAAGAGGGGATTCAAATAGCAGGTTCACCAAAATCAAACATAGATTTTTGGGACATACTTTCTTTCTAGCACTTCTAGGGTTTTTCACCTAAAAGGAGAAAGACAGATCCAAAAATGTGTATGTTTACATTCAAAGATTAGTGTGATATGGATGGAAAATTCCTAAATTCCTAGATGCAAAAGACTAATAAGATTAATTGACTAATGAATAGAAACTAGAGGAAAACAAATTGTTTGAAAACACATTATGTAATGTAAAATCACCTACAAATGGATGAAAAATTGCAATAGAGATGAATTAGACTAAAAATGTGCACCTGGAACTTTGATGAAGATTGGAAATTGCTTTTGAAATGTTCTTGATGATTTTTTTCAAGCCTCGAGGGACTCGTTTGCCATTTTGGATGAATCAGTCCCAATTCTAAAAAAATGAGCTGGAATTTGTTTCTGTCAAAAGGGTGTCAGAAAATGCAGAAAACATAAAATTGACCTGGAAATGGGACTCATTCACCACGCATGGTGAATGATTCTACTTTTGAATTTCTAAATATTCAAGAGTGGCTTCTAGAACTTCTGATTTGCACTTTGTTGTTCAATAGGTGTCCACCTCCAAAACTCTGATTCACAGGCCTGAAAATGAGATTTTGTTGACTCTTTGACTTGTTGAATGAAGAGAGGACTTTAACAACTTTTCAAATTGATCTACAATGATTTCCAAGCTTCCAAAGGACCTAAATCTATATACACACAAGAAAAGAAGAAGAAATGTTGAATGTTCAGGCACGGGGGTTTGCCTTGGTCAAACCCCATTTAGGTAATTAAACCAAAATAGAGAAAGGATGTAATGAAACATGCAATAATGGAAAAGATTACCTTGCCATGATGATTGATCTTGAAAGTCTACAACAAAGCATGTAGAATATTCCCTTGGATGTCTTAGGAAGCTAAATTGATGACTTGCAATGTGAAAGCCCTAACTTGCTTAACTTGATGAATAAATGATGTGAATGAGTTAAATGATGAATAAATGAATGAGAGATGGAGGATGTAAAATGAGAAGAAAAGCACATATTTATACACACGTGTGCCTTAGTTAACCATTCATACCTCGTCACAGGTTGACATCAAGTGTTTTTGAATAAAAGCCTGAAAGGAAAATCTAAAAAGTTTGAATTTGGAGCAAAGGGGGACTCATTCACCACCCATGGTGAGTGGGTCCCACCTAGGACCTAAAAATAGGTGTCTAGAAATATGTTGCATTTAGTGTTGTTTGTCGGGCTTACATTCAAAAATACACTTAACTAAGACATATGAGGGCATAAAGTGACCAAATAAAGCATGAGAAAGGGATAAATAGTGAAGTTGTGACTAGAAAAGCGTGAAATCTTGTTACAAGACTTTACAACACTTCAAAATAGGACTTGTTTAGTGATGAAAATTTTATTTTTAGGTAAATTGTAATGAATAGCATCTAGAAGAGTGTAGAAATGTCTTACAACACTTCACAACACCTTCACAAGATTCCATTATTTAAATTCTAGTACCTAAATATGCATGTTCAAGCCATGTTAGAACATAAAATTAGAGAAAAATGTATCAAATACCATAAAGCAAGACCTAAAAGGCCATGAAAATGACAAGGGCCCATTTTTCTATGACAGTATGTTTACCAAGAAATGACCACAATATTTGTATTGGTGTTTTTTTCACTACTATTGATATGGTTAAGAGTGGTATGGATTATGACCTGTGTGAGCTACTTCAAATACATCTTTTAAATAACTTTAAGGAAATCAAGAATTGTAAGAAAAATACATTTTGGTATGCAACTTTGATTGTCCGCTTACTCTTTTACTTTATGAAAGAGTTACCAGAAATTGGTAGGATAAAATGGACAAATGCAAAACCTATTTCTCATCAAATCAAGAATTTCATGATAAAACATGGTGGTTTAGATGCTCAAGAGAATTATCTTGCTGCATTCTTTGGAACATTTCAGATGAGGATGAATAAGAAAAAAAAAGGATTCCAAAAAATGTGATTGAGAGGTACTCCAAAAATATTAATTTCCTAGTTTCTACAAATTTTTTTATATGGAAGCAATTAAATCCAAACTGGTGTGGATATCTAAACTATATTATGAAGTGATTGAGGCCGAGATTGATCATTATTAAAAAATACTCTTAGAAAACCCCAACAATCCCAATGAAAAATAAATTTCTATAGTCTCTAGTGGTGCAAGCATAACAGGGAAGAAGAGAAAAGTTATTGTTATCAAACAAGAAGTTACAGAAGAAAGTGAATAAGAGGAAACTCAACATGAGCATGAAAGAATAAAATTCAAGGATATTTAAAAGAACTATAGAAGGTAATCCCCGGTGCTAACTTCAATTCATCTATATCAGTTGTGGAAAATCTCAGAAGCATGATTAACTCTTTGAAAGAATATATCTCTCGAATAGAAGTACAATCTAGAAATATGTTTGCAGAAGAAAATTTAGAAGATATCACGAAGAAATGTGTAGATGCACATTGCAAGGTGATGAAGGAATTGAAGGGTGTATAGGTTTGTGAGGAAGAAGCTTAGGAATTAATTTCTTTCTATTTGAATTGGTTGAATAGTACACTGAATATAAGAGATGAGATAAGGAAGAGTAAAATTTGGATGAGTACTCAAGCAAATTTGTACAACTTGGTAGATGATAGAAATAATCAGAGATGGTCCTACATTGTGAAACTTAAGGAAAAATTATTTTCTCCATGGGATCAAAAAATAGAAGTAATTAAGTAGTTTTTGGGACTAAGAGATATGGTAAAACTATGTCATATCCCTATATCTAGTGCTCTTGACAGTATTGGTGGTCTATCACAAGTTATTCTCAATACCAATACTTTGGTAGATGGTATAGTATTTGACTTAGCTTGAACTACTATACACAACTCTTGTAAGTGTGAAAGAAGCATGGGAAGATGGAAAAGCTTCATGGAAGGATACCTCGAAGAATCACAAAGGTTCCTCCTCATCAGGTTAATACATTCCTTTTGTACATTCTATTATTCTAGTCAATTTTTGATGTGTATACATATTTCAAACCCCTATATGTATTTTTCAATTGATGTGAAAGGGGGAGAGATAGAGAGATAGACAAAAAAAATCTTTTTTTTGTAAAGAATTTTTTTGAAAGGGGGAGTATTTAGTTTCCTTCTACTGGGATAATTTTTTTTTTTTGATATACATGTTTCCATCAATGCTAAAGGGGGAGATTTTTGGAAATATGGAGTCTTACAAGATGAGCATGAATTGTATATGGATTGATTTGGTTGTTCTTGTGTTCTCATTGATGTCAACATGGTGACAATAGTATGGGAAGTTTATTTGGTAGACCAGAAGATAATCTCTACTAGAAGTGTTCTTTACTGATAAACTAGTGTGTTGGGTCTTCAGTCCAGAATTCATTGCAAGAAAATATATGACTCTGTTATCTTAACCATGTTATCACAACTCATTTAGATAGTTGTATCTAAGATCTTGAGAAGCTTTTTGTTGAGAGAAGAAAGTTATCATTGACAGAGTCTAACTATGTACTCTACAATTTTTTCTCTACTGTACATATCTATGTGGGAAACTTTGCATTTTCTTAAGAACATTCCAATGTCATTGTTCTAATGGTAGCCTCTATGATGGTAATTTTATAAGAAACTAATTTGATATTAGATCTAGAAGGTTTTTTCTTTGAGAATTGTATATTGGTTTGGAGTTTTTGTTGTTAAGTACTCATCTTGGCTGACCTAACCTATGAAATATAATAAGAAGACTAGACATTCTTTGTGGATGTTTTCTATAGATCTATGCTAACTTGATATGATGCACTACATGGATAAAATTGTCTTAAATCATATAAGGTGTGGAAAAGAGTGTTTTTTTTATTGTTTTTATTTCACCTAATTAGATTGAACTAATTGATAAATGAGATATACTTGTATATATATAATATTTATTCTTTGAAGGAGAAAGAAGAAGAAGAAGAGGTGGTGGTGTGTGTGAGGAAAAAGAGTAATAGTGTGAATATGGGAAGGAGAAGGAAGAGAGGTATGGTGATGTGTGAAAAGGACTAAGGGATGTTTGAATATGTGATCCTAAATGATTTATCAGTTGAGGATCATAACATATTTTTGAGCGACTGCTATGAGAAGCAGTACTTCTTATTTAGAACTTCATTGGAACTAAACCCTACACATAGAAGTTGTATTAGAATAAGTTCATACTCTTTTTTAGTGAACCATAACTTTTGTATGTCGGAGGTTAGCCATATTTTGTATTCAAGTTGTGAGCCTTTCAAGGATAGTGAGTCTAGGTAGTGAGCTATGTAATATCTTGTATCCATATATAATATATTGTGAGTTAATCCTCATCGTGGTTTTTCCAATTTTGGCCTTTCCATGTAAAAATCCTGGTGTTCATGTGTGATGATGCATTATCTTGTTTACATTTTCTCTCTTGTCAATTCATTCAGATATGTGATTATTCTTAGATGGGTTTTATTTGAATGGTTTTATGCAATACTGGTTTCCCCCCTCTCAGTATTCTAGATAATCAACATAAGGAAGGAGATATTTCTATTTGGAAGATACAATAAGCTGAAGATGAGGAAGTTTGGACCATGTAAGATCCTAAGGAAGTTTGATTTTGGAAATGCATATGAAGTAGAGTTACTAGAGACATTGTGCATATCACCTATTTTCAATATCCCATATATATATATATATATATATGAGTATCATAAGGAAAGTCAAGTGGAACTGACAAAGAAATTGGATTGGAGGAGCAAGTTCCTATCTTAATACTCACCCATATAGGACAACAAGTTGATTCTTTTCTTTCCAATAGCATGTTGACTAATTCATATTGCACATTTTCCAATTTTTAAATTGACTTACACACTCAAGTGACTTCTAAATGAATCACAAAGTTCATTATATGGCACCAAAAATTCACAGCATTCCCTATTTTCTAGCTTGTTGTTAAATAGAAGAATACGTCTAGACTCATTTGGCTGTGTTTTACATAGTTGACTTGCTCTATTCTAAATCATTGGACACATAGCTTATGAGTTGACATCCCTTGTAATAGTGTTGCTTTATCATTACTCAACACATTACTTTGTATAGTGCATAATACTTAAATATTATTCCATGTTCAATAAATATAAACTATGCATAATAGATAAAAGCTAGTGTGTTTCCATCACATTTATCAATGATAATATATATGGTTTAATCACTTACTATAATGTTATAAATATGTTTGCAGTGCTAGCCTACATTTCAACGCACACCAATTATTTATTTATTGTTGTTCAAAATAGTTATATGCTTTTAACACTATAAAATTCTCTTAGGGCCATGATAGTATTCATGTTCTTAATTTCATATATATTTTTTAATTATTATTTAACTAAATATTTTCGGCTCTTAGGACTTCTCTAACACTTCTAGGGTATTTCTCCTAAAAGGAGAGATTCTAGGCCAAAAATGCTAAGGGTTCATTCAAATTATCTTATATGTGATGTTATCTAAGCTAGATGAATTGAACTAAATGCAAGTAAGTGATCTATATGACAAATTATGAAAGAAAAACTAAGATCTATGCTATGTTTGAAAATGGAGTGTTGTTTGTAAAAAGCTTCAAAGAATGAACAAAAATGCAAATTAAACTAAATAGAGTGTAGTTTCAAAATGTGTTCACCTGGGAAACTAGGAAAGACTAGAAAACAATCTAGAAAATTGATGAAATCTAAATTTGAGCTGACTGGGACTCATTCACCACCCTGGGAAAATTAGTCCTAGGTTAGGACTTTTATGCATAGAAGTTTTTTTTGTCAATTGGGAACCTGGATTTTCATCTGACTCAAATCTTCACTTCAAGAGGGACTCATTCACCATGCATGGCGAATCAACCCACTTTCAAATTTCAGCAACTTCAAAGTTTTGTTCTGTACCTTGACACCTGCACAATAATTTTTGATAGAAACCCAACTCGAGATCTTGGAAAATTCCTACAAAACAACTTAAAATTGTTTGTCTAATGGGGGTTTTCCTTGGTCAAACCCCTAGTTGGGTAATTAAACCTTCAATGGAGAAAATTTTGCATAAACCCTAGCCTTAGAAGTGTTAAAGACTAGGAAGATCTGAAATATGACAAAGGTCCTATTCTATTGCTTTAGAATAAGAAATGCAAGATGATTCGTTTGATGCAAGATCTCAACCCTAGAAACCTTACAACATATAAGAAATTGAAGTTAAATGGCATGAAAATGACAAACAAATAAAATGAAAACCTTAATATGAAGATAGAGTGAAAATGGAAGATGGAATCAATATGAAACCAAGTACTTAGGTGTGATTTGGTGGCTAGTTGCACTTCCTAACCCTAGATTTCTTCATGATTCACCATAGGAATCCATCATCAACCCTTTGCAATGTCGAATCTTAACAAAAAGAGTGAGCTTCAAGACCCACAAAAACCCTAGTTTGCTGCCCTAAAACATCAACTTTTGCTAATGAGACTTGTTATAGAAGACTTTACTTAGAAATTGCTCTTCAAAAATGACAAAAAGATGTGTGAAATGACCTTAGATGAGTATTTATAGGAAAAAAACACCTTATTTTCCCATTAGTTAGACCTAAGAGGCCGACATTCACCAGAAATTTAAGTTAAATTAATCCAATTGCCGCTCAAAATTGAATTTTCCCTGAAAGGGAACTCATTCGTCACCCTTGGAGAATGGGTCCCACCAGAGGGGACTCATTCACCCAAGGTGGTGAATGGGTCCCACTACTACTTATTGAAGGTGGGTTTTTGGGGTATGAGATAATTAAATGTTGTTTGTTTGGTTTTATATTATTTCTCAGGTAAAACGGGCCTCTAGGTCAAAATTAATGGGTCTAAGGGTCCTATAAATGTGGTTTTGAAGGGTAAATGATGTTAAGGGACTCAAAAGTAGGTCCAATTATGCATGAAATTGTCTCTTTTCTCAATAGGGTCCAATTTTCTATGGCACATTTAACCCCCACTTTAGCGCCCATATGACTCTATGTACATATGTAAGCTAAAGGACTCTAAATGATGCACCTTATTACATAAAAGGATACTCATTCAAAAGATGGGAGAATGAAGCCCCCAATGTAGTTATCTGAAAAACCATAGTATTAGGAACCACTTTCTACAACAAACATCCATTAATTATCCAAAAATACTTTTATCTAACTCATAGGAATCCAATTCGAGGGTAGATGTATGCCCCCCCTTGATTTTGCTTGCTTTACAGAGGTGGAATCAAGGTAGCAATCTAGCCACATCAAATAAGAAACATCATATCATTGGTCATTTCCAAGTACCATGCCACATAATGATAGATAGATGATGATGTCGAGTACGGAATCACAATTCCAACGCATCAAATGGCATCGAAAATGGATTACCCTAGCTCCCGTTATGTTGATTTGAAGAATGTCTACATATGAATTCTTGAAAAGATAATAACGTTATGTTAATGCATAAGAGTAAAAAGAGATGAAAGGGATTAAAAGAAGTAGATGAAAGTAAATTGTCACTTACTCTTCATTTTACCTTCTGGTAGCTTGAGAGTGACAAGTGAGAGAAGAGCATGCCAAGCAAATGACATTACACACCTTTGTGGCTGGATGATCTTCATGAGCAGGTGGCACATGTTGGTGTGTAATTATTAATTACACTTAGTTAAGTTTACTTAGGATTTATTTAATTCTAAGATATAGGATCTTTATCTTATTAGCGACTGTCTTTTTGCTCAAGATAAGATTAGGTTAGGCATCTTTACTTTTATAGCAAATTATCTCTTGTAATTATTGGTCTTTTTCAAATATATCAAATTGCATGTTTTTATGCAAAGCTTCTGCTTTTTCATTTTCCTCTTATGTGGAAGGTCTGTTATTCAAGTTTACTGTCGGATATTGGTTTCTAACATGGTATCGAGCCTTGATTTGCAGCCTTCGGTTTTGGAGGATTTCGTTTACAGAGCTTGTTCAAAGAGATCCCTCAGGGTTTCAATCCTTGGTACATTTTTAGCGTCTTGGATTAGATCGGGGTTTTCCATTGGATTCGGAGCACTAGAAAAAGTCAGAAATGGTTTTTACTTCATTCATTTTGGTCACCATTTGCCAGATCTATGAGGGTTTCAAGCTCGATGATTTTTCTGATAGATTTGGGGGTCGCCTGATTTTTAGAGCACTTTGGGCCAAAACAGACCTCGCCATTGGATTCGCAGTGCCCAAAAACCCCTATTTTGATATAAAACTTGTGGAGCTTGGACCTGATCATTTAGGGAGGCAATTTTTTTTTTTTTACGGGCCCGGTACAACCCGAGGGATAGTTTTAGGGGCTTGAAATCAGAAAAATTAAAAATATTAAAAAATCAAAATTTTAATGAAGTGACTAGTTTAAATAGCTGACCACGGGCACCCTGGCGACCACCACCAGCGGCCCCGCAGCCACCACCGGCACCACCAACTTCGCCACCTCCTCCCTCTCGACCCCAGTGCTTGCTTGGCAGCCCATGGGGGACGGGCGTATACTGCACCCCAGCCCGGCCCGGTTCAAGGCCCTATAGCAGGTCATGGATAATAGGAGGCTCCTGAGGACCTTTGCTTCAGCCCGGTTCGTCAGGCAACCGGGAACTTTATTTTTGCTTGAGGGGCTCCTAAAGGTCACCAGGCGGGTCCAGCGAGAGTAGTTTCTGGGAAGCGAACAACTTTCACATCTGAAGGTATTTTGCAAAGCGAGATATCATTGGAAAGCTGTTTTGAGCCATACATAAGTATTTAATGAATTGTAGGTGTAATTTTTGGTTTTCTTTTTTTTGATGTTTTTTCTGCCTCGAAAGTCAGATGTTGCCTTTTACACTTTGAGAGACATATCTTTTCACTCGCTTATCAGTTTTTTGAGATTTTTGTGGCGTTGGAAAGCTAGTTTCGGCCTCTATGCAGAACTAAGGTCATTTCTAGAAAATGTGTAACTTATTTTTTTCATGCATTTGTTTTTGTTTCATGCTCTAGGTTTGCATTTTCACTCATGTTTCTGTAGTTTTGCATTATCTCCTTATGCAATCATTAGGTATTGTAATAAACGAACTAATATAAAGTTCCATTAAGGGGGTTTCTTGCATCCATCTTTCATTTTGATGACAACTTGCATGAGTTTGTCTGGTTTCTTGTTGTCTCCTTCTAGCTTCTTTCTTGCTTTGCTGGACACATCGTTTGTTTGTTTCGGTTCACACTTCACATTGGGATTTTATAGTTCTTGATCTAAATTGGTTCAGATCTTTCTCATCTAGAGGCCATGGTTTTATGGTTAATGTTCTAGAATCTTGATGGTACTCATCCTATGGGCAGTTTTAGTTTTAGTTTGGCATTGGCTTTGAGACACAACTTCCAAATTTGTCATCATTATGGGTCCTTTCATCCTTCATCTACTATTGCTTACAGATCCCAGGGTTGATCTAGTATGTAAGTTTCCAGTGTTCCTTGGCATTAGGTCTGTTGTTGCATTTGTGATTCTGATTGGTATTTTGCAAACAGAACTATCTTTCCTTGCTTTCCAGATTTGGGGTTCCAGTGTTGCTTCATCAGAGTTCTTCCAGTGCTTCTTCACAGTAGTTCATCTCTCTAAAGGGGGGGTTTTTTCCACTGGGTTTTCTCTCTCTTTACATTTGTACATGATTACCTCATCAGGCCTTGTTGTCGGGACTCATATTTGCATAATAATTTGCTTCTCCCTAAGTTGCACTTATGGGGGGGTGTTGGTGTAATTAATTATTAATTACACTTAGCATAATTTTACTTAGGATTTATTTAATTCCTAAGATATAGGATCTTATTTTTATCTTATTGAACTATCCTTTTGCTCAAGATAAGATTAGGTTTAGGCATCTTTGCTTTTATAGCAAATTATCTCTTGTAATTATTGGCCTTTTTCGAATATATCAAATTGCATGTTTTTATGCAAAGCTTCTACTTTTTTGTTTTCCTCTTCTGTGGAAGGTCTATTCAGGTTTGCAATCAGATCTTGGTTTTCTAACAGCACACGCCAAGCTGTATCATGAGGTAAGTCAATTCTACAACTTTTTCCTTGGGATTTTGTAACAATTTAATGATTTTTAATGCATGGATAGGTTAATTTAGGTTTCTTGTATTTTTTTTGCAAAGTGTCCCCTTTTTTTGCAAAACATCCCATTTGTTTGCAAAGTGTCCCTTTTCTTTGTGAACTATCCCATTTCTTTGTTAAATTTATAGAAAGGGTTCTAAAGTGTCTAGGGCCATTAGAAAAGCACACTAGATGGACATTAGCATACTTGCATGATGGATAATGTGAAAATTGAAGAATTTAGATGAAATTTAGAGAATTTTGTGTTGATTTTGATAGGTCCCCGCCGAGTCGCGATAGTGGCTAGGGGGAAGACAACTCACATTTTTGAGAGATCATGTGCCAACACTATCAGTGATAGAGGTAGAGCATTTACAGTCAGTGGGTATCTATTGGGAATATCTGATGCCACCCATGAAATACAGTTATTCCATGCTTATGGCTATATTCAAGTGTTGGGATGCTCATACTTGTACCTTTCATCTTCCCACTAGGGAAATGACTGTCATTCTCAAGGACCTACACCACATCCTCTGAGTTCCCATTTGGGGAGAGCGAGTATATTTCTGGGGGGATTGGTCATTTTGGGAGAAGAATAGAGATATGCAATATTTTTTAGGTGGACCTATACATGATGAGAGGGTTAGATCACAGATCGAGCTTCTTTTTCTACTATATTTGCAAGCTCCTGTGGTCAAAAATATTATGATGCATATAGTGGAATTAGTTCTCAATTCATATGGATGAGCAACACACTTAGATGGAGGATTGGTACACTTGATAAGAGGGATGTATGAGCAGAGGATAGTCTATGCTTGGGGCCGCTACAGTTTAGAATACTTGTATTATGATCTTGGTTAGTTTGTATTTCGAGAGATCCATAGTATGGTCCATTGTAAACTTCTACAGTTGTGGTGCCTTGAGCATATCACATGTACTAGGCCTGTCAGATTCCCTTGTGCTATAACTGTAGGATATCCATAAGCATTCAACTATCCTTTGAAACACTTGTGGCAGTATGGGGATTTACACTTTTGGAGGGTGAGATTTGATTGGATAGATGAGGATGAGATGCTATGGAGACCCTATCTACTCACTCTATAGTGGCCAGATCCCACTGGATAGTTACAGAGGATGTAGATGGATAGGTATCTAGCTGGGAGGCATGACTATGTTGTTCGACCTTTCTATTATGGGAAATTCATGTGACAATTTGGATAGGTGCATACACCACCGAGGGCATGCCCCTTCATCAGGGGATCAGTGCAAAGTTCCCAGAGGCTCGGTGATACTCTTTGGTTAACTATAGATCATGTTCATGAGAGTGATTCTAATGATTCAAATCATGATCAACCACCAACATCTGATGCTAATGATGTTGGCAGCACAGATGAGCACAAGGAGTGGTGGTCATATGCACGACCAACTCCTATGTTCCCCATGGAATTCCCTATAGGTTATGTGGGACCATCACCAAATGAGGGTGATGAGCCCGAGGAGAGAGTAGAGGAGGTACAGTATAGGCCAACATATATTTTTATAGATGTTATTGATGATGATTACTAGTCTGAGGCTGATCCTGATTATGAGGACTAGGATGAAGGAGAGGATGAGGAGGAGGAGGATTATGAGGAGGATGATTATTACGAGGAGGAGCCACCCCTAAGCAAGGGTAATGAGGTAGCTATTAAGGATCAATATGAGCATGGAGCATCCTCACATACTTAGAGGACAAGATCACGGGAAGTAGGTACATTAGACATCAACACCCAGAGTTAGAGAGAGGCTAACACATAGTCCATGCCCCCCCAGAGAGGATGAGGTTGATATTCCTCATGCATCTAGAGACAAGTGATGATTTTTTATTTTATGCATGTCCTTCAGTGATTTATGATTTACATATATATATCATGATGATGTGTTACTAATTGTGTACATTATCTATCTGGCAGGAGTGATGAGAGACTGGTGAAAGTTCTATTGTCAGGCTGCTATGGAGATAGTGCTTGTATCCATCGACAAGGAGATGGATCTTGACTATGTGCCCCCACCAATCATGGAGGTGGAGGCAGAGTCACTCAGACCTTTCATGAGGTTACGGGCAACATACAAGAGTGTGAGGAGATGACTCCATCGATTTAAGAGTGCACTACAGTCAACACAGACCTCAGCAGAGGTAGAGAGACTACATACAGAGCTAGCACAAACACGAGCGAAGAGGGATCAGATAACAGAGGAGCGGCTTATTGGTGCTGATTGAGTACATGGTGTACACATCTAAAAATGGTCATAGTTAAACAAGATTGTTAACTAATTAAATATGAATTATTTAATTAATCTTCTAAAGTCATCTACATATAAATAAATTTAATTATTTATTTATATCGTTCACTTTTATAATTCTTCTACCTTAATTAAATAAATAATTTTATTTAATTATTACTATCTTCCATCTTCCTTATAATTAAATTAAATAAATTTTATAATTTATTTATATTAATTATCATATTATTCATAATTTGAATATTTGGATTCAAATAATGCAATATTCCTCCAAACACCTTCTTCATCTCACAGTGCCATGATCTCAACGCAATCTTTTTTCTCATTTGATAACTCCTCTCTCTTGGTTAAGCCATTAGTGGATGTGACTTTGTCAGACTACTTCCCCATTTATTTTTTCATTGAATGGGAGACTCGATAGCCTAGTATGTGTAAAACTTAATTTTTTTTAAACACGTCTTTACTCTGCCATAAGCCTACCCTAGCCCACATTCTTAGAGTCTAGAATTTGGAGTGTAGACTAGCTCATCATACAGGCTGTATTTCTTGGTAGAATGAGGCTGTCATCCGCACGACTAGATTTTTGTGCATTTATGGGTGCCAGCTGGCTATTTTTCATCAGACGTCGTATGAAGCTACCACCACTAACCTCTGTGCTACTATTGAGTATTTAGTAGCCATCCCCTTTTCTCCATCATTACAAATTAGGGTGGAAAACCTAAGGCACAAGAAACAAATTTCTAACAGCTATGCTGCTAGAGGAGTGCAAATCAAAGCCTGGTTACATTGGCTAAAAGTTGGTGATCATGCCTCCAAAGAGTTTTTTTGGCTCTGTGTGCTAAGCACTCATCCTTGGGCATTAAAAAAATAAAAGATGGCATTTAGGTGCTTTATGAGTTGCTTGACATTCTCCAGGCCTTTGTGTGTCATTATGAGTAAGTATTCACTGCACAAGAAGTCACGCCTATGTGACAGCAAGCCCTTCATGATTGCTTTGTTGTTGTGTCAAATAAGCTTTCTTCAACTCATATTTTTTTTTGTGATCAACTTTTATCAGTTGATGATCTCAAAGAAGTTGTCTACTCCATGCCTAGTGACAAAACCCCAGGAATTGATGGATTCCCTTGTGAATTTTACAAAGCCATGTGGGACTATATTGGGCATGATCTGCATCAAGTTTACTTAGAAGCTTTCCATTCTAATTCTCTAGGTAACTTAATCAATAAAGGTAACATAAAATTCATACCTAAACTGGGTGACCCAGAAGAAATTTGCAACTGGAGACCTAATACGCTTCTTAATGTTTCCTAAAAGATTATCGCTAAGGCTTTGGATCTTAAAATCAGCCATCTACCTCAGATTGTGCACCTGGAACAAACTGGGTTTATCAAATCCACATTTATTTTGGATAATATTATCATTGTTTCAGAAGGCATGAAATGGGCTAGATGCCCAAACCAGAAATTTGTGTTCATTAAGATTGATTTTTCCAAGGAATATGATCGCATTGAATGGCCATTTATTCTTTCTATTCTACAAGCCTTTGGTTTTGGGCCCAACTACATTCAATCTATTCAAATGCTCTTTGCAGATGCCTCAGCTTGTATCACCATCAATGGTCATCAATCCTCTTCCTTTGGACTCTTTTGTTCCATTCAGAAAGGGTACCCATTGACCCCCTCTTTATATGTGTTTGCAGCCAAGGGTTTTGGTTACCTTTTGGCCAATGCGGTTTCCCAGTGGTGGGTCAAGGGCATTTCTCTGCCCAACTCTCAGGCTCAGCTTGTTAATGGCCATTTTGCTGATGACTCATTCCTCACCCTTTTGGAGGATGAAGACTCCATTGTGGCAGTTCTTGAGTGTCTTAATATATTCTACCTTGCTTCTAGCTCTGCCATCTAGTGGCATAAAAAATTGTGTTATCGACAATCTATCTTTCCCTCTTTGCTATGGCTGCAGTAGTATGGATGGAAGTGGATTGGGCCTGAATTTTTTTTTTGGTTTTTGGGAATTCCCTTCACTTTTTGGGAATCTCCGGCTGAGCTCTGGCAAGTTGTGCTCTCCAGAGTTGAACAAAAGCTTGATTATTGGGTTACCAAGCCCCTCTCTTTACCAAGGAAATTCTAGGTGTGTTCCAAAATTCTGGCAGCCACCCATGTTTATTATTCTTGTTGTTGGGCCCCCTCTAAGGCTACCTATGGAAAACTTGAGAAACTACTTCGTGAATTTCTTTGGGCCTCCTCTGAATCTCACAGAGGGTATCATCGTGTGGCTTGGGAATTCTGCTGCCTTCCCCAGAGACTCAAGAGGTCTCAAGTTGTTGTCTACTCAATGGAAAGGGACTGCTCTATGTATTAAATGGATTATTCATGCCCTTACTAGGGACGAGGCCTAGAAAAATCTTCTCATGCATAGTATTCAATCTGACTTCTTGTTCATAGACCTTCCTGGAAGGGGATTGGCTTTGAAACCCTTATGGTCATGGATGAACCAGTCCAGATTGTTGGGACTTTTGTGGCAAAAAACATCTAGAAGGCATAGGAAGCTGTCAAACCTTGGCTCCTTTCAGTTGGCTCTGGTTTTTGAGATGGGATCTCTCTCAACCAACACAATATTTGGTGGTTACCTCTTTTTGCTAGCAATGGTAATCTGTTGGCTAAGTCACTTGGGCTTAAGGTGCTCAGATTTCACAAAAAGGGTATCTAGACCCTGCAATAGATATTTTCTAGACCCACCATGTGTACTATGTTGTGGGAAGTTTTTCATGCCTAGTACAGGCTTCATAACCAGGACCATGCTACTTATGATGGTCTGGTGAATGCAATTCCTACTAAAATTCTTCATAAGGTTGGAATTCGTGGGACCAAACCTTGATGGAAAGAATGGAAGTGGTATTTTCAGACACCCCTTTTAGTAATTAAAAGCCTTGGCTTGGTTATAGGTGGCTCTCACCACATTTTCCTGTGATTTAGAGTTTGAACTAGAGGTGGCTTCTTCAATCTCCCATTTATGTCTTGCATAAAATATTTGCTGCCACTTGGTTTGCAAGTGTTGAGCCGAAGCTTGCCCACTTTCCTAGTTTATTATTTTCCATGGCTTGCTTGTGGGCTCTTGGTTGGTCCACCTAGGGGTCAGGGACCCTCATTTCCTTTTTGTGGGAAAGTTGAGAATTTTAAGCGTCTTTTCTGGTTTTGTCCCAAGGCACAACTTTGGACTTGGATTCATGACTTTTTTCAGCCCTTTCGACCAGAACCTTTCTCCTTGCATATGGTGTTTCTAGAAGATTCTTCCAAATTTGCTGCAAATTTCACCCAGCTTTGGCACACTTTCATGGTGGAAATTCTCTTCAATATTTGGAAAGACAAAAATACTTTCATTTTTTCACATACACAAATGGATATTCATGTATCTTTATATGCTAAATCTATGATTTTCTCTAATGTGCTTTTATAGTTCAAGTGTAAGCTAACAAAGTTGCACTTGAGGTTGCTCACCTCTAGGTTCTCTTGGACCACTAGGGTAATGCTCCTTGTACTGTTGCTCAGGTCCCCACTTCACCCACCTCTTCCCATGACCAATCACCCTCTAGGGCCTGACAGCAGAGTGGCTCTATGCGTCCCTATTCACAACCCCCACCTCGGCAAGATTCTTGCACTCCTCGGCGAAATCATTCTCCTCTGCCATGGGCTAGCCAGGGGTGGCATTTTGGTGGTGCTTTAGGGAGTGGAGTGGTGGTTCTGGGTGGCCCTCTGATAATCCTCCTACTTCTGTCTATGGTTGGCCAGTCACTGGTAAAACGTTCCCGCATCTGGCACTTGCAATCTCACCTCGGCACGAGGAAGAAGATAAAGAGAAAAAAGATGTTGATGATGGTTGGGGTCCTCCTCCTAATGTCACTCCAGATCCCACTAATGTATGGGGGGAAATATTGGATGAGAGAGACCCTCCTGGCTCTGCTAGCACTGCTTTGGCTGCTTAATGGCATTTTTATCTATTTTGTAATTTTGGACTTCTAGGCTTAGCCCACATGATCTGTTGATTTTTTGGGTGTTTCCCATTTGACTCTTGGGGTGTGGCTTTCTACCACCCACCCTTTTCTTGTGAATATGTATCTTTATATTTGAATTAATATAGATAGCTTCCTATTCATCAAAAATATTTTAAATATTTAATTACATTCCATTTTCATCTCTCACACATAATTAAATATTAAATATTTAATTATGGAAACTTCTAAATCCATTGTCACATGTAATTAAATAAATTTATTTATTTAATTATGGGATTTATCTTCAACTACAAAACAAACTCATAACTAAAGATGACAAATGGCAAGTTTCCTCTATTTTTGAGTGAAAGGTTTTGTGGGAAGGAAACATCTTCCATTATTCTCTCAACCTTCCATATTTTTCTCAACTTCCAAGATGTCTCACTATTCATCTTGACAAGCTTGATTTCAACCGTTGTTCACATCAGCCAATCATAATATTTCCAAAAATCTATAAATACCTCTATGAATCCAAGCATTGGTTACACACACACATACACATGCATTAGAGACATGTGATTAACATTTTAGCATTATTATTATCAACTTTAGTATTCATAATTTTGTAATCTTACATTCTAGCAATCATGTTTAGTTTAAGCATGTTAATCATATCTTAGCATAGCATGCATTCATCTTCAAATCTCATTCTCTAGGAACACTGTTTGTTGAGCCTAGCACATGATCTGAGAGCAAGCTGGAATAAAAGAAACACTGGAGATAGAGGACGATAGGACGACATCAAGGATATAATATTGAGTTTTCACTCCTTTTATTTGATTTTATGTTTTGATATAATGTCTTATTGGTGTGTTTGATTTTCTTTTAATCTACATTTGATACACTTTAAAATTTCAACCACACATTTTTTGGCACCCACTGTAGGGTATTTTCCCCATTTTTGACATCTACTTGCAGGTTTTTTGACAGGATTTTGCATTTTAGCACATTCATGGGTTATTTTAGAGCATCTAGGACTTCTTTCAGCACTTTTGCAGGTCTTTCGATGCGTTCAAGAACTGTTTTAGTGCATTTGACAATTACTTTGGCGCATCTAGGGAACAAAATAGTGCATGCATTTAGCTCACTTCATCAAATTTTTGTTTAAAAAGAAAAACCATTTTTAGATGAACGCATTTAAGATTTCTTTTAGCGCATTTAAGGTTTTTTGTAGTGCTTGTGATGTCTATTTTAGTGCATTAACTATTTGTTTTAGCACATATGTATGATCTTTTAGTGCATGCAAGTTGTAACTAAACAAAGTTCTTAGTCTGGCGCCTTCTATAGATAGAGTTTTTTTCTAGGTTAAAAAGAAGCAACCCTAGGGTAGACACATCCATTTAAAATGAACCAATCCTAGGATAGACATGGAATTTAAAAAGAAGCAATCCTAGGGTAGTCACCACACATTGATTTTGCAGTTAAAATGAATCCCATGTTTGTTGTGAAGCAATATCTTCACATAGATTAAATCATTGTCATTTGGGCTCTAAAAAGAACACTGTATGCTTTGTCTATGGCAATAGGTTTATGCTCTCCCATTAACTGGGTGATTAGAATACTAGACTTTACTTTTTCAATTTCTACAATTTTAATACTTTATTACATCCTTTAGAGGGCCTGGTCTTGTGGGAAAAAGTACTCATCCAAGAGGAACGACCCAAGTGGGTTCAAACCAAAGCTAGGTTATTCCACCCCACTATAAAATTTAAAGCAAATTTAGGGAAATCCACTTTTTCTGGTAGTGTGCAAGATAACCATCCCAAAACCCTTTGTTCTAAAGGTTGGGAGGTCTCTTGAGGGAGTTTATTATTGCCACACCAAAAAAAACCCTTACTAAGAACCTAGTGTACTAGCCAACCGTGTCAGTTTCTGAACGTCCTAATAATCACAATTCAAAGGGAGGGAAGAATATGTCCCCAAGACACTCACCATATAATTGCCAAGGACCATTTTCTTAAGGGATCCGGTATCCACTTCTGTCACTCTAAGTATGCACCTAGAAAATAAAAAAACATGAGTGCCCCTTTAGGGGTGACATGACTATGTGAGTTGATGCAGTTCTAAGATGTGGGTTATGGTTATTATGATGACCTACTTGAGTACTAAGACTAAATCTGCCTGAATTGTCTATTATGTGCAAACCTATGAAAACACTTTTTGAAAAAAAAATTGAACATACACTTGATTTTTAGTATAGGGCTTAAAAACAATTGTTTTTACAGTGTTTGGTATGTTTTCAATCACATTAATTTAGATAAAATATCATCCAAAATGAACATGCAAAATTTTAGTTGAAACTACTCAAAACTGTTCAAAAAACTACTTTGGAAAATTGTTTTAGTGCATTTAGGGTATATCTTAGTGCATATGAGGTCTGTTCTAGCGCATTCACTGGTTAGTTCAACGCATTTAGAGCTTTTTTTCATGCATTGAATGTTTCAGTGCATAGACCGAATATTCTGTAAATAGTTTTTGGTCACTATCAAAACATTTTTCTGTAGTGCATCTGAGACATATTGTAGCGCATCTAAGGTTTGATGTAGCACATTTGATTGTTTCTCTAGCGCATATGCCTATTTCTGTATTACCTATAGGGCATAGATTAGCGCATTTGTCACTTTCTAGATTTTTTTACTTTTGATAGATTTGAGTTTGTAACATCTTCAGTCTAGTAGCATCTTAACATTTCTCCCATGCTTAGAGAGTGGAAATCAACCAATTTTTTTAGGAAATTGGTTGCCAATAGGATCAAGAAACCCAAGAAACATTTAGGTTACAAGAAAACCTTGCAACGAAGAGATTTTTTGTATAAAATTTGAAACTTCTTGCTCCATTACCGTGAGTTTCTCCATAGGTACCAATATTATGTTAGGGGATTTACTGATGAGTATGTTGTAGAGCCTTTATATTCCTAAGCCTATTTCCAAAGAATAGCTCTATCACAATGACACAATCACAATCAACCTCTGATTAATGAGATAATCAAACTATGGAATGGCTATCAAAAATCACACCGCTTGTCAAGACATTTGAGGAATTGATTAACGAGATCTTATCACAATATTCCTACAATATATAACATCAAATAACCATGATTGATCTCTACAAGGCTAAACAGAAATCTGGTGAACCATTCATTACATTTCTTTAGAGATGGAGAAGATTGTTTGCTAGGTACCCACATCACGTTCCTAAAAAAGGAAAAGATCACTACTTTCATAAACAAATTAGATTAAGAGATGAGCTATCGTATTAATCTTCATTTTACTCCCTCTTTTTAGAAATTGATTGAAAACTCCATCACCATTGAAGGTGCCTTAATCCAGAGAGGGATAATAAAAATTGAACAAGACAATCCTAGCTCTTCAAATCACCACAATGACAAGTCTAAGTTTTGTACTTGCAACAAAAATGTGATAAATGATTGTTTTGTAGATGCAAATCATGTCTCGACTAAGCCATTTTTTCTTAGTACTCCAAGTGCTCTTTGCAACAATAACTATAACAACGTCAACTCAGTCACAAATCAAGGAAACAATTCTCCACTTATGAGGAATAACATGAATCAAAATTTTACTCCCAATCAAGGGAATGCCAACAACCAAGGTTACAATGGAAACAATAACAACAAAAATTCCTTAGGAAATACCCCAAACACAAATCCACAATGATCTTCATTCTTCTCTAGTAGAAGAACTTTTGCTCCACTGGGTCAATCTTTAGAATTTGCATTCAAAGAGTTGATGGCTAAAAAATTTCTTACCTTCCCACCTCAATGAAAATTTGAACCGAATGTGAAGCCTCCATCATGGAATAATGCATACTATTGTGACTATCATCAGTGCAAGGGACACATAACGAATAATTGTCAAGCCTTGAAGAATGCAGTCCAAGATTTGATAGAAAATGACACCATCACAATAGGAAACCAACAAACAAATGAAGATCATCAAGCATTTAAAGAACCTCTTCCAAACTACGAAAAAGGGGAATCTTCTTCATCAATCAACAAAGGAAAGAATGTAAACTATGTCTATGATACTACCATTCTTAACATTTATGTAGTTCATAATCAAATTCATGATAAACAAGACATTGTACCAGCTAATTTGAAAGTTTGTCAATCCCAAGCTATTATGGGATACTCCACCACACCTCATTTCCTATCATTTACTAAAAATGATGATGCATCACTCACCCATCCTCATTTAATGCTCCACTTCATATTGAGGTTTTGATCTATAAATGTATGGTCAAACATGTTCTAATTGATGGAGGAGTTGGTTTAAATATTTTCTCTTTAAATTTTATACATGCATTGGGATATCTAGAAGAAGAAATTGATTCTAGTAACAAGAGTACCATGAAGGCATATGATCAAGAGGAATGTTCATATGAAGGATCAATTATTTTACCAATCCGAGTTGGCCCTGTGGTGAAGGATGTGGTTTGCCAAGTCCTTGATCTCTCCTTGCCATATAATATTCTCCTTGGAAGACCTTGGATACATGAAATGAAATTAGTGTCCTCTACATACCATCAATGCTTGAAATTCCCTCATGATGGAGTTGAAATCACCATACAAGGAGATCTTAATCCTTCCATACCTTGTCATAACCTCAGTCCTAAAGCTGAAATGACCATCCCTAGCAAAAGTGAAGTAGTACATACTCAAGCATGTTTTGATCCTAAATCTTCAAAAACATCCACTTCATCCATTGCAATATAAAATTCTAAGGTCCAAATCCATGATCTTGGAAATGGAGAATACGGTTTGGACAATTTGTTAGTAAAAGATATTGCTACTATTGTTGAGAAGGGTCAGAGTTCTAATAATGATGTTGAGACAACTATAGAAGGAATACAAAAAGATGACTATGTTGAGATTGAAACCACTTGGGATCTTGATGATACACCTACCTATTCCATATCTACTACCACTCAATCTTTTCATATCACTGATAATCCACTATTTGATAAAAAATTCTATGATAACCCACTCTTTGATCATGATTCCACTGAGGATATCCAAGCATCATCCTTCCATTCTGCCTGCCCTAGACTAGGATATGAATATCCTATTGTGGCCTCTAAAAATTGATCTTGTCAAGTTGCTAAGGATGTGCAAGATTCCTTTGATGTTAGTCCTACCAAAAAGCATAGTCTCAAAGACTCTATTGATGCCATCAATAATCCTTCCATCTCACCTACATCCATCCACCTTATAGACATGGATCAACAAGTATCATTCAAAGAAAATATAAAGGAGGTAATTCAAGAATCAAAGGTCAAAGTGCCTTTTTCAAAGGGAGATCTAAAATCAAAAGAAAGCTTGCAAAGAAAGAAAGATCCATAAAAGTCCACTAGCCAAAATCAAAAGCTTTCAAACAAGTAAAAAATAAAAGTAAAAAATAAAAGCAAGCAAAAGTCAATCTCGAAACATGCCTCTCCCTCAAAAATCACTGGGGGCATCTAGCAAGAAAGAAAATCAAAGAAATAATTTTTTGAGCTAAGGTCTCCATCCACCTCATTCTCATTCATACCATATAGCCCTTTCCACCCATCCATGTTCACATACTCGTCATATCATTACACCTCCATTGGTGATGTCTTTCAATGCATCTTTGATGATGAACCCTTCATGTACTATAACTCATTGGTTGCCCAAGCTCCTTTTTGACTAAAGCTTAATGGCCCATGTAGTGTGCACATTAGGGATCCTATCCTAGCCTCTTCCATTCACTACATCTATCATCCTTCATACTTGCCAGATGTACTCATTCTGATTGCGTCCTTTCATCCAACATGGTCATCCTCATAGGAGAGAGGCACCATCAAGGAAGTCTAAGGAATTGGTGTTTATCAATTCTATATCTAGCTTCAAAGTACACAGAACAAGTCTTGAAAAAAATTAACAAAAACAACAGAAAAAGTCTTGAAAAAATAAATAACAAAAATAGCATAAAAAAGTCCTCTAAAAAAATATCAAAATAGCAGAAAAAGTCTTGACAGAAACGTAAAAGGTCCAAAAAAAAAAAAAAAATCGTCATAGGGGAAAAATACAAAAAAATAAAAAAGAAATAAGAAAAATGCAATAAAAATAGATAGTGAAAATCGAGCAAATAGATGATATTTGTAGCTCTCCATCTATTAGTTCATGCTCTTCACTTAACTTCTCGGCCTTCACTTCATGCATCTTTTCACCATAATCTTAAGGCCAGAACAACATCATATGGTCATCATTTTCCTAGAGTGATAACATCTTACCATGGCTTGATTGTTGTACATATTCATTTTAGCAATTTGTGTCAATACTGGGGGCAACCAAATTTTAGGTTCTACCAAAACATTCAGACAATGACATAAAATCCAATCAAAGGAACAAACAATCAAATCACATGAACAACTATCCAATCATTGATCGATATCATAACGGTTTTCAACAAGTACCATATCATAACACATTTTTGGATGATCTAAAATATAAATAATGTTTGGAATAGAAGTATTATATTTTGAACAATGGTTGTTTGATTTTTGATATCATCCCTCTGGAGCACACTCGATGATGTACTAAACTAAAGTGGTGAGGAAAGAGAATGATTTTTCTTTGTGTGATGTTTGGAGGTTAACTATCAATCTGGTGCAAATATGTCGCAAGACATGATTTCCAAAGCGTATCATTGATGATAGTTCCAAATTTGCATCAGAACATGGTTAATATTTGTCTGTTTATGCAAGAAATACTCAGGTCATCTTGGTTCAATTATACATAGATGCTTGTGTTCACTTGGTATATCAAAAATCATGAAAGTTGTACTCAGGTCATCATTGGTGCTAATTTCCCCTCTGCTACTTCCAAAATTTTAAAACGCTCTATGATGATTCAAGAAAACTAATAAAGGGCTCAACAAATGATTGGTTTCATTTAATTGCATTTCATTTATATCAGTATACATATCTGCATACTGGATTTGTATTAAGGTTTTGAAGGGCTGAACAAAACCATCAACGATTGTCATGTCTCTTTGGACTATGTGTGGAGGACATTAAGACATTTGTTTCATTATCATTTTTCATCTTCATCATCATTTCATTAATCATTATCATTTTATCGAGGTCCTATGCATATCTTATAATTTATCATTCATTCTCATATCATTTTGATCTATTATCATTTATTTATCCATCATTATGCATTATTAGGTCATTTATCATTTTTCTTCATATCATATAATTTCATTTCATATCATTGATCATTCTCATTTTATATCATCTTCATTTTATTCCATATCATTTAGATCCTTTATCATTTCATATCATTCATTTATCCATTACGTATTTCATATCACTTTCATTTTCATATTATCTATCATCTTCATATCATTAACATCTTACTAATCATGTTTATATCCATTTCATTTTCATTCTACATAGTTGCACACCATTTATCATCTTCATTACCATTTCATTTTCATATTTTATCTTTGCATCATCATTTCACAATCTATTTCATTTCACTTATCATTTCATTTGATTATCATTTATCTTTATCATTATCCATTTCATATCATTTCATCAACATTTCATTACATATCATTTATAATCTTATCATACATCTCATTATTATTTATCATTATCATTTCATATCATTTCATCAACATTTCATTACGTGTCAATTATCATCTTATCATACATCTCATTATTATTAACCATGTTCATTTCATCCCATTATTTATCATTTGTCACATTACATTCATAGCATATCTTTAATCATCTATCATTTTCATATCATTTATATATCGTGTCATTTTTCACATAAAATTTGACCAATTTCACATATCATTTCAAATATTTTCCTATTTCATATACATACTACACATTCATGATACATTTTCATAAACACAACATCCATTTTCCATCACATCATCATTATTCATCACATTTGAAAAATCTAAAAACAAACATTTCATGATTACATTACTTTTTCACATCATTTTTCATAAACATATCAAATATCCCATTGCATATTTTCATAATCACATCATAAGTCATCCACCTGCATCACATCATTAGTACACATCACAAATCGCCATCATATCATGAATCATCTTGCATCACAAATTAGGCATTAAATTATCAGAGGCATCACAAATGCATATCCATATCATCATCACATAAAAAATGTACATCATCAAAACTCATCGCTGTTGCATATCATCGCTCATCAAAAATACATACAACTGTCCAATGTCCAATGAAACTAAAAAGTATAGAGAGATACATGAGATATGATAAAAAATAATGTACATTCACTCCAAAAATGATATGCATGTGTGAAGTACATCAATAAACATCACATATCGAGGTTGAATATTAGAGCCCCCTGATGGAGCTAGTCTAGTGAATGGTGGCCAGCCACTAGCCCATACATTGGGATCCTGTTGAGGCCCTATGACCCCTCTATTGTGTGTCATAGTCCATGATCTACTCCTAGATTTGCTGTGGGGCTGAGGGTAAGGCTCTTTGTGGTCAGGAGGGTGCAACTCCTCATATCTAATCTAATAATGCTTAGCCTCCCTCAAAATATCGAAGCCCTCTACAATGGCCTCTTGCAAAGATGCACTCTCAATAGTGCCCATGAGTCTCTGAGCAACACCTTCTGCCTCTACTACCCTCCATCTGAAGGAATGTCTCTCTACTATCAACAGGGCCACTTGTGGGTTCGGGGCAAGAGGAGGTGCCTGTTCCTATTCCTGTGCCTGTGCTTGTAACTACACTACCAAAATCTAAGCCTGAGCTAACTATCTCTACAACTACACTTGCTACCCCTGAAGTGCATGTACTTGAGCCTATAGAGTATCTATCTATGCCTGCTATGCTATAGAAGAGACCCGAATCACTGTCCACCATCTAGTACTAGACCTCAGCCTCCGCATGATTTGAGCACTACCCAAGATATCTATCCTTTTCCTCACTGGCCTCTACTCATCCCCTATGCCATCTCTGTTGTCATCCCCACCACCATCATCTGAGCTCTCCCCATCTCCAATCTCCTCATCATCTCCACTATCCTCCTCTTCCCCTCCACCCACCACCTGCTCTCCCCCTACCACATCCTCTTGTCTCCTACCCCCTGGTTGATGTGCTATCAAGATGGGCACTGACTCATCTGGACATGTAAAATGAGGGAATGGATGTGTGTGGCAATAAACAAAGTACTCATCCGACATCCTTGCATCAGTAATATCTAGCCTATAAATGCATGCCTTAGGCTGTAAACTAGTATACTCTGTATATGCCACCTGATATGAAATGCATGGCCCTCATCCAGTATCATCCTTGCACCGCCCATAGTGCGCAACACCTTGAGGCATCCCTTGTATATAACCATACTATCTTTGCACATGTAATGCCAAAAATATCTCTATAATGAATGGGGTCAAACCTATCAGATACCAGGGCATACATGCAAATGGCATCTCCAGATGATCAATTTCCCATGCATCACAATTTGTGTATGGTCTCCATATAACTAAATCTATATCATCAAGAATATGTCGCCAGTAATCCAACTTTCCCAGCTTGGGTTGGACAAGTGCACTTGAATATGCATACACATATGGCTTTCCTGGTGGCCATGTCTAGGACAAAGTGGTCTTGTAATAGCTATATGCTCCCATGCCTAGATTTGGAGTAGGGTAACACCACAAGACAAACTGGACAACCCTCTATATACTACCTGATGCAGGTCATGATATAAATGAGCTAACATGCAACTCCCCCAGGCATATCTCCATTGCTGACCTATCATCAGCTCAAGGATCCTCCCCCACCCAACTAATAATCCCTTTTACCAATGGTCCAAAAAAAGGAAGCCTCTAATGAATTCACCTAAAATGGCAGGTAAGGCTAGATATCCCCTCATATCTACCCATGGCACCTAGTACCTTGTTATCTGAGCATCCCCAAACACCCTCGTGAGTGCATCTGTACCACCTAGCTCCTTGTGATCATAGACCACAAGAGAACCTACCACTGGAATCCCTAAAATCCTGTATACATCCTTAGGGGTCATGGTCATCTTACCCATTGACAAATGAAAGATATTATGCTCTGAATGTGACCTCTCTGCTAGTGTGGTCAATAGTACCTTATTGACCCGAATCGGTGGCATAGACAATAAAGGTCCCAACCTACATCCCACTATCAACTATACATATTTTGGTGTTAGATCTCGTATCTAATCCCAACCTACTGGGAAGCTTTCTCTGATTTGGAGGTTTTTGAAAACCTCCTATTTTTGGTCATCATAAGGACAATCAATCAGACTCATATCATGACTCATATCAACGTGATCTATCTACTTCACATCATACAAATCAATCAGACTCATATCTATCTATCAGTTACCCATATCAAGTGACCCATATCAAGTGCCCCATATGAGTGAACCATATCAAGTGACCCATATCAAGTGAACCATATCAGTGAACCATATCAAGTGCTTTATCTAAGTGACTCATATCATGAAATCTTGATGTTAAATCCATTTGTCTGAATATCAAATCAATCTACTCTATCATCATTTACTATTTGTTTTTTTTTTCAAGAGAGAAAATTTATCAACAATCAAATCATCTTCCTATTTGTACTTCAGTCATGAATGCAAATATGTTTTCAAATACATCATTTACTATTTATTTTATATTGCAGAAATCAAAAAATTCAAAAGTCATATCAAGCATCTACTCCTTGTTTTCTAAAAGAAAAGTTATCAGAAAATCTATCAATCATTATACTCTTTTTTTTTCATTCAAGGGAAACAAAGTTATTAGCTATCTACTCTTTGTTTTCTTATTTTCAGGAAGCAAAGTTATCAATTCATCATCATATTTTCTATCATTTCTATCCATATCAGCACGATGACAAGCTAATTTATCTATCTATTGACTAAAGAAGCAATATACATCATCATTTTCATCAAACAGTGCATTCTTCCTAAATTTCCTGAATGCGCTAATCTATGGCCTCAATGTGCTCAAACCCCAAATGCGCTAAAGTTTCCCCTCAATGTGCTAAAACCCCCTATGCACCATTAGGTGTCCTCAAAGCACTAATTCATTTCCTCTACGCACTACTTCCCTCGATGCACTAAACCCCTAAGCATATGCACCATTTCATCCACCAGATGCATTGCAACCCCATATGCTCTATTCTTCCTATCAAATGCGCTAAACTACTTATTTCCTCAAAGTCCTATTCTACACCCTAGATGTGCTAAAAGAAACTTCAAAAGCACTAAAACTCCTACTCTATGCACTAAAACGGGATGCTCAACCCTAAATCCATGCTAAAATGCATCAAAATTAAATTAAAATCATAATTTTTCAACAGAAAGAGGGTTGAATCAACTCACTGGTGGTCCATACATGGCTGGTCTCTAGTATCGGCGGGCTCACTTGAATCTATGTTGGTGGTATGAAATATCCATCTTGCCAAGTCAACGTTAGAGCACAAAATCACTAAATTCAAAAGGTGAAAATGACTTGCCCTTTTTACTCCTTTTACCTTTCAAAGGTCAAACAAGGTGGGTTTTTGTGGCATTTTATTTTTATTTTTCTCCTTTTCTCAAACTCTGACCTTATTTTTCAAACTGGGGCATCTTTTAATTAATTATCGGGAGCTAAATCACTGCATCCCTCTCATCATCCAAATTTCATCAACTCAACACTTGAATCATCATTAGTGATTTACCTCCTGAGGGGGCATCGTCAATATCAGTTGCATTTCTAAATCAGAAATATATCAAATTCAAATCAAAAGGCATATCATACATGTTTTTTTTTAATCAGGGGCATATCAGTTAAAAAATTTCCGACCAAGGGAAAAATCAAACACAACAAAGGCAAGAATATTTTCTTTGAAGCAATGTGTTTCACACATCACTTCAAAGATGGGGAAAATGTATACATCTAAAAATAGTCATAGTTAATCAAACTTGTTAATTAATTAAATATGAATTATTTAATTAATCTTCTAAAGTCATCTACATATAAATAAATTTAATTATTTATTTATATCGTTCACTTTTATAATTCTTCTACCTTAATTAATTATTACCATCTTCCATCTTCCTCTTAATTAACTTAAATAAATTTTATAATTTATTTATATTAATTATCATATTGTTCATAATTTGAATATTTGAATTCAAATAATGGAATATTCCTCACAATTAAATTAAATATTATAAATATTTAATTTAACACCTTTTTCTCATTTCATGCATAATTAAATATTTTAAATATTTAATCACCTTCCATTTTCATCTCTCACACATAATTAAATATTATGGAAACTTCTAAATCCATTGTCACATGCAATTAAATAAATTTATGGGTATGTGTAGGATCATGATTGGCCAAAAAGTGGCAATATGATGGGTATGTGGTTGATAACTTTTTTTAACCCAAAATTGATGAAATGAAAAGGGTTTTTAGAGATTCTCAACTTTCCACCAATATAAATTATGTCTTACTTTGAATTTAATAAGTAATTATTACTCAGTTTCTATTCGAATGATTGAAAAACATCTATAGCTTTCAAATGGTATCACATTTTTTGAATCCAAAACATGCATCACATTCTATGATTCGCATAATATAGGATTAAGAAAAGAAAATTTTAATTTCATAAAGTTTTGACCAAGTTAAGGTGGTCAAACATACGAGTTTTTATATTTTTTAAAATTTGTGATAAAAAATCACAATTAATTATTTACTTGGAAAAAAAAAAATTACAAAAAATATATCACATTGGGACATAGTCCTCTACTTATATATAAAATCTTATAAAAAAAATATTATCCTTTTTATTGTGTTTAGGAATGGTCAGGACAAACACCTACTTATTTTCCACGAAATTTAAGTACTGCATTGAAATTTCAAATTTTCACTAAATAGAATTTTTTTTAAACAAGCATAGTAGTTTAGAAACTACATTCAATTTTCTACAGATTCTATTCTTACATATTTTTGAAATAATATAGATAACTTATTCAAATTTTTCGATCAAGTTGCTAACTCGTTTTTTTTTTTTTTTTTACAACTTAAGGGCCTGTTTTTTCCATGATGATCCTGCACATACCCTTATTTATTTAATTATGGGATTTATCTTCAAATACAAAAAAACTCATAACTAAAGATGACAAAATGGAAATTTGTCTCTATTTTTGAGTGAAAGGTTTTGTGGGAAGGAAACATCTTCCATTATTCTCTCAACCTTCAATGTTTTTCTCGACTTCCAAGATGTCTCACTGTTCATCTTAACAAGCTTGATTTCAACCATTGATCACATCAACCAATCAGAATCTTTCAAAAACTCTATAAATACCTCTGTGAATCCAAGCATTGGTTACACACACACATACACATGCATTAGAGACATACGATTAGCATTTTACCATTATTATTATCAACTTTAGTATTCATACTTTCACAGTCTTACATTCTAGCAATCATTTTTAGTTTAAGCGTGTTAATCACATCTTAGCATAGCATGCATTCATCTTCAAATCTCATTCTCTAGGAACACCATTTGTTGAGCATAGCACACGATCGGAGAGCAAGTTGGAATCAAAAAAATAGGATGATAGGATGACATCAAGGATAGAAGACTGAGTTTGCACTCCTTTTATTTGATTTTATGTTTTGATATAATGTCTTATTGGTGTTTTTGATTTTTTTTTAATCTACATCTGATATACGCAATTTCAACCACACACAGGGTATGGAGTATGTGCTTAGACTCGGCAGTTCACAATCACAGTCACACACAATCGTCTCACGACATTTGAGGATTAGATCACGAGTGCCATATCCTAAGGGTTCTAGCTCTCACTAATCTCTATGACTTTGTATATGATATTGAGATGTATATAAAACTTTGATATATACATAGACATGCACACTTGGTGTTTTTATGATGTATCTCTTTATGTGGATGTTTAAATGCAATGTGATTAATTAAATGACTTAAGGTAAAAGTATTTAGCTAATGTCAACATGATTTAATAGGATTGATAGTGTAAAACATATTTTAGTTTAAATGTAGATACAACATTATTAAAAAATAATATGTTAAATTAAATACACTGATAAGGATCAAACTTAACACAATAGGAAAGTGAATAGTATGAAGCCTAAAGCAATTATAAAATTAACTTAAATAATTAAACTAGTGTTCAAGACAAACAAAAAATTAGCTATCAAGAATGAAGCAATGTGAAAATTATTTAGAATAACATCAAATAACTTGAAAGTACACTGATGTATCAATCATACTATTCAATAGGGGTTAGAGATAATACCGATGCAAATGCATGACATTAATGGGTTCTTTAAGGGGTGTCTCATCAAGCTACATTAAGAGATAAGCACCAGACCCATAATTGGTATCAACTATGTAAGGTCCCAACCAATTAGGGTTGAACTTATCTTTATCTTCATTATCAGCACTAGTATTTCATTGATTTTCAATAAGAACAAAATCTCCCTTACAAAAGGACCAAGGGATGACGTGAATTTTGTGTTCATATTGTAATTGTTTGATGTGAGGTTGGAGATGTTCGAGAGTTTTAATGTGTTGTTCATCAAGCATCTCAAGTTGATGTAATCATTGATCTTTATAAGTGTCATCGTCAATAATATCTTGGAGAGCAACTCACAAAGTAGGAATTTCTAACTCCAAGGTAATAATCGTATTAGTGCCATAAACAAGGTTATAAGGGGTATTTCCTATGGATGATCGAACATTAGTTCTATAAGCCCAAAGTGCATAAGATAGTTGCATATGACACTCTTTAGGATGCTTGGTGATAGTTTTCTTGAGGATTTGTTCAAGAAGCTTATAATTAGTACTTTTAGCTTTTCCATTGGATTGCAGATAATATGATGTAGAAAAGCGATGTTGAATGTTTCAAGAAATTTCTAAAATTTGTTATTCTTAAATGGAGTTCCATTATCTTAAATGATTGCAAAAGGGGGTCCAAAGTGAGAAATTATGTGGTCCAAGATGAAATGAAAAATTGCTTCAGTAGTTGTAGAACGGAGGGGAATAGCTTCCACCCATTTCATGAAATAGTCTATTGTGGTTATGATAAACATATGTCTAGCAGAAGAAGGCGGTGAAAATTTTCCAATAAGATCCAACCCCCATACTGAAAATAACCAAATGTGAACATTGGCATGGAGTTCAACAATAGGAGCATGGATCAAATTGTTATGTTCTTGGCATTTGTGACATCGTTTAACGTAGGTGAAGCAATCCTTCTCCATCTGTCTTAAATAATAATCCATATGAATAAGTTTTTGCACTAACGAACAACCTCCTAAATGACCTCCACATGCACTAGCATGAACCTATTTGAGCACTAAAGGGATTTTAGAATCTTTAAGACATCATAGTAGGAGACCATTAAAATATCTTCTATAGAATGCATTTGCAAGGATTACATATTTAGTTGCGACTTTACGTAAAAAATTTTGAGTATTCATCATGATAGGTTCGGGAATGGTACCATCTTTCAAATAGTTGTAGATTGTATCATACCATTTGCACGAGGTATCTTGAGTTATCACAGAAATGTCTTCTAACGAAGTATCGATTGAAGGTTTCATGATGGGATGGATAACAAAGGTGAAGTCTGTGGAAGGATCGTGTGGGGATATGAGAGAAGTTGCACTCGCCATTGCATCCACATGTTGATTGTCCTTTCATGGGATGTTATCAATGGTGAATGATTCAAAATTTTCTAATAGTCTCATTATAAGATCCTTGTATTTTGATAAATTTTCATGTGATTTGTTTGATGACCAATTACGAATCACCAAAGATCTTGATATCTTTAACGTTTAGTGATAAAGCAACTTGCAAACCTGTACAGGAAATTTAATTGATAGGATAAGGGAATAGGTTTTCCATTAGGTGTAATTAGTATCACTCCAGCACCAGAACTTGTTCTACACTTAGATCTATCAAAAAATAACTCCCATGGTTTAATGTCAGTAATTAAAACATGATCATCAGGAAAAGAATCCTGAGTAGGTAAAGCAAAAGGAGGAGCGTCAGCTAAGTGATCAGTTAAGGCTTGGCCTTTGATTTCTTTTTGTGAAAAATATTTAAGGTCAAACTCAGTTAACAACATCACCCACTTAGCTAAGTGTCTAGAGAGATCTGTTTTGTTGAAAAGATATTTAAGAGGATCAAATTTTGTGATGACTTGTATTTCAACATTGAGTAAATAATGTCGCAACTTACTAGTAGTGAATACAAGAGCCAAAAATTGTTTTTAAATTGGTGAATATCGTGTTTCATAATCAATTAAGGTTTGACTAATGTAATAAACATGGTGTTCTTTACCATGATTGTCATGTTGATCCAAAAATGTTGCAAGAGCATGGGCTGAAGCAGCGATGTACAAGATGAACAGTTTATGGGGCACAACATGTAAAATAGGTGGAGTGGCTAGGTATTCCTTTAGACTCTCAAAAGCTTGTTTACAATCCTCATTCCAATCAAAAGGGATATCCTTTTTTAGGAGTTGCATGAAAGGTAATTTGCAATTAGATAAGGATGCAATGAAAGGACAAATAACTTGAATTCGACCTTGTAACATGCACAAATGAGAAATATTCCTAGGAGGTGGCATGTTAATGATTGCATCAATTTTATTTGTGTCCACCTCAATGCCTCTGTGAGATATGACAAACCCCAAAATTTTGCCACTATCTACACCAAAGACACACTATTTTGGATTCAATTGCATATTGTATTTGTGTATTTATTCAAAGATTTTGCAAAGGAAATTTAAATTATCTTGTCGTGTTAACGATTTAGCTAGGATATCGTCGATATAATCTTCCAAAAATTTGTGAATGTAATCATGAAATATTAATTTCATAGCATGTTGATAAGTTGCATTGGCATTCTTTAGACCAAAGGGCATCACAACCCAACAAAATGTTCTCCAAACAGTTGTAAAGGCCTTTTTCTATTGATCTTGAGGGTTAATAAGGATTTGATTATAACCAAAAAATCCATCCATGAATGACAACAAAGCATGTCCAGCTATTGAATCCACGATCATGTCTATATTAGGAAGAAAAAAGTCATCTTTTAAAGAGGCTTTATTCAAGTCTCTAAATGCATGCATATCCTAATATGATTATTGAATTTTGCAACTACAACAATGTTTGAGATCCAAGGAGAATAATCAATATGTCTAATAAAGCCTACATCACAGAGTCTTTCGAGCTCCTCTTTAACACAAAAGGCTATATTAGGATGCATTTTCTAATATTTTAATAAACAGGTTTAGCATTTTCAGTAAGAACAATGTTATGCATCACAATTTTTGGGTCAATTCCTATCATATCAGAATATTTCCAAGCAAAACTTTTAGGAAAATCATGAAGTAAAGAGGTATTTTCTTCTTTTTCTTCATCATCAAGGAACTTCCCAATCTTAATAACTTTATCTTTATCATTAATGTCCATTGGAACATCAATTGTATCTCCTAAAGGGAGTGCATTGGATTTAGGACATTCAGACTCAAAAAGCTCTTCAGTGATATCACTTGCTTCTTGCTCGGTAATGAACATGGCACGAGGAATGTTGTTCATGTAAGTAAGCGAGGATGTGTTATCAAAAACACCTAACATTCATTTCAAATCCTCATCACTATCGAGATACTTGCATGAAGGTGGTAAGGTTATATTGAGCAAATCAGGATGTTTGATTGTGAGTTTGTGTTGTGGTTGACATGTTGTAGCATTAATGTTAAGAGATGGTCATTGAGTAGCTTTGGTCATTTTAGAAAAAAGAATATCCTAATCTAGTTTGTGTTTCTTTCTTATTAGGTTCAATAGGGACACAAATACCTTGCTCATCTTTTCCACACCCTTTTCTAGTATAGCCTTTTCCATAAATTATTTCCATTTCATGCGGAGTAGGTGGGGATTGATAATCTATCTCATCAAAATTTGTTGTGTATGTTGTATTGTCATCCAAATTATAGGAGATAGACGTTTGAGAATATTTTTCATAATTTTTAGTGGAAATTATTGTTGGTTGTTCTTGTTTCTCATCTTTCTTTTGTGTGAGTATGTATTCACCCATAAATGAGGTTGTGAATTCTAAAGATCCCCAATTGTCACCAAAGAATTTAGATATTGATTCCTTATCATTTTGCTCAATTTGAAGAGGTTATATATTGGATGTTGGAATTAATGTTTTCAAAGGACTTGTAACCACTTTTTTAAGGTGCAAGCAACTTTCAAGCTTGGGGTCAATTTCAACTTGATAGATATGATTGTTATGGACATATTTCATGATATGATGAAGGCTCGAAGGAACTGCATTCATCTCATGAATCCATGGTCAACCTAAAAGAATATTATATGAAAGATCATAAGGAATGACATGGATAGGACTTTGGAAAGTAGCCACCCCAATCGTAATAGGCAAAGTAATTATCCCAATTGGTTTCTTTGTTGTATTTTCAAATCCTTGAATGGAGATGGGATCAGGTATTATTTGTGACCTATCAACATCTAATCGATCAAGAAGACTCACACTACACACATTAAGGGTAGATCCATTATCTATGAGAGTGTGTTTGATACCTACATAATTGAATCAAGCAATTATCATAAAGGCATCATGTTGATGGAAAGTATTGTCAAGATTCAATTTTTGGATGAGAGCTGCCACATCATTCAAGGTGGTACCAGGAGGAATTGTGATATTTTTTTAAGGCTATTTGAAATTTTTTGTGATAATATGGTGAGTTTTGAAGCAAATCCCAAAGGGAAATTTTGGCAGGAGTATTCTTTAATTATTCAACAAGATCATACTCCTTTGTGTGTGGGCTATAGCAAGGAGCACTAGGAATACTGGGTGAGGGTAAATAGGGTGGGGTTGGTTGTGGTGGTTGTGGGTTGTTTAGGGTGGTATATGTATGAGCAACAATAGATCGTTACTATATTGTTGCGATACATTGGTTTTAGATGGGTAGAGGGTGTATCAGGGTTCGTTAGAGGGGTGAAGTTTATGTGAGGGTGGGTAAAGGATAAGTTGAGGTTGGATTACATTAACATCCTTAGTTTTAGAGGTCTCACAACAAACCAAAGTGGATGAGTTAGGTGAGATGAAATCTTGAAGAGACTCATCTATCAAATGCAAATCATCACAACTAAAAGCTATGAGGGGAAAATTATCGTCAACTATTTTAAGATGTTCAAGAGAAGCACTAGAGGTTGTAAATTTTGGAATCATGAGTTGGATGCTACAAACCTTAGTGGATGGCTTATGTGAGATGAAGTATTGGAGGGATTCATCTAACAAATCAAAGTCATCACAAGAAAAAGGTTTTAGAGGAACTTTATTATTAAGGGGTTTAGATTTCTCATTGCAAGAATTAGAGGATGAAGTGAGTGAGAGGAAGTCTTGAAGAACTTCATCTAACTTGTCAACATCATCACTACTAAGAGGCTTAGATGAGATGTTGTTTCTAATTTGAATCATGTGTTTGAAGGGACGGTAACTTGATTTTGATTTTATGTGTCTTTATGTATCGATGAATCTGATCTAAAAGAACTAGGAATGAAAACAGAAAAGGAAATTTTCAAAGATCTAAAACTATCCATGAATTACATGAAAAGAAGTGAAATTTATGCTAATGAAAATGGAAACAACTGAACTGTAGAAGATATGTAATTATAGAAAATAGAAAGATGCAATGCTAGAAAGTAAGATATGAAAATTTTAATGCATAAAATATAGTGGTAATGATTCTCCCTAGGTGGCGAATGAGTCCTAGGAGATTAATTTTTTTAAGATTTTTTTTTAAAAAATCTTTCCTAGAGATTTTCAAGTCTGTACAATGCAGACATAGAATGCTAATGCAGAGTGTTGAAATGATTAAATGAAATACAATGTAATAATGAGATCCAAATAATGCTTTCACTAATGCAATGCTTTAAAAAATGAAAAAAACACAACAATACCCTAATAGAATGTTGTTACAAATGAAGTCTAATATGCAATATGTAATTGGAATAAAAAAGCTAATATATCCAAAATGCAGATTCACCAAAATGAACCATATATTTTTTGTTCTTAGGACTTCTCTAACTCTTCTAGGGTATTTCACCTAAAAGGAGAGAGTTTAGGCCAAAAATGCTAAGGGTTCATTCAAAATATGTTATATGTGATGTTATCTAAGCTATATGAATTGAACTAAATGCAAGTAAGTGATCTATATCACAAATTATGAAAGAAAAACTAAGATCTATGCTATGTTTGAAAACATAGTGTTGTTTGTAAAAAGCTTCAAAGAATGAACAAAAATGAAAATTAAACTAAACATAATGCAATTTTTGGAAAATGTGCACTTGGGAAACTATGGAAGACTACAAAACAATCTAGAAAATTGATGAAATTTGAATTTGAGCTGATTGGGACTCTTTTTCCACCCTAGGCGAATTAGTCCCAGGTCAATATTTTTTTGCATATACATTATTTTCTATAAACTAGGAACCTAGATCTACATCTGACTCAAATCTGCACTTCATGAGGGACTCATTCGCAATGCATGGCAAATCAATCCACTTTCAAATTTTTGCAACTTCAAAGTTCTATTTTACATCTTGACACCTGCACATCAATTTCTAACAGAAACTTGACTCGGGATCTCAAAAAATTCTTGCAAAATAGATTAAAATTGTTTGTCTAATGGGGGATTTTCCTTGGTCAAACCCCTAGTTGGGTAATTAAACCTTGAATTGAGAAAATTTTGCATAAACCCTAGCCTTAGAAGTGTTAAAGACTAGGAAGATCCGAAATATGACAAAGGTCCTATTCTATTGCTCTAGAATAAGAAATGCAATATGATTCATCTGATGCAAGATCTCAACCCTAGAAACCTTACAACATATAGGAAATGGAAGTGAAATGACATGAAAATGACAAACAAACAAAATGCAAACCTTAATTTGAAGATAAAGTGAAAATGGAAGATGGAATCAATATGAAACCAAGTCCTTAGGTGTGATTTGGTTTCTAGTTGCACTTCCTCACCCTAGATTTCTTCATGATTCACCATAGGCATTCATCATCAACCCTTTGGAATGTTGAATCTTAACAAAAAGAGTGAGCTTCAAGACCTAGAAAAATCCTAGTTTGCTACCCTAAAACTTCAACTTTTTCTAATGAGACTTGTTGTAGAAGACTTGACTTAGAAATTCCTCTTGAAAAATGACAAAAAGATGTGTGAAATGACCTTAGATGAGTATTTATAGGAAAAAACACCTTATTTTCCCATTATTTAGACATGAGAGGCCGATGTTCACCAAAAATTTAAGTTAAATTAATCCAATTCCCACTAAATATTGAATTTTCCCTCAAAGGGGACTCATTTTCCACCCTTGGTGAATGGGTCCCACTAGAGGGGACTCATTCGCCCAAGGTGGCGAATGGGTCCCACTATTGCTTTTTGAAGGTGGGTTTTTGGGGTATGAGATAATTAAATGTTGTTTGTCAGGTTTTATGAGATTTCTCAAGTAAAACGGGCCTCTAGGTCAAAATTAATGGGTCTAAGGTGCCTATAAATGTTGTTTTGAAGGGTAAATGACGTGAGGTCCAATTATGCATGAAATTGTCTCTTTTCTCAATAGGGTCCAATTTTCTATGACACAATTACTAACTTCAATGCCTTATAAGTGTGCTTTAGATTTATCAAAAAACATTCTAATCATTACATATTTATATATATTTAATATATATATATATATGTTCATATCCCATACATACATATTTTAATATATATATATATATAAATATATATTGATATCCCATACATACATATTTAAATATATATATATGTATATATAATAAGCTCAATACATGTATATAACTATACCATTATCTTATATAATTTAATAATAATAAACAAACATATATATTCATCTTCGTCGATAGGTATAAACATTAACTGAATATATACATATATATAATTGATTCCTCATGCAAGTATGGTCACAAGTATTTCTACTCATATACATGCATAAACACAATTATGCTCTCATGAGAAAGTTGTTATATAATATATAAATATCTACATGTATACTTTTATTGTAAATATGAATCAACATAAAGAAAAATATTTACAAAGCTCAAAGACTCAAAGATTCAATAATGATAACTTGATCACATAGTCAATGAAGTCAAAGGAATTTTCTCAAGAATTTCCAACCTATCCTTAAAGGTTACTTGGTACCAACTGTCTCAACTCAACTAGACCATCTATAGTGTGAGTGTGTGTAAGCTTAGCTAGGTTTCATCGAGGGTTACCTGACCAATCACTTCTCCTAAGTAATACTTTCCCTCCCTTCCATAGGATTGAATATGTCCCTGCAACCAACTTAGTACAACACCAAGGTATTTAGATGTTCATATTAAATCCATTTGCATCATCACACATTTGTATCAAAAAATCATTAGAATGTTCATATTGCAATACATATAATTCCACTTATTCAAAACATATTCATTATTTTGAAATAAATAACATATTATTGCATATTCACATATTTCAAACATATTGAAGTCACAATTTACATTTGTCAACATATTCACTCATAATGGTAAAAGTAACTTGGTAACTATGAAACAAGATGTAACATACTTCCCCCCTTGTGAATCATCATCCCTAATGATTTAAAGCACTTCATCAATGTATAGATAAATTCAAATAAAGGTTTTACTTTCCATTTCAAAATTATGTAAGTATTATAAAATAATCTTCCCTCATAAGACCAGCTGGCTCTGAAGAATTATGTGTTGGAACACAAGATAAATGTTTTTCTATTATAAGAAAGTAAAATGACAAAAAAAATTAAAGGCATAGCCGAGTACATTTTTCCAAATGCCCATTTCTCCTATAGTGATGTGGATGGGGCTTTGGTGGGCTATTTGTGATGTGGAACCCTAATTGATTAACTAGATCTAAAAAATTTGAAAGTAGGAATAGTGTGGGAATCTAGTTCTATCACTCAGGTGGTGTTTGGTTCTTGATAAAAATGTATGCCCCCAATTTAGGGAATGCAAGGAAATCCCTTTGCAAGATCTCATTGACTAGATAAAGAGTAATGGGGGGGGGGGGGAAATAGTTAGTGCTTGAAGATTTCAACTCTTTGCTATTCCCTTCGGAGAAGAGTAGGGGTCTAATTGACTATTTTGATAGCATGACTGACCTGGATGATTTCTTAAATAATAATAGGCTGGTGGACATAAAATTACATGGACATGCTTTTACATGGACCAATAGGAGGCTGGGGGATGGCTTTATCTAGGTTCTTCTTGATAGATTCCTCTTTTCTCTCAATTGGACAACCTTACTTAATTCCAACTTGGTGGCTTTACCCCAGACTATTTTGGACCATAAGCCTCTACTGTTGGTCACAAATGAACACTCTATTGTGGGTTACTTTCCTTTTTGATTTGAGATAATGTGGAATGTCCACCCATATTTTAGGAATAAAATTGTTTCTTGGTGGAACATTCCCATACATGGCTCCCCCATGTTTAGGGTGTTCCATAAACTCAAGTATATTAAGAATATAGTTAAGGATTGGAACAAGATGATTTTTGCTGATATCTTCCATAAAAAATTGTGTTAGATGATAATATTAGGTTGACACAAAAGAGAATGGAGGAGGGTGCTATCAATCTTCAAACTTGTCAGCAGGAAAGAGATGAATGCATGAAATGGGAAAAAATCTTTTAAAAATAGGAGATATTCTAGAAACAAAAATCTAGAGTTTGATGCCTCATGGAGGGTGATTGGAATACCTCTTTCTTCCATGTTTCAGCCCTCAAGCATAGGAAAAGGAATTAGATAAAAATGTTGAAAAATGAGTTGGGGAATGATGTCACTACCCCTGCTTAGATTTTTCTATTGGTGTCTTGCTACTTCCAACAAGTTCTATTAGCTCCTATTATGGCTCCTAATTCTACTTTGGATGATTTTTTTTTGGACCCCCTTCCTATCTCTCTATCAAGTGAGGAAAATGATAATATTCTGGATGTTGTCACTTCAAAGAAATTCAGGGCCACTATGTTCAATATGGGTGCCTACAAGGCTCTGGGTCTTGATGGATACCCCCCAACTTTTTGCTAGTTTTTCTGGGACATAGTTGGTAAGGACTTAGCTCTAGTGGCTAAGGATTTCTTTAATTCTAGAAAATTGCTCAAATAGATGAATCACACCTTTATTGCCCTTATCCAAAATTGAGGACCCACATAACATGGTCAACTTTTTCCCTATTAGCCTCTATAGTACCATGTATAAGATTATCTCCAAAATCCCGGTGAACTACTTGAAACCCTTGTTGGAAAAACTAATAAGTCCAAGCCAAAGTGGATTTGTCTCAGGGTAGTGTATCTTGGATGCTACCATTGCCACTCAAAAATTCTTGCACTCTATGGACCATTGCAACAATGCTAGTATGGATTTTAAGCTTGACATTTCAAAAGCCTACGAAAAAGTCCTTTGGAGATTTCTCCCCAAAGTTTTGGCTAAGATGGGATTCAATCAGAGGGTGCTTAATCTCATTATAGAGTGTGTTACTACTATGAAATATTTTATTTTTGTCAATGGGGTGCCTCATGGTTTCTTTAATTCTTGGAGGGGATTAAGATAGGGGGATTCTCTATCCCCCTACTTGTTCATAATGGTTGTGGATGTGTTAAGTAGGAATGTTTCTATAATGTTGTCAGAGGGTTCTCTCAAAGGTTTCAAACCTTCCACTACTCTAGAACCTACTATCATACAACAATTCATGGATGATACAATCTTGTTTGGGAAAGCTTAAGTTGTGGAAATAAGGAAATGAAAAAAGTTCCTTAAAAACTATGCAGCTGGCTCTAGCCAGTGCATAAACTACAACAAGAGTATGGTTTATTTCTTTAAAAACACTCCTATGTTGTAGGATATGGTGACTGTTTTTTAAGGTAATGTTGGTGCCTCCATACCTTTGATGTACTTAGGGATCCCTCCTACTATCAAGGAAGTTTCCCCCACCTTCTTGAATACTGTCTTGAGAGGATTCAAAGGAAACTAGTTGGGTGGAAAGGCTCAATCCTCAGTCATGTTGGTAAGCTACAACTCCTTATTGTTTCCCTTCAAGGGATTCCATTTTATTTCCTCTCTATTTTCAAAATCCCTAGATACATAGTGGAGAAATTTGAAAAAATCCAAAGGAACTTCCTCTGGTCTAGCACAGAGGAAAAAAACAATTTGTCTTTGATTAGTTGGGACAAGTTGTGCCTTCCTAAATCTAGTGGAGGACTTGGTATAAGGAAAGTTTAACTGACCAACAAAGCTTTCCTTGATAAGGTTGGTTGGGATCAGTTAAGGCACATAAAGGACTCGTGCATGATTATGAATGCTAAGTATCTAAATAACTACCTCCTAATTAGGTGTCTCTTGTAGGAGAACCCTAGTGGCTCTTTGGCTTGGAACAATATATGGAGAATGAAAAGTTTGTTGCACTCTAGGCTAATATGGAAGCTTGGGAATAGTAGAAATATTAGCTTTTGGTAAGACCCCTGGCTATGTGGTTTTCCCCTATCCCTATCTAACTTCAAGAATTTGATGGAGCCTGCACAATAATTCTCTAACAAAAATTTATGTGACTACATGTATGGTCCTCAATGTTCTAAGAAGTGGAAAGTCTTGGAATTATGTTTCCCCCTCTCTTTGAGCTTGAGACTGCATTGGCTAGGAATTTATAGGACATCCTTTCCCTATCTAGAATACCCATATCAAACATGGAGGATGAATTCTTTTGGGTTAAGGAATGAAAGGGAAACCTCTTTGTTAGGCCAACTTATGTTTTTGTTGTCGAACTTGGGAGATTAGAGAAAAATTTGGAAACATATTTGGAATAGAAAATTGATGCCAAAGATAAATTTATTTTGGTGGATGGAATGCCACAATAATGTTCTAACTCAAGATAACCTATGAAAGGGGGATTCTAGTTCTTGAATAGATGCATGTTATGCAAGAAAAATGAGGAGTCGATTGACCACCTATTACTGCACTGTCTATTTGCTGCTAAAGTTTGGGATTTGGCTTTTGGAAAATTGGGGATCCATTGAACCATGAATGTGGAATTAAGAAACTTATTGAGGGATAGTCTGGTGCCTTTCAACATCCTCTCCCTATTGATATTTAGCGTCAAATCCCTCCCATTATTTTTTGGTATTTATGGAAAGAGAGGAACAATCAAATCTTCAAAGATATAGAGAGAAGTCCCAAGTAGTTCTTTGGCATTGGTTTTAGACTCATTTCTGAGAGTGTCTCCATTTACTCTTGGAAAGCCCTGTAAAATCCCCCATGAAGTGGGAGATCAAGATGGAAATATCATGGAATAGAAAATTAGAAATCAACTCCTTTGATAAATATAAATCTCTAGCTCAACATATTATGGTTTGGAAACCCCCAAATACTGGTTGGTACAAGCTTAATTTTGATAGGGTGGCAAAGGGGAACCCAAGTATGGCTAGTATTGGTGGAATTATTAGGGACTACAAGGGAAAATTTGTAGTTGGGTATGTTGGCAGTATTGGTATACATAATTCTATGATACCGAAGGAATGCTCGTTGCTCAAGGGTGTCAAGATTGTTGTGACTCTAGGTATAAAAACTATGCATATAGAAGGTGAATCCAAGATGGTGATTAACTATATTAACTAGTGTCATAATCTTGGATGGAGTATTAAAGATATCCTTTAGGACATAAATTTTTTGATTTCTAAATTCGAAAGGAAGAATTGGTCTCACATCTTTCATGAGGGAAACCAAGTGGAAAATGCTCTAGCCAAACTTTCCTCCTTATTAAGTCTATCCAAATGTTGGAGAAGACTTGAGACTCTCCCAGTGAATATAAAATATTTATTCTTGTAGGATAGAAAAATGTAACTATTAATGAAGGGGGCCAACTATGCTATTTTGGGCAGGTACATGTGGCACTATACCTTTGGGAATTGGATGATGTGGAACAACCATGAGTATGTGGAGAGATTTTCATAAGGAGTTAGGTGGGGTTTTCAATTTATTATGATGTATGGTAGGGTCCTCCAAAACCCATTCGAACAGTCTTATCAAATGTATCGTAACATTTTTCACATTTTAAGGAACACATATTTGAAAATGTTTATCTTCAATTTGCTAGATATTTATTATCCACTAACATTTATCATAGATATAAGATTTGATGTGTTGTACTTAAGGAAATTTAATTATGACCCCACAACCATTTTTCTGTAGAGTATGTGTTGGACCAAAGTTAGCTCTAGACATTCAATTTTTAATATCAAGATCAATTTTATCATGTATTTTTGATTAAGTATGTTGTAATTAAGAATTCCTTATTATTGCCCCACGACAATCAATTTATTGGAAATGACCACTAGATTGTGTGATTTGTTGGATGCCTTAATTATGCATGATCTTCCTTTGTTTGGGAATGATGATATTGGGGTGGGTCAATTTGTTGGTTTCCATTTCAAGAATTTGTAAACCCTATTATTTCGGGGAAGCTTCTGGATTTAGTGTGAAAATATGGGAGGCAGTAGAGTTAGGACTGAGTGTGTGACTCCTGTAATGAATTTCGTAGGAACCCTATTGTATAGAATGTATGCATTGAAAGTGGTTTAGCACCTCTCATGGAGTGTCTAGTGGGTCACAATGAGAAGTTGTTGACTCAATTTGTTGCCTCCTTGAATGATAGGAGACTTATAGTAGGAGGAATTTCACTTGAAGTTAATGAAGATGTTATTGGAAAGGCAATGGGTCTTCCTACACTAATAAGAAACTTAAGAAGCATAAAAAAGTCCAAAACTTAGAGACTTAATGCCTTCTTTAGAGAGAATGAGAAGCCATTCAAGAAGAAAGTGGGTTTTGAAAGGGAGGCACTTCCTAAACCATGGGATCAAGTTTGTCTTGCTCTCATGAAGTATGTTACTCTTGAGCGGAGATTTGAGGTATTTTACTTTTAACATTTGTTGTTACTCAATCACCTTAGGCACAAAATTCTCTTAAGTTTTTTATTTTTTCTTGCTAAATTCCTTGGAAATCTTGGTAAAAGGAACCCTTGAAGTTGCTGCCCAAAACTCAAATAAACCACCTTTGTTGCCTTTACACTAGGGCCTAATTATTCAACTCTACCATTTCCATTTGGCCCTTTGTCCTCCCAAACCCATTTTTATTGTTTGTGTTGAAGAGCTAGAACCACCCGACCACTCCCCTAATAAACCCTCCCCTACTACTTCTATAGTACCAAGAGGAAATCCCCCTTGTAAATAGCCAACCCAAAAATGCTCCTAGACGAAAACCCCCTACAAAAAAGAAGAAAGGTGGAGTGGAAAATGCCTAATCTAAGGTAGTTGCTAGGTTGTGTGAGTTAAAAATGTCCCTAACAAGAAGAACAACAAACTGTCAGAAAAGATTAAAGGTAAGAAGGAGACTTCATTCTAGGTGGAGATGTTGACTTCATAGAGTTAGGGAAAGAGCATTGAAGACTAGGATTCTAAAGGGTATACCATTGTGGTGGCTACTGTGGATGTGGCAATGGAGAAAACCAATGTCAGGAGGTCCCTGAGGCTAGCTAAAAATAAGATGGAGGTGCTAGTGGATGAGATAACCAACAGCTTGGAGGAGACTATTGGCAAAGAGGGGTAGACTAGTGGTAAAGAGGAATGCATTAAGGACACTATCAAGGAAATGGAGGAATTTGTTGAACGAACCAACCACTTCTCGAATATGAATAAGATGATCAATGTAAACGTCACCACCCATTCTTCAGACCCGATGGCTAGTGAGGAAGAGATTATTAAGAGGACATATGACATGATGGAGGTTTTCAGCAAGTTGTAAGTGCAGGTGGAAAAATTGGAACATAAATTCACTCAACTCACACGATTCACCATTAAGATCATTCATAGGTCTGCTACCACTCTCTCGGAGGTTCTCAAGGAAGAGGTGGAGAAGGGAAAAATGGGGAAGGGACCTAATTGGGTGGGTGATGATGTATTAAATCTTCTCTCTAAGAAGTGGGATGGGATTACTATGTAATGTGTGGGTCTATATTTTGGGTTATTGGTTATTTTATGTTATCGTTCTATTGGTCCTGTTTCTTTTATTTTCTATTGTTATAGGTCTTTTGATGTAACTATGGACTTCGTCTCTTTTTGGACCCTAGGGCTCATTGTGTAAAGAGTACTACACCCTATAAATGCATCTTACCTTATCAAAAATAGCACTCCTTGCAATCTCGTCCATCCTAGACCTTGCATTGAGTGACTCTTACTAATGCATAGGGAAAATCATTGTGCTTCACGCATAATTTCTCTCCCAAAGATCTTATACATTGTAATCATAATACCTCATATGTACATCTCAAGTACAATAGCAATTGTATACCACATGACACATATGTCATAGTGACTAAAAACACCTTCTCATTGGCTCATGAATTTTTCCTTAGTGTAACCCAAATAGATAAGGAATGTTGGTGTATTGTACACTACACCATGGTCCCATCCTTTCCTTTGGTATTTACACCATTGGACAACTCAGAATCTAAGATAATCCATCATTGACTCATCCATTTTACTTAAGTATAGAATTTCTTCCTAATTCAAACCTTGTATCAATAAATTTTTTCCTTGATCCTTTCAATTTTTTGTTCCATTTGACAACCTTTCTAGTCTAAGGTTAACCCTATTTATTAGCCTATTTCAACTTAATATAAATTCAACCCTTCTTCCATATAATGGACCAAACCTTAATGATAGAATTTTATAATTTTTCTATAAATATTTCAAGATTTGGTTTGTCCCTTTTTCCTAGCTATCTATCTTAATATATTGAGCATTCATTCAATTGAATTTATCATAAGATGAGCATGGTTTACAAGAAACCTTATCATTATTTTCTTGTTCTCATGTGAGATAACCTTTTTAAGAACATTAACAAACTTCATCACACAATATATTATTTAGGACCAAAATCCTATAAATCAAAAATTATGACCAGCGTTAGTTACCTTGGTGAATTTTTCCATCATAACATTATGTTAGTTCTATCAACATAGGAAGATTATATTATTCTAATGGTCTATCACCTGTCCTCTAAAATTCCATGGGAGTATACAAGCCTTGCTAGTGATGACATCCTATCATTATCCTTTAGTATTTTGGACATCAACTTGCTACATACCTTGCAACATTATACTTTATCCCCTTCCTGAATATTGTGGTTCCTCATCTAACAGATAATTTTTTCATTCCAATGTTTTGAATGTGACATCAATTTATCTCATTTCATTCCTTAATCTCCCAAAATTTTGGGTACATAGGTTCTTTTCCATCCCATATTAGTCTATTCCAACTAAGTGAAAACCTCTTTCATGGTCTCATTCCACAATTGATACTCAAGTATAATGGCTAGATAATTTATAGATATAAATATCTTTCATATTAAGACATCCATACCTTGGATTTCTTTTGTCCTTTGATCATTTTGAATTTTTTAATCTGATTTTCAGTTCAATCTAACTCTCTCAATGAGTATCTTGTACTAATTTGAGTAACAATTCTCGTTTAAACATGTTGGTTCCTGAAAGATATCGAATTTAATTGCATACCTAATTACCAAGAATGAATATTTCTCAATGAGTCGAAATCATGAGTAATTAGATCTTTCCTTACCTATTCCATAGCCAATGATATTTCCTTTCATGATCAAGTAATCTTCCTATCCTTTTCTAAGGAATCAATGATAATAGCAATTGATCTTTCAATAAAATATATATAAAGTATTGTGTGATAATTTTCCTTCCTCATTGGTCATAATCCATGACCTTTCACTATCTTTCTCCAATAATTCCAATACCTTATCCTTGTGGTTATGGGATATATGACTTTGATTTAAATTATGTCTTCTGAAGAAGCCAAAAGTTCTTCCAAATTGAAAATATAGTAATGGAATTCATTGTATAGGGTAATTTATTTTATTTTATCTACTCTCTTTCTTCCCCCCTTAGTGTTTCCAAAATATTCAATCAACTCAAAGTTGACTTCTTAGCAATATATTTTCTTTCCCGATTTGATTTAACATTCCTTATTGTTGGATTTTGATTTCCTTTTTCTTCCCTTTCTTACCCTCCATGGCATGCCTTGAATATACGTATTCCAAAAAATTAGATTCATCATTAGTCACTATTCTCATAGATTCAACAATTGGATCATCAATAAAGATATCTAAAGAATAATCAACAACTTTACAAGCTAAGAGGCACTCTAATATTTCAATTCCTTTTGAAACCTCTAAGCATAAGTTTATTTTCAATTACTAGTTGGTGAGTTCAATTTACAGTACAACCAAACTATGTACTACCCAAAACTTTTTCAGACCAACCTGATTTACCTTTTCAGGTTTCTTTCTTATAACGACCTTTCCAAGTGACTTTGGACCAATTCTTCGTAACTTTATTTTCTCATAACCTTAAGCACTCTAAAGTTTATTGGTTTCCTTTTTTGACCATTCTGGTATCTTCCCTTATTCTAAGGTACTAACTCTTCTCTCTTTAATTATATTCAAGATCATTTTCTTTTTCAAAATAAGTTTTTTTCAAGGGTTATCCAACCTATTGGATACCTCCCTTATTGAGTTAGATTCACAAGAAATTGACTTTCTTCTTTGATTGAAGTTTCTATTTTATGCCAATAATGCATACACAAATATTCATAGTATTCTTTCTAAATCCAAAAATCCTTGACTCTTTGCAACTATAGGCTACTACCAATAAGGGGGTTATTTCAGTTCTTCCAATCCCCTTAGAGTCTTTTAAAAATTTCATAGGATGAAGGTACCCATCGATATACCTTCATAACCTTCCTACTAAACTTGGATGCATAATCTTTTGCAATCCAAGGTTGCCTCATATTGATTTGTTGACTTAGGATTTTCTAATTCCAAGGATGACTCTTTCCTAATCCCAACTTTAACAATTTTTCAAGAATCATATCTTCCCTTTCTATTTCCACTTCATTCTTTTCTCTTGTCATCTTGGAATAAGAACTTTTCAGCCATTATCTTTCGAAAAGGTTCACGTAATGGTCTCATAGGTTCCAGAGTTGAACTTGGTAGCTCTAAAACCACATATAATAACCTCGATGTTCTACTCAATAAAATTTCAAAGTTTTCACCCCAATTGAATGATCCATGATTCCAAAACATAGCAATATTTTTTTTCTTTTCCATTATGTAAATTACATGCACATTTGAAATAAACACTATTCCAAACCTCCATTACATTTCATTGTAATTTCATAAATCTTTCCATAACATATATTTCATATTGAATAAAATCAAGTTTATCATTCATGATTACAACCTTCCATATAAATTGGTACATGATACATAGATATGTAGTTCTCCTAAGCTTTATTGGCAATAGATATACAACTAGTCCTGATGTCTCTACATTTGTGCATAAATTCTAGATGTCCTCATTCCTTGGTGCATACACTCTAGTTGTCCCCAATACAAGTGCAAGCATCCACAAACCTCAACTTCCAACTGATGAGGAGAAGCATCACTCGAGCACTTTTCTGCCAACCACAGACTCAAATGCGGTTCCTCGTACATTTGCTACATATGGAAATATGGTCCTACCCTTCAAAGAAGAGATTGGTTGGTAAACCCCCCATAATAATAGCCTATATGAGCTTAGTTTTGTGCCATAGAATCTAGAACCTTTAATCATACAGTAGCTACACCTACGAGCATGAAAATCCAAAACTAGAATCTCTATACTCGACACAGTGAACTAACAGTGTAAACATTGGCTACTTACACTACTTTGGCCAAAGTATTCTCACCCAATATTTTGAGTGACAATCATCCTTTTCACATACACTAACATAGCTTAGTTTTTATTATGACCATTCATATACTATGCATAGTTAATTTAACCTAAAAAACAACCTATTCCCTTTTCAAATCACAAAGATACTTCTCTCAAGTATTCAAACATACAAGATATTCCCTTCACTGGATAATATTATCCCAAGAATAACCTATTCCCTTCACTAGATAATCTAATCCTGGGAATAACCTATTCCCTTCAATAGACAACCTAGCCCTATAAATAACTTTATAATCTAAAGTATAGTTACATAAGCTTTATCATATCATAGAATAATTATTCATAAATAACTGACTCCATTTAGGAATATATCATGCCAATAAGTGATTCTTATCAAGAGTATAATATCATTAATAAATGACCTTAATCAAAGAGAATTCATATCAATAAATGATACTATTCAAGAGTGTAATCTCCTTAGTAAAAAGGGTTATTCAAAGAGTAGAATCTTGTCAAAAATATGACTTCACATTAAGAGTATAAGGAAACCAAGCATGCAACAACTCAAACTCAATAGGTAATCCCACCTATGGCTCCAATCAAGTAGCAATTCATAGACTCAAGTGATCAACTTAATCACATAGATGAAACTCAACTTTGGTATATCCTAATCGTAGGATAAAGTCAAAAGTCATCAATTAGTTTGATCATGTAGGTTAATCTAAACCTATGTGTTCCAATCAAAGATCAAATAAACCACCCAACCAAGGAGGTTATTTTCAACCTATTGGTTCCAATGGGTAATCAAGTAAATATTCCAACCCAGAAGGTAATTCTTAACCTAGGGCTTCAATCATTAATCAAATATACTTCTTGACCCGAACAAGTTACTCTCAACCTAGGGTTTCATTCACTAGTAAAGTAATGATAAAGTGATCATTCAAGTATAGATTAGCAATATGATATCTAATTCTATCATAAATTTTATACTATCACTGTAGATGTATTACTAAACCATATCATTCCTAAGTTTTCCTAGCATTATAAGCTAACAATGTCAAGTCTCTTCATGACATTGATATATTTTACATTTTACAGGTAGTGTAGACTATCTATGTATAGAAACATCATGTTAATTCCCAAATAGGGTATATAGGAGTATTAAATAAATTCCTTAACCTATTCATTATTTCATCAATCCTAATATATAATACTATTGATAATATCCACTCCTTATTATATATCTCAACTTAATTCCATCAACTTAGCTTGATAATAGAAAAGGTGGAAAATTCCTATCTCAATACTCACCCATACAAGATAGCAGGTTGATTCTTTTCTTGCCAACAATATGTTGAATAATTCATATTGCACATGTTCTAATCTAGAAATCGACTTACAAGATCAAGAGACTTCTAAATGAATCATAGAGTTCATAATATGGTGCCAACAATTCACCACATTCCCTATTTTCTAGCTGCTTGTTAAATAGAAGAATAAGTTTCTACTCATTTGGATGCATTTTACATAGCTGACTTTGTTTATGCCAAAGTATTAAACACATAGCTTATGAGATGACCTCCCTTATAATAGTGTTGTAGGGATAACTTTAAGAAACCCCCCCTCAATGAAGGTGTAAAATCCTGGTGAATCTTTCCTTTTATTTGAAAAAAATTATTAATTTTCCTGGCGAATCCATAGCACATTATTAAAAAAATTGTAAAATCCTAGCGAATCTTAATGAATAATTGGAAAAAATAATAATCACAATGGCGAATCCTAGCAAATAATCACTAAAAAGATTAATTACAATGGTGAATCTCTCCTTTAAAAAATTGCATAGTTGGTCAGCACAGTTCCCCCATTTTTTTTTGTCTTTTGTAATATTGAAGTAGGGGTCCGGGGGTGGCAGCCACCAACAAGGTCAAGGGGTAGCACCCCTTGTGGGGGTCGAGGGGGAAATGCCCCCTCGCGAGGTCTGGGGACAACATCCCTGACACGCTCCTGTCATGATACAAGCAGGGTTGAAGGGTAGAGCCCCTCGCCACCAAGCATAAATTCACTATTCAAAATGCATTGGAGCAGACACAGATTAAGAATTTTTTAAAATTCTCACTTTAAAAAAAAAACTACATGAAAAGTGAAATTATGACGATCGATTAGCTTTTTAATCAGATGGTTGTAGGCTTATTCCATGAGTTTATATGCACGTGGATTTTAAAACGCTTGTTGAGGCCCAAAACAAATTTCAAGCCTCAACAAGCATTTTAAAATGCATGTGCATATAAACTCACAAAATCATCCTACAACAATCTGATTAAAAAGCTAATCAATGTCAATAAAGAAAAGCCCTATTTAAGGCTAAAATATCAGTAAAATGAAATGGTAGTTTATTATTAGTGGTGATATTGCCCCAAAATTAATGGTAGGAATATAATATTACTAGTGAATATAATTAATATTTGTAATTAGAGTATAAACTACTGGCGAATCAATTCCAATGACGCGTCATTTAAAGAATAATGCATTGGCGAATTAATCGAGATAAAATTATTTTTTTGTAAAAACTTGGCAATTCTGCATATTTTTTAGCTTGTACTATTTGCCATTTCTAGAGGTCTCGATTTAAATTATTTTCCAATTAGTGAAGATTCGCCACTAAATTTTTCCCTGTAGTGTTGCTTTATCATTTCTCATCACATTACTTTGTATATTGCGTAGTACTTAAATATTATTCTCTATTCAATAAATATAAACTATGTGCAGTAGATAAAAGCTAATGTGTTTCCATCACATTAATTAATGATAATATATATGGTTTAATCTCTTACTCTAGTACTATAAATATGTTTTCAGCGCTAGCCTATATTTCAAAGCATGTGACTTATTTATTCATTTCTTGTTGTTCAAAATAGCTACATGCATTTAACACTATGAAATGCTCTTAGTGCCATGATAGTAGTCATGTACTCAATGCCATCTATTTTTATTAATTTTTACTAACTTCAATGCCATACAAGTGCACTTTAGATTTATCAAAAAAACTCTAATCATTATATATATAACAATATATGTATTATCGTTTATCCAAATGCATATATATGTGTGTTTTATCAAATACATACATGTATACATATATATAAGTATAACATTATCTTATATTTAATAATAATAAGATTATTAAAGACATATATATTCATCTTTGCCAACAAACATAAACATTAATTGTATATATATACACATATATAATCAATTCCTCATGCAAGCATGCTCATAAGTATTTCTACTCATATATATGCATAAATGCAATTATGCTCTCATGCATGAGTCATTATATATATATATATATACATATCTACATGTATACTTTTAATGTGCACATGAATCGATGTAAAGACAACTATTCACAAAGTTGAAAGACTTAAAGATTCAATCATGATAACTTGATCACACAATCAAAGAAATCAAAGACATTTTCTCAAGCATTTCCAACCTATCCTTAAAGGTTACTTACTTAGTACCAATTGTCTCGACTCAACTAGACAATCTAGGGTGTGTGTATTTAAGCTCAACTAGGTTTCATTAAGGGTTTCCTGACCAATCACTTCTCCTGAGTGATACTTCCTCTCCCTTCTAGAGGATTGAATATGTGACTGCAACTAGCTTAGTACAACACCAAGGTAGTTAGACATTTAATGTAAAACCATTTGCATCATAACACATTTGTATCAACAAAGAATTTAAAATGTTTATATTGCAATACATTTCATTTCGCTTATTCAAAACATATTCATTATTTTCAAATCAATAACATCTTATTGCATATTCACGTATTTCAAACATATTGAAGTCACAATTTACATTTGTTAACATTTTCATTCATAATGGTAAAAGTAACTTGGTAACTATGGATGTAACATTTAGAAACTTCACATCACCCCATTGAGAGACTATAATAAGGCCTTTCCAAGCTAGTTGTAATGTTGAATGCCCTTGCGCTAGGCCTATGACTCTTAGTTATTCACCCATGAGGCATATGTTTCATGTAAGATCTCCAATTCAATAAAGATTCATATTTACAGAATACTTTATTCTATTATTTTCATTGTGTTGACTCTAAGTTGCATGATTTGGACTATTATTTTTGAACCCTCCATCTATGAATACACTAAGAGGGCTAGGAGTATGTTGAGTGGTGTTTTCCTTGAGCAGAAGTTCTGGGTTGAAGCTATAGCCACTACATATTATTTAATCAATAGATCTCCTACACTGTCTCTTGTTGATAAGACACCCATGGAGGTGTGGCCTTGTAAACATCCTTTGATGAGGCATCTTAGAGTATTTGGTTGTGAATTTTATTCTCTTGTTTTGACTAAGAAGAGGTCTAAGTTGGAGAACACTTGGTAGTTAAATATATCTTCATTGGTTATGGTGTTGGTGTGAAGGGGTACAAGCTTTGGGATCTAGTGGCCTAGAAGGTTTGGTATAGTAGAAGTGCAATTTTTCAATAGATGAAATCTTCCATAGTTGAGTTGTAACTAGAGAAAGAGGAGAAACAAAAGGAAGATTTCAAATTCCACCTACTCCGATGAAAGAATAATTGCATACTCTTGTTGAACTTGATGATGAGGAGAATTTGATAAGCTCTAAAAGTTTTGAAAAAGAAGAACCTCAACCTTAGCAATTCAAGAGGTCTACTAGAAATTGGTGGAAACTCGATAGGTTTGGATATTCACCTAAGACGTTTGGTTATTCATTAGTGGATTCTAGTTGTATTTTTTCTTTGATTGGTAACACTAATAAGCCTCAGACTATTAGAGAGGTTATGGAAATGAGTGATGCAAATTCTTGGATGATAGCTATGGATGAAGAAATGGCTACATTGAAGAAAAATGATATATTGGACATTATACCTTTTTGCTAAAGGATGAAAATTTGTTGGATGTAAATGGTTGTTCAAGAGAAAATATAGTTCATATGGTAGTGTTGAGAAGAATAGGGCATGGTTAGTCCCTAAGGCGTATTCTCAAGTGGAGGGAGTTGAGTATCATGGGATTTTCTCTTATTTTGTGAAGCTAACATCTATTTAGATCATGTTATCAATTATAACAACATATGATCTAGAAGTGGAGTAGATGGATGTGAAGATAGCATTCCTTCATGGTGACTTAAAGCAAGAAATTTATATGTCACAACTAGAGCATTTCATGGTTAAGGGTAAAGAACATCTAGTATGCAAGTTGAAAAAGTATTTATTGTTGATATTATGGATGCACAGGGTCCCTGAAGCTGTAGTCTTCAATGGAGGACCTTTGAGCCAGGAAAGATAATCAACCACACAAATTTTTTTTGAACTTAGGCATGTGCACAATGGAGATTCTATATTGATATGATATGAGATTGGATGATTACAAATGTACAAGATGCCTTGAATATATAAGCATGGGAGAAAACCTAAAATGCATGAGATGTTGTCATGTGTCTTGATCTAAAAACATGTGACAACATATGAACCCTAGATCTAGAAAATTATTAAATGTTGAGATAAGTTCTAGAAGGACAACTCATCTTCTAGAAGGAATCTTATCCCTACAAACAAGGAAGGGGAAATTACCGCATTATTAAATGATTTATTAAAATGCAACCTAGGACTAAATGATAGATGACCTAAGTTAACTTATGCTAGTGTAATAATTAATTAATTACACTAACATTTATATGGTTTTAAGCAATCTCCTAGGATGTGGTACCAAAAAAATTTGTTAGATAGGAAAAATGAGAGTGGGGGTGAATCAATTGTCACAAAATTAAACCTTTAAAACATTCACCAGAAATAATCCTTAATACTACTTAAATGAATAAACATTAAATGCAAGTACAGAAACTAAAAATCATAACACAAACAAAACAACACCATATTTATCTGGAAAATCCAATAAGGGAAAAACCACGATGAGGATTAACTCACACTATAGAGAATATAAAAATTGATTACAAAAGTCTCACTGCTTGAGATACAAGGGTCACTACCAAAACAAGGAATCACTATCTGGATCAAGACTCATTGTCCAATAGGGCTAACAACCTGAAGGGCTCACTACCACAAAAATACAAAAATAGAAGAGATGTGTTACAGAGAGAAGACAATCTCAATGCAATAGAGAAATCCACCACAATTTTCTCAACCACTTGTAGACATGCATGAATGATAGAGTACACCTTCTATTCAATGCATCTGGAAAAACAACATTTAGGCTTTGCACTAATCTACCACACTCACATCACACACACTCACTAATTCACATCAATCTCGCATCTATATGCTCTATTTATCTGCACTTCTCTCTCTTTGTACACCATTTCACCACTAACTCATCCTGTATTTATATCATCTTCAACTTTGAAACATATTCAAAGTCGACCATCCAACATTAAATTCAAATTAGGTTAGTGCCAAAACATCCTAGGGTGGAAATAGAATGAGGGTGACTCAAACACATGCTTGGTGAGGACCCAAATAGATCCAACACACTACATCAATTCTGAAAATAGTATTTAACACAAGGTCAGCCATACTAGTGTAAAACACATAGAAAAATTAAGCATGATCCTTCTAGATACTAAAATTATCTTCAATGCAATCATGTAACAACTCAACTCTAGAACTGCAAGACATAAGATTTCACCAGAGAGAAATCTGGGCCAATAACTTTACTCCTGAACCTCAACCAGAACACCAAAAACCATAGTTCATAACAAGTGAACATAACTCGCACTGCACAATGAATTAGGGGCCAAAAATCTAGATATAGTAGCTTCCAACAACCATGACCAACATATCTGAACCACACAAACATAGGAGTAAATCTTAGAGCAACCATTGAACACCTACAACATTTTTTCAATACAATTTTCTCAATATCCTCAACATATATACTCAATAACCTGTAACCATGACATTAATCACAACAACAACCAGTTGATAACCAATTGACCAGTTGACATCAATGACAACACCTTCATTGTTTTGCATTCTTGCTACAAATTTGACACCTATGTGTTGTCTTTGGTATTTATGAGATTCAAATTTAACCATTGTGTTTAATACAAATCTAACGATGGTCACATTGTTATAATTGCATTATACATAGATGATATGTTGCTTTTTGGAATGGTAAAATTTTGACTTCTAATTTGAAGTCTCAATTGTTTGCACAGTTTGAGAGGAAGGATCTAGGTGTAGTGAGGTGTATTATTGAGATGGAGATTAGAAGAGATAGAGCTAGTAGAAAGATTTGGCTAAGCCAAAACAAGTATGTGAATTTAGTGTTGGAGAGCTTCAACATGATATCTTGCATATAGTTAGTTGTTCCTGTAATGCAGGGGACAAAATTTTCTATGGATGATTGTCCAAATCTCCTATTGAGATGGAGGACATGACAAGATTACTATATGTGAGTTTTTTTGGTAGTTTAATCTATTCTATGGTTTGTATGAGGCTAGACATTTCCCAAGCAATGGGATTCCTTAGTTAGTTCATGGCTAATCCTAGATGGCTACATTAGGATGTAGTGAAGAGAGTGTTTAGATATTTGTAGGGTACATTTGAGTATTCCCTATGTTTTTATGGTTATCCTATTGGGCCTGACACTTATTGAGTATTTATCGATATGTGAATTCAGATTGGGTAGGTGACACTAATAGCAAGAGATCCACTAGTGGTTATATTTTCATGATGTTTGATGGTGCTATTAGCTGGATAAATAAGTAGAAGGCTATAGTCGCTTTGTCCACTATAGAAGTAGAGTAGATGGTAGCTATTCATTCTTACAATGAAGCCACTTGTCTCAAGATATTGTGTCTTGATAATTTTTTGATGCAACATATATTACTATCTAATGTGATGTTTAGAGTGTCATTATCTTAGCAAAGAATCCTACTTTCCATGCTAGAAAAAAATACTTTGATGTTCAATTTTTTTTTTTTTGTGATATGGTGGAATATGGAAAAGTGATGTTAGGGAAGGTTGATACTTTGGTCAATGATGTAGATGCATGGACAAAAATAATGAGTACTAATAAATTTAGATGGTGTTTGAATATTTTTTTAATTTTCTCAAAATTCAAAGATGTTTGAGAAGTGGGTGAATTTTATGTAAAAGGTCTCTCAACCTTTGATTATTCTTATCATATTTAATTATTTAGTGTTAAAATTATATTTAATAATTATCCCATGTTGCTCTGTGAGTTACAACTTGCAGTTTCTATTTTCAAGGAGGAGTCAAGTGGAAAGTTGCTATTATAAGTGGAGTTGTTTATAAAGGAAATTTATATTTCAAGTTGAGGTTTAGGCCTAGAATATGACGGCCAACCTTCCATGACATATAAAATTTTGTGATGGTTTGATCATTTAAATTCCTTTCATTTGACATTTTATAGAAAATATAAATTGTCAAAAAAAATTATTTATGATATTTTATATAGAAAATCTTCTATATTAAAACATTTTTAGAAAATCTTCTGGGAATTCTTTGGATATTCATTCTGAAAATCCTATGGCTAGTAAAGAGTCAGTCCCTAGTGCCCCTGCATCTGGAAGATTTGTGAATGCCCTTAAAAGACCCCCTAATTAGGACAAAATTAATTCTGCCCTGAATAACTTTAGGTCTAATGACATTATGAGTGTGGCGGAGAAAAGTGTTGATGGCCTTATCACTATTTTTAAGTGGGCCCATAAGGAAGTCTGAGATTTGAATGGCCATAATATAGATCTCAGCAACAGAGTCATGGAGTTGGAGCAGAAGGTGAGTTGGAGCCATAAGGAGAATGATGGAAAGAACACCCCCTTAATGGAGAAAAGACAACAGTTGCAAGAGGAAAGATTGTCTAGGCTAGAGAGCAATATGTCCAAGAGTGGCCAAAATATCAGGGCCACTGTGGCGCATAATCATAAAATTGCCAGGCATAACACCATTGTCATTAATGCTATGGTGGAAAAGTTAGACTTGGATGCGGATAGAGGTTGTAGCAAAGATGTTGTTGAAGGGATTTCGACTCGCACCAGGGCTAACATGAAGAGGAAGGTACCTGCTTCTACACATATGGTTCAAATCCTCAAGCAGGGAATACAGGAAATGAGTGAAGTTGAGAAGGAAGCCAAGGAGTTTTTGAACTTCATGGAGTAGTATTGTTGTTGTCTTCTTTGGATTTTTGGCATCTTTTTTTGGAGCCTGTTGTCTCTTTGTTGTTGTCATTTCTTTTTGGGACAGCTGTCTGTTCTCTTGGACTTTTTTTGCTCTATCTTTGTATGTTTAAACTTTGTGGTTTCAGGTCCTTGTAAAACCTATTTTTTCCTTTTCAAAAACATTTTTAGTGATTTTTATTAATCATTGTCAAAAAAAATTAAAGCACAAACTTGTTCAACACAATAAATTAAACATGATTATTATATTAACCCAACATGTTTAAATACATCTATAGAAAAAGAATATAGTTTGGAGATACATTCGAAGAAGAGGGACAACATAGACAATGCAAATAGTATGCAAATATCATGGAGTAACAAAAACTAACAACCCTAAGTTCAAAATTTTGATTCTATACTGTGGAGATTTTGACATAATAAATGCACAAGATAATTGGTATTTGAGAGGTAATGAGTTGCTAATGTTTCTCTAAAGTTAAATCTAGAAGGAAAAGAAAATTAAATCTACAAAAAAATGAAAGCTCACACACACAAATGTTGTAACTTTATCTTGAAAAAAAATGAAAATTCTTGTTATGTTTTTGAAAGAGGAAAAAAACAAGTTTTATAGGACCGAAACCACAAAGTTTACAAAATTCTTGTTATGTTATTAGTCATATGAATATCTTATATATATTAATAAAATAATATAAAATTAGAAAACATTGATAATTAGTAATAAATCTAAAAATCTTAAATTTACTCTTACAATTAACAAAAGTTTCTAAATTCATATTAAAAACAAACCTTGTTAAAAATATTCTAAAAGTTGAAAAAACAATTATATTCTATTTTAGAAATATTTTGAATTGATATGTATTTTATAATTAATATTATAAATCATATATATTAATATAAACAATGATTACTATTAGCAAAAATATCAAAATCTTAAATTTTTTGTTAAAAATATTTTAAAAATTAGAAAGAATTATATTCCATCTTTGAAAATATTATAAACTAATTTATATTTTTATAATAAATAATATATATATATATATATCTATATATATCTATATATATATATATATATATAATTTAACAATAATTTAAAGTGTCACATATACGGTTATATAAAAATATAGCAAGTCAACTTATATGGTCTAATCAAAATTAAAGTTGTAATATAGGGTCTAAAATGAAAAAAATGAGCAAATAGACCATCAAATTCCAGGCATGTTGAGGTTGCATGGAGTTGAGATTTTTAGAGGTGCAACTATATTTTGGCAAGTACAACTTGTGCATGTGCAACATTAGTGATAATTGGTAATTGCAATACTACATGTGTTTAGAAGTGAAAACTTACTATTATGCGTGTATAACAGTGTTGGTATTTTCCATGTTGCATCTTCAATCTTGAGTGTTGGATTTTAGAAATTTATAATTAATGCATTGTAAGCTCCTATATGTTGAGCACTTGTATTTTTGATTTGTATGCTATTGTTTGGTTGAAGTACCGTTATGCTATCAGAATTACTCTATAATTGAAAAAAAAGTGTGAAGACTCCTATAAGAGCAAACTATGTAATTATAGTGTACTTTTTTTAATTGTTGTTAAACAATATAATTGAGCTATGTTTTGGAGTGTGGGGATTTTCTCCTGAAAGGGTTTTCCCCATGTAAAATTTGGTGTTATGTTTTCATTGTTTATCGATTTATTATATGTATGTGCATCTAAATCTGTAACAGTTAAAGGTGTTTAAGAATTTTTTTCAACTCTATCCTTCTAAGATTGGTGTAGGAAGCATCTTTCACACACTCTGCTTCCTTTCACATATGTAATTACATGGACACATTTGGCTATGAAGGGATATATCACCATCTTTATTTTTCTATTTTGAGGAAAAAGCTTATATTTTTAAATGTTTGTCTCCAACCATTGTGCTTACCATGTCTATTATTCAACATATTTTAGCTAATTTTCACATTGTATATTTATGACACTCATTACTTTACATGATTTTAATAAATTTTATGTATTTTTCCTTTCTCCTCTAATTCATATGAATTGAAGGGGGCACATTGTATCACTAACACTCCTTTGTTGAGCTTGCAAATATTTATAGATATGGACACAAATAGTCATTGCCATGTCTAGACAGATCATGACAACAAAGAATGGTAGTGCTTGATATGTCATGTCATCTTTTGACTACCACTAGACAAAGCATTAACATTATCACTATTTGTTTCGATTGAACACACATGCAAGTAATAGACTTTGACTTCCCTATTACAATTAAGTATTCACTTTCAAGTATATTTGTGAACTCTCATTTAAAATAAATGTTTCAATTTCAAATGATTGTCAAGCCGCACACTTTTATAAAACTATTCATTATGTATTAAATATATCCATTTGATCATTTAAGCACCATCTAAAAATCTTAAAAAATTCTAGATCGTTTATACTAAATAAGCGCATTTGATCAGATACTTTGAATCAGATGTCTTTCATCACTCGCTAAAGACCATAAAACAGTAAACAAAGAAATTGACTAAAGAGAAGGTGAAACGTTACAATCTAAAGACGATCAAACAGTAAACAAGGAGATAGGGATCAGGAGAACGTGATCCTTCTCAGTGTAGTATTTTCTGTAGGTATTTCTAAATTCTGCTAATGTGTGGTTACGTGGAGCAATTGAAATCGTGTTAATCATTTTATCGAGCTTATGAGTGGATTCTGCGAACATGGTTTACAAATTTTATAAGCTATCGTTTGGTTTATGTTATGCTCATATAAAATAAATTTAATGGAGTCTCTGTTACAAGTGCTTGTGATCATTTTCATCGCCTAGCGTACCGGTTTTGCTTAATCAACAGCATACTAACGTGGCTAAAACTAACTCATGATTTCATTACAATTCTCAAGAAAAAATTCCTCTGAATTTGTACACTTAAATTCTCGTTTAAATTATTATAAACATTTTCTTCATCCAAGATATATCAGTATGAACCGGTGTTAAATGACAGCTAATTTATATTTTAAAATTTGGATGTGCCTCATCAGAGATTAAGAAAAGAGTAATTAGCCTTTCCACCTTAATGATATTGTGGGAATTTGTTTATTGGCATTTTGTTTTTTTGCACACCATGTACGGGTGAATATCTTTGCTCTTGCTTAGCCTGAAAGAGATTATCGTTCAAGAAATCTCACATTTAGTGGATCCCATATTTTAATATTGTCATGAGCCTCTCGCTCTCAAACAAACATAATGCAGCCGCTTTATTTCCCATCCACTTTAACTCTATCATGACATATTTATTTTATGGTAGAGTATTTGCATTGATTAGTGTATTTGCATAAAATTGTTTGAGAGGTTTCTTCGATGACTTTTATGGGGTCTTGAACACAATAAATTGCGTCTTTATGTTTTAATTTGTAGTGAAGTGTCTTCGTTTAGTATTGTAAATGCAAGGGTTTAATTGTGGGTTCAATTAAATTGTCTGAAATTTTATCAATAGTTTTCGTGGTACTTCAAGTTATTAAAAATTATTTGAAGAATTATATTATAGGTATAGAATTGTCTAGAAACCATTAATGATCACTATTTTCAAATGAAGTCGACTTAAATAAAAAGATGATATCAAGATCTGTGGACACCGATTTTGGTATCCACAAGGCTCTCTTAACACTTTTAGGGTTTTTCACCTAAAAGGAGAGAGATGGGCCAAAATGTGTAATGTCCCCACTCAAAATGAATGTAAATATGAATGAAATATGCCTAAATGTAATGTCCAAATGCAATAAACTGATAAAGGAAATGAATTATTGATGTAAAACCTAAGAAATGTAAGTTGTTTGAAAACACAGTGATGTATGTAAAATGACTTAAGAATGCAAATAAACAACAAAAATGAACAAGGCTAGAGAGATGCACCTAAAAACTGAAATGTGATGCAAAGAGGCTCTGGAATCCTATAGAATTTGTTGTTAAGGCCAACTGGGACACTTATGCCAAGTTGGACGACTTTGTCCTATTTTGGAGAGATTCTTCTGGAACAAGTTTTAGCCAAATGGGTATCCAAAAATTACTTTTCAAGCCTCTAGTAAGACTAATTTGCCACTGATGGAGGCTTAGTCCACCTTCAGCTTTCAAGAATTTTGGAATAGGAACCTATAGTTCTAGGTCTCCACTTCTCTTCTTGGTAGGTGTCTAGTTCTGATTCTATAGAAATCGAGTTGAAAAGGGTCTCCAAGCTTCAATTAGAGTTTTCATTGACTTAAATGACTTTGATGAATTAACAACACCTTTTAACACCTTTCTCTTTGATAAATTTGCAAACAAGACTTGCAAGACACACATGCAAAGACAAAAAAAGGGTTAAGGGTTAGAGAATAGGGGTTTTCTTTTGTCAAACCCCAATTTGGTAATCAAACCCTTGATAATGAAATCAAATAAAGAGAGAATGATGAATGAACAATATGCAATGTCACAACTCACCAAACCCTTGATGTAGAAATCTAAGATATGCAAGTGCATGCTCTAATGAAGACTTGATAATGCCTAGAATGCTTGATAATTGCTTAAGAATGAATTGTTAGATAAATTGGGGGGGGGAAATGAGAGGAAAACCCTTTATTTATACTTTATTTTACAATATTCCCCAAAAATAACATATCACAGGCCAATCTCAAGGTTAAGAGAATAAAATGTTGCTAGAAAATTAAAATAATTTTGATTTTTGTGCCTAGTGGGACAAGGTCACCCCAGGTGGCGACTTGGTCCCACTAGGGGAATTTTACTACATGTCAAGAATTAAAGTGTATTTAATGATGTTTAATGAGATCATTCTCCAAAACAAACTTAAGTAGGTCTAAAATGTGGATTCAGGGCCATTTTAACACAAGAAATAGTTGAATTATTGATGACAAGCCTAGAAAAGCGTGAAATTTTGTTACAACTCTTTACAACACTTTGAAATAAGACTTGGTAAGTGATGAAAACAGGTTATTTAAGTGAATTATAATAAAAGGGTCCTAGAAAAGTGTGGAAGTGGGTTACAACATTTCACAACACTTTTACAAGACATCCTAGAATTCTTATTGATTCACAAGGGTCCAAGACCTAATGTGAATGTGTTGACCACATTACAACATTAAATATAGGGAATAATCAAGCCAAAGTCCACAAGAGAGACTCAAATAAGCATAAAAGTGTTCAAATATATATTTTTTGGTGACACATTAAGCCCTCACTTTAGTGAGAGGATGAACTTTCTTCAAACTCACACTAAAGTAGCCCAACATGCATATCAAGAGGGATCCAAATGCACCCATGCTAGTAAGATGAGACAACAACAATCAAGAGGGTGATCAAGTCCCAAGGATCAATATCCCATGGAAAACTAAACATAGACACAAAGGAACACACATGAAAATAATGAAATAGAATGAAAAAGAGAAGGAGAAGGAAAAGAGAGAGTCAGATCAAGCTTCGATTGTTTTTCCATCCCATTATGGATTAGATCTAGGCTATTTGTCCAGAAAGAAAGTACATACTCACTCTGAGGCGACATAACTCATGCCTGTCTACCAGGTGAAAAGGCCTAAAAGGTGAGAAACATACACTCATGGCTGGTATGCACACACACACATAGGTGGCTATGGGGAAAGTCATGCCTCGAAATGGACTTCCCACTCAACCATACCAAAGTTATACCTCCTGATAAATTTAATAAGGCACCACAAAAGAAAATTATTTTTTGAGCTTCACGGGGCAAGCAAAACTTCGTATGCTTGGAACTCATGAACAAATGCGATGGAACCACATGCATGCAAGTTGTGTTATGCAAAGTGGCCATATGACAAATGCAAAATGCAACATGCAAAAAATGTTCAAAGGAATCTTGCTTAGTTCATGTGAGGTCTTTAACTTAGGGAACATTGTGTCTAATGTCTCCAAGAGGGGACCAATCAAAGAAAATAAAATTTACAACTTAGGGGATGCAGTGCGTCACATCAAGCTACCAAGAGGAATGCAATATGCTAAGATAAATCACACTCATGAAGGACATCACACCCAAGGTCATCCACAAAGTGACAAACACATCGTATGAAGTAACAAGCTTGCACTAAGAACTAAGAAAAATGAAAATGTTAAAGAATAATGGCAATGTATGCCCCCACTTTAAAGGAATTGACACACACTGTTCTATGAGAAATTACTTTAAAGTAGCAAATGAGAGATGCAAAAGGAAAGAAAGAAGACATGAGAGCCAACTTAGAAAGCCCCTATGCCAAGTCATATCTTTCTGAATAAGGCTATGTCATGCGAAGAAAAGGAAAAGGAGAAAAAAAGGAGTTGGCCCCAAAATGAAAACACCAAACACATAAGGGATCTATGGATTTAGGGTCAACATATTCTTTGTTGCAATGTTGTTTTATAGAGCTCGGAACTGTCATCATCCCCCAAATACATAGAACTAGAAGAATGATACAAAGCTCAAGCGAAAACAAAGAAAAATCAAGATCCTATCAGCTCGACATGGAAGATACATAGGATCTCTCGACACTTTGCATCATCACCAAAAGGAAAACACAATCCAAATGAAAACAAAAAAATTGAAAGAAAATGGAAAAACTTTTTGGGTCAACATGAAAGGGACATTTCAATCTCAATGCCTTCCAGTATCCCCAAAAGGAAAATACAAGAAAGATAAAGGAAAAGAAAAATAAAAAGGGGCATTTTTGATCAATATGAAAGAGACATTGTGGTCTCAATGGATTACGTCATCCTCAAAAGGAAAACACAAGAGAGAAAAAGGAAAAGAAAAATAAAAAGGGGTATTTTGGGTCAACATGAAAGAGACATTACGGTCTCAATGCCTTGCATCATCCCCAAAAGGAAAACACAAGAAAGAAAAAGGAAAAAGTGATGTACAACATATAGAAGAATGGAGGTACAAATAGAGGAATGTCACAAAGAGAAGGAGAACAACAAAAAGAACATCACAGGGGAACACGATACACACATACAAACACACAAAATAAAAATAAAAAGAAAGTGCAAAAGACTAGTAAGGAAAAAGCAAGTCAACTATCAAGCAAGTCATCCACCTCCCAATCATGTTCATGGTATATCGAGGGCGGAAAACTAGCCAGATGGACAAGTGCAAGTGTCGAACTAGGGGAAGCATCGGGTTCTACACTCATTGTAGGAGATTTATCATTTAAGTGCATGGAAGAAGAAAATAATGTGTTTAAATCATTACGCACCTCTTCATCAATTTTAGTAATCTCATCATCATCATCCTGATTAATCACAATAGGAGGATGGATGATTATGTCCAATGAAGGGTGTACCTCTTGCTAGGGTTGTTGTATTGGATCATTTTGTTGTGATTGGGGAGGAGGGTTGTGTTACCAATTTTTTGCTGCAACTCAATTGGTGGAGCTGGATTAAACATTGTTATATCTTAAAGTAGAATTATAGTTATTTATGCATTATGCTTAAGTGTTGTTTGCACTTTGATTTATTATTCTTCAAGTGATAGTTGTGCATTGAAATGAGGAAACATAATTTTAGAAATTTCTATTCAGTGTTCCAGAATTAAATGAAGTCTAGAATTGAGCATATAAGCAAGAAATAATTTTAAATTCTTTCATTTATTTCATGAAGTGATTCATATTTACAGAGCTTCATTTGATTGAAAAAATCCAAATGATAATACAACATTGCATTGAGACGCATTTTCTTTTCAAAATGAAAAGCATGAGATTGAAATCAAATATCCACACAAGCCGTGGATGGAACTGTCATAGTGCATCACTAGTATCACACTACATTATGGAAGATGCATTAAAAGAGGAAATCACATAAGTAACAAAATAATCATCATTGCCTGATTGGTTGATGGTCGATGCTGAAGTGGTGCACCTTTTGTCTTTTCTAAGCTCTGTTGACCTATAGAAAGGAAGAGAGGGATGTCAGAGGCTCTGATTATGAAGATACCTATATGAACCATCAACAATAATGTAGTATGCTACTAATCATACACTGAAACAATCAAGTGAAGTGTAGAGATATGAGCTGAAGGAGAAACATCAACATGATCATGATATATTATTTTTATGCTAACATCGTTTACTTCTTTGTGTAGGTATAGGGAAAATCACGAAGTTGATTATTATTTGAAGACCAAGCATGTGGAGAAAAATGGGCTCCCACAAGGGTAGAGCTCTGCATGCTGCCCTTATTCATTCCAAGTGGGCCGAGATAGTAATTGCATCATCATATTCATCAAGAAAAGAAATGATATACAACTGAAAGAGTAAAGCAGAGTTATCTATCAAGCTATTAAACCAACTGTGCATTCATAACAATCAGGTAAATGCTTTCTGAAAGCTACAGGTGAACAATGAGTTTAATCTGCTCAATCATTTAACTGAGTACATTCATTTCAAACATTGTTGTATGGTTTATGTTCTTTTGCCACAATATTATTTATTCATCATGTTCATAATGTCATACAAATACCAACAGTGCTCTTTCTCTCAATCAAGAATAGTGAACAGGCATACATAATGCCTCAATGAAGAGAATTGTTTCAATTTTATCTTAGAAGATGGAAGATTCATGGAACATTTTATTAAATGGAGCATAAAAATGCATGAAGAGTGCCAGATATAAGCAGTTCAGTCATTCATTGAGTGGTGAAGCAATCAACTTGCTTGTAGGTACAGAGTATAGTATTCAAGTGAGTTTGATGTAATCTTTTGGCTGATAGTGAAATGAAATAGTCCAAGGTATACCAATTTTTGGAGTTTTGTTTCTTCATTTGTAATGTATTTCAAATGGTGATACAATAGGTGAAAAGTCATTTCAGAATAATCAGGAGATGACAAAGCATAAGAGAAAGTGCTTATAAAGTGTTAGCTGGCTGTAAGAGGAAATGCAGTCCATAGAGCTACAGTATTTTAAATCAAAATCTTTGCATAAATTCGAAACAGAATAAAGATGACAACTACTCTATAGTCTCAGTCAAAAGCATTCTGTGTGTAAGGAAGAAACATCATGGAGATGGTGTATGAAAATAAAACAAGGATACATTTCCAAAATCTCTTATGCTCGAATGAGGGTTTTCGATAGTAATGAAAAAGAAACACATGGGAGTTTTCTATAAAAAGAAGATGAGTTGGAATTTAGCTGAAGATAGATAATTAAGAAGCACATTTTCTTTACAAATTAAAAAATACCCACATATTGAAAACTGAAAATTCGAATGCCAAAAGGAACCCATATTTTTCACAATTATCGAAATATACAAACTTCTTCATATCACAAGTGAACTCATATGGTGGAGTTTAAACAAATACAAAAATACAGCAGGAGTAAATCTTCATGGGTCAAGCCCAGTTTTCATATAAATGATAAGATATATAGATTTTTTATTTATTCTTCATACACCCATATTAGGGTTTTGTTTTAAAAATAGTTTTTACAATTTTAGTAATGAATGCTCTTGTCTAAGTTTTGCAACTGAAAGTGCAAAAGAAGTAAAAATCATCATGGGTCAAGCTAGTTCTACATGAATATTAGGACACACAGATTTAATGCCATTTCCAGAATACCCATGGGAGGGTTTGAACTAAAATGTAGATTTCTCATATACCCACATCGTCTTTCTACAGGAACAACAAAATGCACAGTGTTTTCTTCAAAGTAACGAACACCCAGATGAGGGTTTATTTCAAAATGCTGAATACACACTATTTTCTCTTGGGTCGAGCCCAGGAATTTACAAAGAAATCCATTTTATGCATGAGTATGGTGTGACTAGCTAGGTCTGCATCTTATGTATGTGAAAAGCAACAGTCATATCTTTCTTCTTTAAAGCTTTTAAAAGCTTTTCCATCGATAGAGAAATACAAAAATGAGCAATAGAGAAGTCAAAACTTACCCTTGTTAAGAAATGGAGGGAAAGAAGTGGTCCGGCTAGCCCATCAGAGCTCTCAACTTCAAGCTAGAGCTATCTCTCATGGCGGCCAAGGAGACAATTCAAATATAGAAATAAATGAACATTCAAAATTATAAAAATGAATACATGTAAAGGCTGCAACCTTGTTGGCTTCTTACCTTCCAAAATACAAATGGAGCCACAAAAAAACCATGAAAAACAACTTACGAGGAGTTGTAGAGAAGGGTCGACCAAATTGGAGGAGAAATCTGAAGCTTCCAAGGCACTCCCAAGCTACAAATCAAGCTCAAACATGGCGGTGCTTCTTCCCCAGATAGAGCCAAAGTATCCAAGTTGAAAGATGCAAATGAAATTATTTTTAGAGTTTCTTCCTGTTTTGTCATCTTGACCTAGTTCAAATTTAGGCTAATGATTTTTTCCATGGAGTGGATAAATTTGAACTTAGGGTCTTTTGTTGAATTTTGAAATTGAGTCTTAAGTTTAATATTTAATGTCACCATGGCCTCATATGCCTAGGTCGAGCCTTGTGGAAGGTTCTTAAGACTTTGTAAGTCTTGGTTTAATATTTTAGGGTTTTATTAATAAGGCATTTGGTTTTAGAATCAAACACTTGTCTATGGCTTAGATTAAAATTTAGATCACTTAGGAATTTTATATTTTCAATTGATTTATTACACTTGTCTACGTCTATGATATATTTGCAATCATGTAAAGCAGAAGTATAAAGCAATACCTTATAAATTGTTTTAAGATTTCTTGCTATTTTTAGCAGATTGGTATTGATTTTTTCTCTTGGTCGGATTTGTGTTTCATCTTGGAGAGATAAGATGCTTTATTTGCTTTTAAAGTAGATTTAGCCTATTTTTAGAGGCTTTTCAGTATGATCATGGAAAAAGATATGTTTTTTTGTTTTTATGCAGTCTTTTGGGATAGTTTTGAGGGATTTTTCCTTGAGCTTCTTTGTGAGCTCGGATTAGGGTTTCTAGGAGTTATATTTTGGAGAGGCTTTGTTTTTCTTCCTCTCTCCTTAGTTCAGAATACAGCTTCTTGCTCTTAGCATTTTTGAGCTTGTAAACTCAGTTGTACTCAGTTCAAACAGATACACTCTTTCAGTTTCAATAAAGCAACAAATTTCTTGTTTTCATTTTCTTGTCTTAATCTGGTAACGATAGTTTGATGTCTTTTTGTTTTATGTCCTAATTTTATGAGTTTCTGCATAGAATTTCATGTTTTTAGGTTGTGTGATGTATTCAATGTCTTTGAATCTTCATACAAATTACTGATGAAATCATGTACCAATGAGATTGTGAGAACTATTGTAATAGAGGAATTGTTTTGAGTGGTAAAGTCTGGATTTTTTTTTTAGAAATAACAGTTAATCACCAGTTAGATTTAAGTTTTAATTTCAGTTCATCCTTCTAACTCTTTCCTTTAGAAAAATATTTAGAATTGGATCAATCATTCAGAGAACCAGCTCACTCTAGAGATTCCTTCTTCATTCAGATCACCCACATCTAGAGAAGGTTTCCATGTTTTAGTAGATTGCTAAATCTTGTATTCAGCAAGGTGTAAATCTAATTGATAACAGTTTTTGGCATGCTCGGTGGGACTATGAAAGATATTTAAGAGAAATTTTAGTGTTTTTAATTGGCTATTTGGTGCATGCAACAGATTTTCTAGCCTTTTGGAGGCTCATTTCAATATATCTGGTGACTCTGATTCTAATTTTACATGCTAGTGCAGCCTACACATGAGAAAGATACAAACGAGATCAAGTTCTACACCCTTCAGATATCGAGAGTTGTCCCCATCACGAAGAAGAGGCAGAACAAAAAGGAGGCTCTTTGAGACACCTGGAAGATCAAAGTCAACGGCTCTTATTTTTGGTTCCTTGGTTTTATCACCAGGAATACCAGTTCTGATATCACAAGCACCACTAATGGCAACACCAAGGCAACACCCGTTCACACCTTTCAATGGAGGCAATCCATTAAACATCGTTCAACATGATGACATACTAGTTGCAACCCTTAGAAGTCTGCCATATTTCACTAGGGAGGACCTCACTACACTAGTTGAGTATATTCATGATGTAGCCACATTATGCTCAGTTTACAACATCACGCAAGAGAACATCGCTTTAAGGTTGTTGGCTATGTCACTCAAAGGCAAAGGATTACAATGGTTCAGAGGTCTCATAGCCAACTCAATCACAACATGGGATGTGTTAGGTAACAATTTATATCAACATTTTGCTGATAAATCAGATAATCTATATTTGTTAGAGCAGTTGAGCACCATTCACAGGGCACCACATGAGCACTTGGCTAATTTTAACTACCGATTTTAGAGAACCTGGGACAAAATTCCTGCAATGATAAAACCTTTACCAGCACATGCTTTTCTATTTTACTTAAAAGCTTTGAATAGTAAAATTTCAGTCATGACTCAATCCATGGGTTGGCTTACACTCCCTAACGCATTTGACATAGCCATTAGAGCTAAGAATTGTCTCATCCAAGCTAGAGACATATCCCCTAGACCTCCTATGCCTTTGTTTCAAGAAATACAACCACCTATCCCTACTGTTGTACCTCCTTTAGTTGTTGTCCTACCTATTCTAGCAATAGGGTATCATAACGTAGCCCAAGAAGTTGCTGCTCTAGCCCCAAATTAGGAGATGTAAGAGATTAAAAGCATATTAAAGACCTTTGGAAATGATCTTGTAACCATTAAAAAGAATTTTGGCCAAGAACATAAGCCTTATCAAGCCCCTTATTAGCAAAACCAACCAAATAGGCCTACTTTTCAGAGTGATTACCAAGCCCAAAGAAGGAATTTTAATCCTCGGCCATTCTAGCCATATAATCTGAATGCAGCCAGTTCGTCAAAGGAACTTGTGGCCCAAAATAATGTTGCCCAGGATTGTGATTGGTGTTATTTGTGCAATCAACCCCATAACCAATCACCGTGTGCTAATGGAATGATAAATCAGACTTTAATGGTTCAAAATAACTATGCTGGTTTAGAAAATGTTGCAGATCAGAATCAAGACCAATAAAATAACATGGAAGTTTCCTTACCGAACTGGTAGAGCTCTGAATTTTGTGGCGTGAATGGTCAAGATTAGCAAAATTTACCTATTTCAGCTAATACCAGGTCAAAAAAAGGGCTATGGATCCAGGACAACAAGTTGGAATCGCAACATCCTACAAATAGTAAGCAACCCATTTCATCAAATGTTAACATTATCGTGTAGCTTAAAATGCAGATTCTGCAAAGAGGCCAAGAGATACTTAGCAAGTAGTCAAGAATGCACTCGCAGCCTTTGCAGAGGAAAAATGATGCTGCTGTCACAAAAAACTAGCAGAAGGTATTTTATTCATCATTTAATATTGTCAAGCATCTCAAGAAAACCACTGTCAGTATGTTGGTATTAGTTGCTTTACACCTTCCAGGGTAGAAAGGTTTACTGCAAGAAGCTTTAGCTGAGTTGTCTATTTATGACAATGCTAATCAAGGAGTTGCAAAGGTTGTGCTTGCTAATGATCTGGAGGACATAAATGAACAAAAAACTAAAGAGCCCCATTCTACTTAAGTCTGATTATCGGCGATAAATTTTTTCATAATTGTATGGTTGATTCTGGTGCTAGTAGTTCCATCATGCCTAAGATTTTAGCTGATAAGTTAGGTCTTGTTTATGAGCATAATCCCCAGAAAGGCATAGTGTAATTAGATGGGTCTGTTGTTAAAACTGCTGGTATTATAAAAAAATTTGCTCTTACTTTGCATGCATCCCCAAGTTTTTCTATTCATCAGGATATACATGTCATAGACTTATCGCCGCACTTTGTCATTTGTCTTTTGAGGGATTTTACAGCCAAGTTGGGTGGGTTTCTATCTTCTGATTAGTCTCATTTATTTTTTAGAACAAGGTATGGTACGAAAGTGACCATAAAGTATGAGCATCTAGCCAAAGACCATATTGAACCATATTCACCAAATCCTATAAACGATAACCTCTACGACACCTCTAGACTGGAGGACCAAACCATGACCTTAGATTGTAACACCCATATAGAAAATATCAATCTAGATGAATGGGCAGCCGAAGATCATGAGCTTGATCCATTTCAGCACATCGATGAGATAGGATTAGGAGTCTATATGATTCAAGAACTTGATTACGATATGCCTAATCTTTGTAGAGAGGAGGAACCATCTGTAGAAAATAGGAAATGAGCTTTGGAAGCTTTACTTCGATGGTTCGAGAAGTAGAGAGGAGGAACCATCTGTAGAAAATAGGAAATGAGCTTTGGAAGCTTTACTTCGATGGTTCGAGAAGCAATATTGGTGTTGGAGGTGGGGCTATGTTGATATCACCTGAAGGAGATAAATACTTTTCAGCTTGCAAATTTTCTTTCAGCTGTTCAAATAATACAGCTGAGTATGAAGTGTTAGTGCATGGCCTCGAATAGGCCCACAAATGAGGTATTAAATGCTTGCAAGGTTATGGTGATTCAGAACTAATTGTAAATTAGGTTAGTTAGAAATTTAAATGCTGCCAAGAATGATCTGCTTAAGAAATCTAAGCATCGTATATGGGATTTGATGGAATATTTTGATGCTTTTAATATTATTTTGATTCCTAGAAATGAAAATAAGCATGCTGATAGGATCACTGCCATAGGAGCCTAGTTTGATATTCCCAATGAAATTCATAAAATAGAGGCACGTCAATATGTAAAAATAGTGGTTAGACCTTCTGTACCTGATAATAATGTGAGCTGGTAGGTTTTTGATAGCGATGAGCAAATTATAAATTTCTTGATTGTTGAAGCTAAGTTTGCAGATGGAAACCAGCAAAAATGGTAGTAGCAATATGAGGACCAGATTATGTAGTTGAAGACCAACAAGCTACCAAAAGGATTGGTGACCTTGGAATCTGTGTTCAATTCAGATGACCAAGCATGGAAAGACAAATGCGACCTGACCGTTAAGGAGGAACATTACACAACCATTGAAATCTTCAAAGGAAAGCTTCTCAAGCTAGGAAAGGTATGTAGTAAAGAGGAACAACAAGCATTTATTCTGTTATGTCAAAAATTTAGTGATTTTTTTGCTTGGGAGTATAAATATTTGAGAGGTTTTAACCCAAAACTAGCCCAACATACTATTGAATTAGAACCTAGTGCAAAACCAGTAAGGTAGAAACACAGACCGCTTAACCCCAAATTAGAACACCTTATGAAGGCTGAACTAAATAAACTAGTTAAGAGTGGTATTATTTTTCCCATCAAACACACCTCTTAGGTGTCAAATTTAGTGCCAGTCAAGAAGAAAAGTGGGGAAATCAAATTATGTGTCAATTTTTGAGATTTAAATAAAGCATCATTGAAAGACCATTACCCACTCCCTTCCATGGAATAAATTCTACAGGTAGTTTCTGGATCTGATAGATTTTCTTTGCTAGATGGTTACTCAGGTTACAACCAGATTCTGGTTAAGCAAGAAGATCAATTCAAAACAACATTTACAACTAAGTGGGGCACAATCACCTACAAGAAGATGCATTTCAGCTTACCCAATGCTGGAGCAACGTTTCAACGTGCGATGGATATGGCCTTTCATGGCCTTATGAACAAGTTCATTCTGGTATACTTAGATGATATTACTATTTTTTCTAGAAATGCTAATGAGCATCTTGATCATTTAGAGCATATTTTTTAGAGATGTAGAGAGTTCAGAGTGTCTCTCAATTCGAAGAAGTGTATATTTTCAATGCTCAAAGGAAAACTGCTTGGACACATTGTTTCAAAGCAAGGTATTTCTATAGACCATGAAAGAGTCTTTGTAATTCTCGAATTACCATTACCAGCTCACAAGAAAGGCTTGCAAAGCTTTCTTGGAAGAATAAATTTCATGCAGAGGTTCATACCAAATATTGCAGCTTTGTTGTAACCTCTCACTTCTATGCTTAAAAAGAATATTCCATTCAGTTGGACCAATAAAGGTAAGAGGAGCTTTGAGTAGATTAAGGAAGCCCTCGTAGCTGCTCCTACTCTCATTAATCTAAATTTTGACAAGGAATTCATCATGTATGCCTTTGGAGGAGTAGATACAGTTTCAGCTATGTTATACCAACAAAACAATGAAGGCTTGGAGCAGTGTGTAGCATTTTTCAGCCAGGTGTTACATGATTATGAGGTAAAATATTCTTTTGTTGAGAAGCATATTTTTGCTGCTATGAGAAGTTTAAAAAAATTCAGGCATATGCTATCCAACATCAAGATTCATTTCTTGGTTGCTCATTCAACTGTTAAGGAGTTTTTACTTAACAAGGATATAAATGATAAGTGGGTTGGTTGGATTACCAAAGTAATGGGATTTGACATTGATATAAAGGTAACCAAGCTTGTTAGAGGCAAGGGTTTGTGTGAGCAGATTGCTGGAAATGAAGACAACTTAAAAGAAGCTATAAATATAGAAATAGTGCTAAATAAAGATGTTGCAGGTGTTGTTCTAGCATTGTTTGCTACTTAGTTGCAACAAATGATGCATTATTTGCAAACTGGTGAGTGCCTTGAAGGCTTAGATAGAGCGAAAAGAAGGTATTACAGATTACAAGCCATTCCTTATGCAATTATTGATGGCATTCTTTATAGGAGAGCTTTCCAAAGTGTTTTATTGCGTTGTATTCAACCTGATCAGGTTGACAAGCTTTTAGCAGAGTTTCATGATGGACCTTTAGAAGGTCACTTTACTAGAAGAACAACAAATTTGAAAATTATGCAAGCTGGTTATTATTGGCCAAATTTGTTTAAAGATGCTATTGCTTGGGTTAGAAAATGTGAGAAATTTGTTTTATTTTCTGGAAAATAGAGGCTTGCAGCACTTCCCATGCATCTAATTCAGGTAGAACAACCCTTTTCCAAGTGGGGCTTATATTTTATTGGTCCTATCAATCCACCTTCAAGTGCGGATCATAAGTGGATACTTACTGCCATAGATTATTTTGCAAAATGGACTGAAGTTGTTGCTTTAAAGGAAGCAAATGAGACTTCAGTGCTTCATTTCTATCAAGATCTCATATCGAGATTTGGTGTTCCAGACTCAATCATTTCTGACAATGGTTTGGCTTTTATTGGTTTGAGGATTTCTGATTGGTCAGATAGAAATAACATTTATTTGAACACGTCTTCCAATTATTATCCACAGGGAAATGGACAGGCGAAATCTACAAATAAGAATTTGATTCAGATA
>VDFB02072274.1:85528129-85682284 GCA_007258455.2 Sequoia sempervirens | reverse complement strand
TATTCCCTTCACTAGATAATATAATCCTAGGAATAACCTATTCCCTTCAATAGACAACCTAGCCCTATAAATAACTTTATAATCTAAAGTATAGTTACATAAGCTTTATCATATCATAGAATAAGTATTCGTAAATAACTAACTCCATTTAGGAATATATCATGACAATAAGTGATTCTTATCAAGATTATAATATCATTAATAAATTACCTTAATCGAAGAGAATTCATATCAATAAATGATTCTATTCAAGAGTGTAATCTCCTTAGTAAAAAGGGTTATTCAAAGAGTAGAATCTTGTCAACAATATGAATTCACATTAAGAGTATAAGGAAACCAAACATGCAACAACTCAAACTCAGTAAGTAATTCCACCTATGGCTCCAATCAAGTAGCAATTCATAGACTCAAGTGATCAACTTAATCACATAGATGAGACTCAACTTTGGTATATCCTAATCCTAGGATAAAGTCAAAATTCATCAATCAGTTTGATGATGTAGGTTAATCTAAACCTATGTGTTCCAATCAAAGATCAAATAAACCACCCAACCAAGGAGGTTATTTTCAACCTATTGGTTCCAATGGGTAATCATGTAAATATTCCAACCCAGAAGGTAATTCTTAACCTAGGGTTTCAATCATTAATCAAATATACTTCTTCACCCGAACAAGTTACTCTCAACCTATGGTTTCATTCACTAGTAAAGTAATGATCAAGTGATCATTCAAGTACAGATTAGCAATATGACATCTAATTCTATCATAAATTTTATACTATCACTGTTGATGTATTACTAAACCTTATCATTACTAAGTTTTCCTAGCATTATAAGCTAACAATGTCAAGTCTCTTCATGACATTGATATATTTTACATTTTACATGTAGTGTAGACTATCTATGTATAGAAACATCATGTTAATTCCCAAATAGGGTATATAGGAGTATTAAATAACTTCCTTAACCTATTCATTATTTCATCAATCCTAGTATATAATACTATTGATAATATCCACTCCTTATTATATATCTCAACTTAATTCCATCAACTTAGCTTGATAATAGAAAAGGTGGAAAATTCCTATCTCAATACTCACCCATACAAGATAGCAGGTTGATTCTTTTCTTGCCAACAATATGTTGAATAATTCATATTGCACATGTTCTAATCTAGAAATCGACTTACAAGCTCAAGAGACTTCTAAATGAATCATAGAGTTCATAATATGGTGCCAACAATTCACCACATTCCCTATTTTCTACTTTGTTGTTAAATAGAAGAATAAGTCTCTATTCATTTAGATGCATTTTACATAGCTAACTTTTTCTATGCCAAAGCATTCAACACATAGCTTATGAGATGACCTCCCTTATAATAGTGTTGTAGGGATAACTTTAAGAAACCCCCCCCCTCAGCGAAGGTGTAAAATCTTGGCGAATCTTTCCTTTTATTTGAAAAAAATTATTAATTTTCTTGGTGAATCTATAGCACATTATTAAAAAATTGTAAAATCCTGGCGAATCTTAATGAATAATTGGAAAAAATAATAATCACAATGGAAAATCCTAGCAAATAATCACTAAAAAGAATAATTACAATGGTGAATCTCTCCTTTAAAAAATTGCATAGTTGGTCGGCACAGTTCCCCCATATTTTTTTTGTCTTTTGTAATATTGAAGTAGGGGCTTGGGGGCGGCAGCCACCAGCAGGGTCAAGGGGCAGCACCCCTTGCGGGGGTCAAGGGGGAAGAGCCCCCTTGTGGGGGTCGAGGGGGGTTTGGGGACAATGGACCCGATGCACTCCTGTCATGATACAAGCGGGGTTGAGGGGCAGAGCCCCTCACCACCAAGAATAAATTCACTATTGAAAATGCATTAGAGCACACATAGATTAAGCATTTTTTTTAAATTATCACTTTAAAAAAAAACTATATGATAAGTGAAATTATGACCATTGATTAGCTTTTTAATCGGATGGTTGTAGGCTAATTCCATGAGTTTATATGCACGTGGATTTTAAAATGCTTGTTGAGGCCTGAATTTTTTTTTGGGCCACACGATTAAATCTAATCCTGTGGCCCAAAACAAATTTCGGGCCTCAACAAATATTTTAAAATGCACATGCATATAAACTCATAGAATCAGCCTATAATGATCTGATTAAAAAGCTAATCGATGGCAATAAATAAAAGCCCTATTTAAGGCTAAAATATCACTAAAATGAAATGGTAATTTATTATTAGTGGCGATATTGCCCCAAAATTAATGGTAGGAATATAATACTACTGGTGAATATAATTAATATTTGTAATTAGAGTATAAACTACTGGCGAATCAGTTCCAATGATGTGTCGTTTAAAGAATAAAGCATTGGCAAATTAATCGAGATAAAATTATTTTTTTGTAAAAACTTGGCAATTCTGCATATTTTTTAGCTTGTACTATTCGCCATTTCTGGAGGTCTCAATTTAAATTATTTTCCAATTGGCTAAGATTCGCCACTAAATTTTTCCCTGTAGTGTTGATTTATCATTTCTCATCACATTACTTTGTATATTGCGTAGTACTTAAATATTATTCTCTATTCAATAAATATAAACTATGCAGTAGATAAAAGCTAATGTGTTTCCATCACATTAATTAATGATAATATATATGGTTTAATCACTTACTCTAGTACTATAAATATGTTTGCAACGCTGGCCTATATTTCAAAGCATGTGACTTATTTATTCATTGCTTGTTCAAAATAGCTACATGCGTTTAACACTATGAAATGCTCTTAGTGCCATGATAGTATTCATGTAATCAATGCCATCTATTTTTTTTAATTGTTACTAACTTCAATGCCATACAAGTGCACTTTAGATTTATCAAAAAAACTCTAATCATTATATATATATATAACAATATATGTATTATCATTTATCCAAATGCATATATATGTGTGTTTTATCAAATACATACATCTATACATATATATAAGTATAACATTATATTATATTTAATAATAATAATATTATTAAACAGACATATATATTCATCTTCGCCAACAAACATAAACATTAAGTGTATATATATACACATATATAATCGATTCCTCATGCAAGCATGCTCGTAAGTATTTCTACTCATATATATGCATAAACACAATTATTATCTCATGCATGAGTCATTATATATATACATATCTACATGTATACTTTTAATGTGCACACGAATCGACATAAAGATAACTATTCACAAAGCTAAAAGACTTAAAGATTCAATCACAATAACTTGATCACACAATCAAAGAAATCAAAGACATTTGCTCAAGCATTTGCAACCTATCCTTAAAGGTTACTTACTTGGTACCAACTGTCTCGACTCAACTACACAATCTAGGGTGTGAGTGTGTTTAAGCTCAATAGGTTTCATTAAGGGTTTCCTGACCAATCACTTCTCCTGAGTGATACTTCCCCTCCCTTCCAAAGGATTGAATATGTCACTGCAACCAGCTTAGTACAACACCAAGGTAGTTAGACGTTTAATGTAAAACCATTTGCATCATAACACATTTGTATCAACAAAGAATTTAAAATGTTTATATTTCAATACATAGCATTTCACTTATTCAAAACATATTCATTCTTTTCAAATCAATAACATCTTATTGCATATTCACATATTTCAAACATATTGAAGTCACAATTTACATTTGCTAACATTTTCATTCATAATGGTAAAAGTAACTTGGTAACTATGAAATAGGATGTAACATTTAGAAACTTCACATCACCGCATTGAGAGACTATAATAAGGCCTTTCCAGGCTAGTTGTAATGTTGAATTCCCTTGCACTAGGCCTGTGACCCCTAGTTATTCACCCATGAGGCATATGCTTCATGTAAGATCTCCAATTCAATAAAGATTCATATTTGTAGAATGCTTTATTCTATTATTTTCATTGTGTTGACTCTAAGTTGCATGATTTGGACTATTATTTTTTAACCCTCTATCTATGAATACACTAAGAGGGCTAGGAGTATGTTGAGTGGTGTTTTCCTTGAGAAATTTTTTTGGGTTGAAGCTGTAGCCACTACATATTATTTAATCAATAGATCTCCTACACTGTCTCTTTTTGATAAGACACCCATGGGGGTGTGGTCTTGTAAAAATCCTTTCATGAGACATCTTACAGTATTTGGTTATGAATTTTATTCTACTGTTTTGACTAAGAAGAGGTATAAGTTGGAGAACACTTGGTAGTTAAATATATCTTCATTGGTTATGGTGTTGGTGTGAAGGGGTACAAGCTTTGGGATCTAGTGGCCTAGAAGGTTCTATATAGTAGAAGTGTAATTTTTCAATAGATGAAATCTTCCATAGTTGAGTTGTAACCAGAGAAAGAGGAGAAACAAAAGGAAGACTTCAAATTCCACCTACTCCGATGAAAGAATAATTGCATACTCTTGTTGAACTTGATGATGAGGAGAATTTGGTAAGCTCTAAAAGTTTTGAAAAAGAAGAAGAACCTCAACCTTAGCAATTCAAGAGGTCTACTAGAAATTGGTGGAAACCCGATAGGTTTGGATATTCACCTAAGACGTTTGGTTACTCATTAGTGGATTTTAGTTGTATTTTTTCTTTGATTGGTAACACTAATAAGCCTTAGACTATTAGAGAGGTTATGGGTATGAGTGATGCATATTCTTGGATGATAGCTATGGATGAAGAAATGGTTGCATTGAAGAAAAATGATATATTGGATATTATACCTTTTTTCTAAAGGATGAAAATTTGTTGGATGTAAATGGTTGTTCAAGAGAAAATGTAGTTCATATGGTAGTGTTGAAAAGTATAGGGCATGGTTATTTCCTAATGGGTATTCTCAAGTGGAGGGAGTTGAGTATCATGGGATTTTCTCTTATTTTGTGGAGCTGACATCTATTTAGATCATGTTATCAATTGTAACAACATATGATCTAGAAGTGGAATAGATGGATGTGAAGATAACATTCCTTCATGGTGACTTAAAGCAAGAAATTTATATGTCACAACTAGAGCCTTTCATGGTTAAAGGTAAAGAACGTCTAGTATGCAAGTTGACAAAGTATTTATTATTTAGATTATGGATGCACAGGGTTCCTGAAGCTGCAGTATTCAATGGAGGACCTTTGAGCTAGGAAAGATAATCAACCACACAAAAAGTTTTCAAACTTAGGCATGTGCACAATGGAGATTCTATATTGATATGATATGAGATTGGATGATTACAAATGTACAAGATGTCTTGAATATATAAGCATGAGAGAGAACCTAAAATGCATGAGATGTTGCCATGTGTCTTGATCTAACAACATGTGACAACATGTGAACCCTAGATCTAGAAAATTATTAAATGTTAAGATAAGTTCTAGAAGGACAACTCATCTTCTAGAAGGAATCTTATCCCTACAAACAAGGAAGGGGAAATTAACCCATTATTAAATGATTTATTAAAATGCAACCTAGGACTAAATGATATATGACCTAAGTTAACTTATGCTAGTGTAATAATTAATTAATTACACTAACATTTATATGGTTTTAAGCAATCTCCTAGGATGTGGTACCAAAAAAATTTGTTAGATAGGAAAAATGAGAGTGGGGGTGAATCAATTGTCACAAAAGTAAACCTTTAAAACATTCACCAGAACTAATCCTTAATACTACTTAAATGAATAAACATTAAATGCAAGTATGAAAACTAAAAATCATCACACAAACACAACAACACCAGATTTATCTAGAAAATCCAATAAGGGAAAAACCATGATAAGGATTAACTCACACTATAGAGAATATAAAAATTGATTACAAAAGTCTCACTGCTTGAGATACAAGGGTCACTACCAAAACAAGGAATCACTATCTGGATCAAGATTCATTGTCCAACAAGGCTAACAACCTGAAGGGCTCACTACCACAAAAATACAAAAATAGAAGAGATGTGTTACAAAGAGAAGACAATCTCAATGCAATAGAGAAATCCACCACAATTTTCTCAACCACTTGTAGACATGACTGAATGATAGAGTACACCTTCTGCTCAATGCATCTAGAAACACTTCTGCTCAATGCATCTGGAAACACAACATTTAGGCTTTGCACTGATCTACCACACTCGCATCACACACACTCACTAATTCGCATCAATCTCGCATCTATCTGCTCTATTTATTTGCACTTCTCTCTTTGTACACCATTTCACCACTAAATCATCCTATATTTATATCATCTTCAACTTTGAAACATATTCAAAGTTGACCATCCAACATTAAATTCAAATTAGGTTAGCACCAAAACATCCTAGGGTGGAATTAGAATGAAGGTGACTCAAACACATGCTTGGTGAGGACCCAAATAGATCCAACACACTACATCAATTTTGAAAATAGTATTTAACACAAGGTCAGCCATACCAGTGTAAAACAAATAGAAAAATTAAGCATGATCCTTCTAGATACTGAAATTATCTTCAATGCAATCAAGTAACAACTCAACTCTAGAACTGCAGACATAAGATTTCACCAAAGAGAAATCTGGACCAACAACTTTACTCTCGAACTTCAACCAGAACACAAAAAACCACAATTCATAACTAGTGAACATAACTCGCACTGCACAATGAATCAGGAGCCAAAAATCTAGATATAGTAGCTTCCAACAACCATGACCAACATATCTGAACCACACAAACATAGGAGTAAATCTCAGAGCAACCATTGAACACCTACAACATTTTTTCAATACAATTTTCTCAATATCCTCAACATATATAGTCAATAACCTGTAGCCATGACATTAATGACAACAACAACCAGTTAATAACCAACTGACCAGTTGACATCAATGACAACACCTTCATTGTTTTGCATTCTTGCTACAAATTTGACACCTATGTGTTGTCTTTGGTATTTATGAGATTCAAATTTAACCATTGTGTTTATTACAAATCTAATGATGGTCACATTGTTATAATTGCATTATACATAGATGATATTTTTCTTTTTGGAATGGTAAAATTTTGACTTCTAATTTGAAGTCTCGATTGTTTGCACAGTTTTAGATGAAGGATCTAGGTGTAGTGAGGTGTATTATTGAGATGGAGATTAGAAGAGATAGAGCTAGTAGAAAGATTTGGCTAAGCCAAAAGAAGTATGTGAATTTGGTGTTGGAGAGCTTCAACATGATATCTTGCATATAGTTAGTTGTTCCTATAATGCAGGGGACAAAAATTTCTATGGATGATTGTCCAAATCTCCTATTGAGATGGAGGACATGACAAGATTACTATATGTGAGTTTTTTTGGTAGTTTAATCTATTATATGGTTTGTATGAGGCCAGACATTTCCGAAGCAATGGGATTCCTTAGTTAGTTCATGGCTAATCCTAGATGGGTACATTGGGATGTAGTGAAGAGAGTGTTTAGATATTTGTAGGGTACATTTGAGTATTCCCTATATTTTCATGGTTATCCTATTGGGCCTTGACACTTATTGAGTATTTATCGATATGTGAATTCAGATTGGGTAGGTGACACTGATAGCAAAAGATCCACTAGTGGTTATATTTTCATGATGTTTGATGGTGCTATTAGCTGGATAAATAAGCAGAAGGCTATAGTCGCTTTGTCCACTATAGAAGTAGAGTAGATGGTAGCTATTCATTCTTACAATGAAGCCACTTGTCTCAAGAGATTGTGTTTTGATATTTTTCTGATGCAACATATATTACTATCTAATGTGATGTTTAGAGTGTCATTATCTTAGCAAAGAATCCTACTTTCCATGCTAGAAAAAAACACTTTGATGTTCAATTTTATTTTGTTCGTGATATGGTGGAATATGGAAAAGTGATGTTAGGGAAGGTTGATACTTTGGTGAATGATGTAGATGCATGGACAAAAACAATGAGTACTAATAAATTTAGATGGTGTTTGAATTTTATGGGCCCACAACCTCTAGTAGTTAAATCTTTTTTTTATTGGCTCAAAATTCAAAGGTGTTTGACAAGTGGGTGAATTTTATGGAAAAGAAGGTCTCTCAACCTTTGATTATTCTTAGCATATTTAATTATTTAGTGTTAAAATTATATTTAATAATTATCCCATGTTGCTTTGTGAGTTACAACTTGTAGTTTCTATTTTCAAGGAGGAGTCAAGTGGAAAGTTGCTATTATAGGTGGAGTTGTTTATAAAGGAAATTTCTATTTCATGTTGAGGTTCAGGCCTAGAATTTGACGGCCAACATTCCATGACATATAAAATTTTGTGATAGTTTGATCATTTAAATTCCTTTCATTTGATGTTTTATGGAAAATATAAATTGTCAAAAAAAATTATTTATGATATTTTATATAGAAAATCTTCTATATTAAAACATTTTTAGTGATTTTTATTAATCATTGTAAAAAAAAATTAAAGCACAAACTTGTTCAACACAATAAATTAAACATGATTATTATATTAACCCAACATGTTTAAATACATCTATAGACAAAGAATATAGTTTGGAGATACATTCGAAGAAGAGGGACAACATAGAAAATGCAAATAGTATGCAAATATCATGGAGTAACAAAAACTAACAACCCTAAGTTTAAATAGTTGCTAATGTTTCTCCAAAGTTAAATCTAGAAGCAAAAGAAAATTAAATATACAAAAAAAATGAAAGCTCGCACACACAAATTTTGTAATTTTATCTTGAAAAAAAATGAAAATTCTTGTTATGTTTTTGAAAGAGGAAAAAATGAGTTTTACAGGGACCGAAACCACAAAGTTTACAAAATTCTTGTTATGTTATTAGTCATATGGATATCTTATATATATTAATAAAATAATATAAAATTAGAAAACATTGATAATTAGTAATAAATCTAAAAATCTTAAGTTTACTCTTACAATTAACAAGAAGTTTCTAAATTCATATTGAAAACAAATCTTGTTAAAAATATTCTAAAAGTTGAAAAAATAATTATATTCTATTTGAGAATTATTTTGAATTAATATGTATTTTATAATTAATATTATAAATCATATATATATTAATATAAAGCAATGATAACTATTAGCAAATATATCCAAATCTTTAATTTTTTGTTAAAAATATTTTAAAAATTAGAAAGAATTATATTCCATCTTTGAAAATATTATAAACTAATTTATATTTTTATAATAAATACTATATATATATATATATAATATTTTTATAGTTTAATAATAATTTAAAGTGTCACATATACGGTTATATAAAAATATAGCAAGTAAACTTATACGGTCTAATAAAAATTAAAGTTGTAATATAGGGTCTAAAATGCAAAAAATGAGCAAATAGACCATCAAATTTGAGGCATGTTGAGGTTGCATGGAGTTGAGATTTTTAGAGGTGCAACTATATTTTGGCAAGTACAACTTGTGCATGTGCAACATTAGTGATAATTGGTAATTGCAATACTACATGTGTTTAGAAGTGAAAACTTACTATTATGCATGTATAGTGGTGTTGGTATTTTCCATGTTGCATCTTCAATCTTGAGTGTTGGATTTTAGAAATTTCTAATTAATGCATTGTAAGTTCCTATATGTTGAGCACTTGTATTTTCGATTTGTATGCTATTGTTTGGTTGAAGTACCGTTATGCTATCAGAATTACTCCATAATTGAAAAGAAGTGTGAAGACTCCTATAAGAGCATAACTATGCAATTATAGTGTATTTTTTTTATTGTTGTTAAATAATATAATTGAGCTATGTTTTGGAGTGTGGGGCTTTTCTCCCGAAAGGGTTTTCCCCATGTAAAATTTGGTGTTATGTTTTCATTGTTTATCGATTTATTATATGTATGTGCATCTAAATCTGTAACAGTTAAAGGTGTTTAAGAATTTTTTTCAACTCTCTCCTTCTTAGATTGGTGTAGGAAGCATCTTTCACACACTCTGCTTCCTTTCACATATGTAATTACATGGACACATTTGGCTATGAAGGGATATATCACCATCTTTATTTTTCTATTTTGAGGGAAAAACTTATATTTTTAAATGTTTGTCTCCAACCATCGTGCTTACCATGTCTATTATTCAACATATTTTAGCTAATTTTCACATGGTATATTTCTAACACTCATTACTTTACATGATTTCGAAGCTAAAATTTACATTTTATGTATTTTCCCTTCTCCTTTAATTCATATGAATTGAAGGGGGGCACATCGTATCACTAACACTCCTTTGTTGAGCTTGCAAATATTTATAGGTATGGACACAAATAGTCATCGCCATGTCTAGACAGATCATGACAACAAAGAATGGTAGTGCTTGATATGTCATGTCATCTTTTGACTACCACTAGACAAAGCATTAACATTATCACTATTTGTTTCGATTGAACACACACGCAAGTAATAGATTCGACTTCCCTATTACAATTAAGTATTCACTTTCAAGTATATTTGTGAACTCTCATTTGAAATAAATGTTTCAATTTCAAATGATTGTCAAGCCGCACACTTTTATAAAACTATTCATTATGTATTAAATATATCCATTTGATCATTTAAGCACCATCTAAAAATCTTAAAAAATTCTAGATCGTTTATACTAAATAAGCGCATTTGATCAGATACTTTGAATCAGATGTCTTTCATCACTCGCTAAAGACCATAAAACAGTAAACAAAGAAATTGACTAAAGAGAAGGTGAAACGTTACAATCTAAAGACGATCAAACAGTAAACAAGGAGATAGGGATCAGGAGAACGTGATCCTTCTCAGTGTAGTATTTTCTGTAGGTATTTCTAAATTCTGCTAATGTGTGGTTACGTGGAGCAATTGAAATCGTGTTAATCATTTTATCGAGCTTATGAGTGGATTCTGCGAACATGGTTTACAAATTTTATAAGCTATCGTTTGGTTTATGTTATGCTCATATAAAATAAATTTAATGGAGTCTCTGTTACAAGTGCTTGTGATCATTTTCATCGCCTAGCGTACCGGTTTTGCTTAATCAACAGCATACTAACGTGGCTAAAACTAACTCTTGATTTCATTACAATTCCCAAGAAAAAAATCCTCTGAATTTGTACACTTAAATTATCGTTTAAATTATTATAAACATTTTCTTCATCCAAGATATATCAGTATGAACCGGTGTTAAATGACAGCTAATTTATATTTTAAAATTTGGATGTGCCTCATCAGAGATTAAGATAAGGGTAATTAGCCTTTCCCCTTATTGATATTGTGGGAATTTGTTTATTGGCATTTTGTTTTTTTGCACACCATGTACGGGTGAATATCTTTGCTCTTGCTTAGCCTGAAAGAGATTCTCGTTCAAGAAATCTCACATTTAGTGGATCCCATATTTTAATATCGTCATAAGCCTCTTGCTCTCAAACAAACATAATGCAGCCTCTTTATTTCCCATCCACTTTAACTCTATCATGGCATGTTTATTTTATGGTAGAGTATTTGCATTGATTAGTGTATTTGCATAAAATAGTTTGAGAGGTTTCTTTGATTACTTTAATGGGGTCTTGAACACAATAAATTGCGTCTTTATGTTTTAATTTGTAGTGAAGTGTCTTCGTTTAGTATTGTAAATGCAAGGGTTTAATTGTGGGTTCAATTAAATTGTCTGAAATTTTATCAATAGTTTTCGTGGTACTTCAATTTATTAAAAATTATTTGAAGAATTATATTATAGGTATAGAATTGTCTAGAAACTATTAATGATCACTATTTTCAAATGAAGTCGACTTAAATAAAAAGATGATATCAAGATCTGTGGACACCGATTTTGGTATCCACAAGGCTCTCTAACACTTTTAGGGTTTTTCACCTAAAAGGAGAGAGATGGGCCAAAATGTGTAATGTCCCCACTCAAAATGAATGTAAATATAAATGAAATATGCCTAAATGTAATGTCCAAATGCAATAAACTGATAAAGGAAATGAATTATTGATGTAAAACCTAAGAAATGCAAGTTGTTTGAAAACACAGTGATGTATGTAAAATAACCTAAGAATGCAAATAAATAACAAAAATGAACAAGGTTGGAGAGATGCACCTAAAAACTGAAATGTGATGCAAAGAGGCTCTGGAATCCTATAGAATTTGTTGTTAAGGCCAATTGGGACACTTATGCCAAGTTGGACGACTTTGTCTTGTTTTGGAGAGATTCTTTTGGAACAAGTTTTAGCCAAATGGGTATCCAAAAATTACTTTTCAAGCCTCTAGTAAGACTAATTTGCCACTGATGGAGGCTTAGTCCACCTTCAACTTTCAAGAATTTTGGAATAGGAACCTATAGTTCTAGGTCTCCACTTCTCTTTTTGGTAGGTGTCTGGTTCTAATTCTATAGAAATCGAGTTGAAAAGGGTCTCCAAGCTTCAATTAGAGTTTTTGTTGACTTGAATGACTTTGATGAATTAACAACACCTTTTAACACCTTTCTCTTTGATAAATTTGCAAACAAGACTTGCAAGACACACATACAAAGACATAAAAAGGGTTAGAGAATAGGGGTTTTCCTTTGTCAAACCCCAATTTGGTAATCAAACCCTTGATAATGAAATCAAATAAAGAGAGAATGATGAATGAACAACATGCAATGTCACAACTCACCAAACCCTTGATGTAGAAATCTGAAGATATGCAAGTACATGCTCTAATGAAGACTTGATAATGCCTAGAATGCTTGATAATTGCTTAAGAATGAATTGTTAGATAAATTGGGGGGGGGAAATGAGAGGAAAACCCTTTATTTATACTTTATTTTACAATATTCCCCAAAAATAACATATCACAGGCCAATCTCAAGGTTAAGAGAATAAAATCTTGCTAGAAAATTAAAATAATTTTGATTTTTGTGCCTAGTGGGACAAGGTCACCCCAGGTGGCGACTTGGTCCCACTAGAGGAATTTTACTACGTGTCGAGAATTAAAGTGTATTTAATGATGTTTAATGAGATCATTCTCCAAAACACACTTAAGTAGGGTTGAAATGTGGATTCAGGGCCATTTAAACACAAGAAAGAGTTGAATTATTGATGACAAGCCTAGAAAAACATGAAATTTTGTTACAACTCTTTACAACACTTTGAAATAAGACTTGGTAAGTGATGAAAAGAGGTTATTTAAGTGAATTATAATAAAAAGGTCCTAGAAAAGTGTTGAAGTGGGTTACAACATTTCACAACACTTTTACAAGACATCCTAGAATTCTTATTGATTCATAAGTGTCCAAGACCTAATGTGAATGTGTTGACCACATTACAACATTAAATATAGGAAATAATCAAGCCAAAGTCCACAAGAGAGACTCAAATAAGCATAAAAGTGTTCAAATATACATTTTTTGGTGACACATTAAGCCCTCACTTTAGTGAGAGGATGAACTTTCTTCAAACTCACACTAAAGTAGCCCAACATGCATATCAAGAGGGATCCAAATGCACCCATACTAGTAAGATGATACAACAACAATCAAGAGGGTGATCAAGTCCCAAGGATCAATATCCCATGGAAAACTAAACATAGACACAAAGGAACACACATGAAAATAATGAAATAGAATGAAAAAGAGAAGAAGGAAAAGAGAGAGTCAGATCAAGCTTCGATCATTTTTCCATCCCATTATGGATTAGATCTAGGCTATTTGTCTAGAAACAAAGTACATACTCACTCTGAGGTGACAGAACTCATGCATGTCTGCCGGGTGAGAAGGCCTAAAAGGTGAGAAACATACACTCATGGCTGGTATGCACACACACACATAGGTGGCTATTGGGAAAGTCATGCCTCGAAATGGACTTCCCACTCAACCATACCAAAGTTATACCTCCTAATAAATTTAATAACGCGCCACAAAAGAAAATTATTTTTTGAGCTTCGCGGTGCAAGCAAAACTTCGTATGCTTGGAACTCATGAACAAATGTGATGGAACCACATGCATGCAAGTTGTGTTATGCAAAGTAGCCATATGACAAATGCAAAATGCAACATGCAAAAAATGTTCAAAGGAATCTTGCTTAGTTCATGTGAGGTCTTTAACTTAGGGAACATTGTGTGTAATGTCTCCAAGAGGGGACCAATCAAAGAACATAAAATTTACAACTTAGGGGATGTGGTGCGTCACATCAAGCCACCAAGAGGAATGCAATATGCTAAGATAAATCACACTCATGAAGGACATCACACCCAAGGTCATCCACAAAGTGACAAACGCATCGTATGAAGTAACAAACTTGCACTAAGTACTAATAAAAAGGAAAATGTTAAAGAATAATGGCAATGTATGCCCCCACTTTAAAGGAATTGACACACACTATTCTATGAGAAATTACTTTAAAGTAGCAAATGAGAGATGCAAAAGGAAAGAAAGAAGACATGAGAGCCAACTTAGAAAGCCCCTATGCCAAGTCATATCTTTCTGAATAAGGCTACGTCATGCGAAGAAAAGGAAAAAGAGAAAAAAAGGAGTTGGCCCCAAAATGTAAACACCAAACACATAAGGGATCTATGGATTTAGGGTCAACATATTCTTTGTTGCAATGTTGTTTTACAGAGCTTAGAACTGTCATCATCCCCCAAATACATAGAACTGGAAGAATGATACAAAGCTCAAGAAAAAACAAAGAAAAATCAAGATCCTATCGGGTCGACATGGAAGATACATAGGATCTCTCGACACTTTGCATCATCACCAAAAGGAAAACACAATCCAAATGAAAACAAAAAAATTGAAAGAAAATGGAAAAACTTTTTGGGTCAACATGAAAGGGACATTTCAGTCTCAATGCCTTCCGTTATCCCCAAAAGGAAAATACAAGAAAGATAAAGGAAAAGAAAAATAAAAAGGGGCATTTTCGATCAATATGAAAGAGACATTATGGTCTCAATGGATTACGTCATCCCCAAAAGGAAAACACAAGAGAGAAAAAGGAAAAGAAAAATAAAAAGGGGTATTTTGGGTCAACATGAAAGAGACATTACGGTCTCAATGCCTTGCATCATCCCCAAAAGGAAAACACAAGAAAGAAAAAGGAAAAAGTGACATACAACATATAGAAGAATGAAGGTACAAATAGAGGAATGTCACAAAGAGAAGGAGAACATCAAAAATAACATCATAGGGAAACACAATACACACATACAAACACACAAAAGAAAAATAAAAAGAAAGTGCAAAAGACTAGTAAGGAAAATGCAAGTCAACTGTCAAGCAAGTCATCCACCTCCCAATCATGTTCATGATATATCGAGGGTGGAAAACTAGCTAGATGGACAAGTGCAAGTGTCGAACTAGGGGAAGCACCGGGTTCTACACTCATTGTAGGAGATTTATCATTTAAGTGCATGGAAGAAGAAAATAATGTGTTTAAATCATTACACACCTCTTCATCAATTTTAGTAATCTCATCGTCATTATCCTGATTAATCACAATAGGAGGATGGATGATTATGTCCAATGAAGGGTGTACCTCTTGCTGGGGTTGTATTGGATCATTTTGTTGTGATTGGGGAGGAGGGTTGTGTTACCAATTTTTTGCTACAATTCAATTGGTGGAGCTGGATTAAACATTGTTATATCTTAAAGTAGAAATATAGTTATTTATGCATTATGCTTAAGTGTTGTTTGCACTTTGATTTATTATTCTTCAAGTGACAGTTGATCATTGAAATGAGGAAACATAATTTTAGAAATTTCTATTCAGTGTTCCAAAATTAAATGAAGTCTAGAATTCAGCATATAAGCAAGAAAGAATTTTAAATGCTTTCATTTATTTCATGAAGTGATTCATATTTACAGAGCTTCATTTGATTGCAAAAATCCAAATGATAATACAACATTGCATTTAGATGCATTTTCTTTTCAAAATGAAAAGCATGAGATTGAAATCAAATATCCACACAAGCCATGGATGGGACTGTCACAGTGCATCACTAGTATCACACTACATTATGGAAGATGCACTAAAAGAGAAAATCACATAAGTAACAAAATAATCATCATTGCCTGATTGGGTGATGGTTGATGCTGAAGTGGTGCACCTTTTGTCTTCTCTAAGCTCTGTTGACCTGTATAAAGGAAGAGAGGGATGTCAGAGGCTCCGATTATGAAGATACCTATATGAACCATCAACAATAATGGAGTATGCTACTAATCATACACTGAAACAATCAAGTGAAGTGTAGAGATATGAGCTGAAGGAGAAACATCAACATGATCATGATATATTATTTTTATGCTAACATCGTTTACTTCTTTGTGTAGGTATAGGGAAAATCATGAAGTTGATTATTATTTGAAGACCAAGCATGTGGAGAAAAATGGGCTCCCACAAGGGTAGAGCTCTACATGCTGCCCTTATTCATTCCAAGTGGGTCGAGATAGTAATTGCATCATCATATTCATCAAGAAAAGAAATGATATACAACTGAAAGAGTAAATCAGAGTTATCTATCAAGCTATTAAACCAACTATGCATTCATAACAATCAGGTAAATGCTTTCTGAAAGCTACAGGTGAACAATGAGTTTAATCTGCTCAATCATTTAACTGAGTACATTCATTTAAAGCATTTTTGTATGGTTTATGTTCTTTTTCCACAATATTATTTATTCATCATGTTCATAATGTCATACAAATACCAACAGTGCTCTTTCTCTCAATCAAGAATAGTGAACAGGCATACATAATGCCTCAATGAAGAGAATTGTTTCAATTTTATCTTAGAAGAGAGAAGATTCATGGAACAGTTTATTAAATGGAGCATAAAAATGCATGAAGAGTGCCAGATATAAGCAGTTAAGTCATTCATTGAGTGGTGAAGCAATCAACTTGCTTGTAGGTATAGAGTATAGTATTCAAGTGAGTTTGATGTAATCTTTTGACTGACAGTGAAATGAAATAATCCAAGGTATACCAATTTTTGGAGTTTTGTTTCTTCATTTGTAATGTATTTCAAATGGTGATACAATAGGTGAAAAGTCATTTCAGAATAATCAGGAGATGACAAAGCATAAGAGAAAGTGCTTATGAAGTGTTAGCTGGCTGTAAGAGGAAATGTAGTCCATAGAGCTACAGTTTTAAATCAAAATCTTTGCATAAATTCAAAACAAAATCAAGATGACAACTAATCTATAGTCTCAGTCAAAAGCATTATGTGTGTAAGGAAGAAACATCACGGAGATGGTGTATGAAAATAAAACAAGGATACATTTCCAAAATCTCTTATGCTCGAATGAGGGTTTTCGATAGTAATGAAAAAGAAACACATGGGAGTTTTCTATAAAAAGAAGATGAGTTGGAATTTAGCTGAAGATAGATAATTAAGAAGCACATTTTCTTTACAAATTAAAAAATACCCACATATTGAAAACTAAAAATTTGAATGCCAAAAGGAACCCATATTTTTCACAGTTATCGAAATATACAGACTTCTTCATATCACAAGTGAACTCATATGGTGGAGTTTAAACAAATACAAAAATACAGCAGGAGTAAATCTTCATGGGTCAAGCCCAGTTTTCATATAAATGATAAGATATATAGATTTTTTATTTATTCTTCATACACCCATATTGGGGTTTTGTTTTAAAAATAGTTTTTACAATTTTAGTAATGAATGCTCTTGTCTAAGTTTTGCAACTGAAAGTGCAAAAGAAGTAAAAATCATCATGGGTCGAGCTAGTTCTACATGAATATCAGGACACATAGATTTAATGCCATTTCCAGAATACCCATGGGAGGGTTTGAACTAAAATGTAGATTTCTCATATACCCACATCGTTTTTCTACAAGAACAACAAAATGTACAGTTTTTTCTTCAAAGTAACGAACACCCACATGAGGGTTTACTTCAAAATGATGAATACACACTATTTTCTCTTGCGTCGAGACCAGGAATTTACAAAGAAATCCATTTTATGCATGAGTATGGTGTGACTAGCTAGGTCTGCATCTTATGTATGTGAAAAGCAACAGTTATAGGTTTCTTCTTTAAAGCTTTTAAAAGCTTTTCCATCGATAGAGAAATACAAAAATGAGCAATAGAGAAGTCAAAAGTTACCCTTGTTAAGAAATGGAGGGAAAGAAGTGGTGCGGCTAGCCCATCGGAGCTCTCAACTTCAAGCTAGAGCTATCTCTCATGGCGGCCAGGGAGACAATTCAAATATAGAAATAAATGAACATTCAAAATCATAAAAATGAATACATGTAAAGGCCGCAACCTTGTTGGCTTCTTTCCTTCCAAAATACAAATGGAGCCACAAAAAAACCATGAGAAACAACTTACGAGGAGTTGTAGAGAAGGGTCGACCAGATTGGAGGAGAAATATGAAGCTTCCAAGGCACTCCCAAGCTGCAAATCGAGCTCAAACATGGCGGTGCTTCTTCCCCAGGTAGAGCCAAAGTATCCAAGTTGAAAGATGCAAATGAAATTATTTTTAGGGTTTCTTCTTGTTTTGTCATCTTGACCTAGTTCGAATTTAGGCTAATGATTTTTTCCATGGAGTGGATAAATTCAAACTTAGGGTCTTTTGTTGAATTTTGAAATTGAGTCTTAAGTTTAATATTTAATGTCACCATGGTCTCATATGCCTAGGTCAAGCCTTGTGGAAGGTTCTTAAAACTTTGTAAGTCTTGGTTTAATATTTTAGGGTTTTATTAATAAGGCATTTGGTTTTAAAATCAAACACTTGTCTATGGCTTAGATTAAAATTTAGATCACTTAGGCATTTTATATTTTCAATTGATTTATTACACTTGTCTATGTCTATGATATATTTGCAATCATGTAAAGCAGAAGTATAAAGCAATACCTTATAAATTATTTCATGATTTCTTGCTATTTTTAGCAGATTGGTATTGATTTTTTCTCTTGGTTGGATTTGTGTTTCATCTTGGAGAGATAAGATGCTTTATTTGCTTTTAAAGCAGATTTAGCCTATTTTTAGAGGATTTTCAGTATGATCATGGAAAAAGAGATGTTTTTTTGCTTTTATGTAGTCTTTTGGGATAGTTTTGAGGGCTTTTTCCTTGAGCTTCTTTGTGAGCTCGGATTAGGGTTTCTAGGAGTTATATTTTGGAGAGGCTTAGTTTTTCTTCCTCTCTCCTCAGTTCAAAATATAGCTTCTTGCTCTTAGCATTTTTGAGCTTGTAAACTCAGTTGTACTCAGTTCAAACAGATACACTCTTTCAGTTTCAATAAAGCAGCATATTTCTTGTTTTCATTTTCTTGTCTCAATCTGGTAACGATAGTTTGATGTCTTTTTGTTTTATGTCCTACTTTTATGAGTTTTTGCATAGAATTTCATGTTTTCAGGTTGTGTGATGTATTTAATGTCTTCAAATCTTCATACAAATTACTGATGAAATCATGTACCAATGAGATTGTGAGAACTATTGTAATAGAGGAATTGTTTTGAGTGGTAAAGTCTGGATTTTTTTTTTAGAAATAACAGTTAATCACCAGTTAGATTTAAGTTTTAATTTTAGTTCATCCTTCTAACTCTTTCCTTTAGAAAAATATTTAGAATTGGATCAATCATTCAGAGAACCAGCTCACTCTAGAGATTCCTTCTTCATTCAGATCACCCACATCTAGAGAAGGTTTCCATGTTTCAGTAGATTGCTGAATCTTGTATTCAGCAGGGTGCAAATCTAATTGATAACAGTTTTTGGCACGCTCGGTGGGACTATGAAAGATATTTAAGAGAAATTTTAGTGTTTTTAATTGGCTATTTGGTGCATGCAACATATTTTCTAGCCTTTTGGAGGCTCATTTCAATATATCTGGCGACTCTGATTCTGATTTTGCATGCTAGTGCAGCCTACACATGAGAAAGATACAAACGAGATCAAGTTCTACACCTTTCAGATATTGAGAGTTGTCCCCATCACGAAGAAGAGGCAGAAAAAAAAGGAGGCTCTTTGAGACACCTGCAAGATCGAAGTCAACAGCTCTTATTTTCGGTTCCTTGGTTTTATCACCAGGAGTACCGGTTCTAATATCACAAGCACCACTAATGGCAGCACCAAGGCAACACCCGTTCACACCTTTCAATGGAGGCAGTCCATTAAACATCATTCAACATGATGACATACCAGTTGCAGCCCTTAGAAGTCTACCATATTTCACTAGAGAGGACCTCACTACACTAGTTGAGCATATTCGTGATGTAGCCACATTATGCTTAGTTTACAATATCACGCAAGAGAACGTCGCTTTAAGGTTGTTGGCTGTGTCACTCAAAGGCAAAGGATTACAATGGTTCAGAGGTCTCATAGCCAACTCAATCGCAACATGGGATGTGTTAGGTAACAATTTATATCAACATTTTGCTGATAAATCAGATAATCTATCTTTGTTATAGCAGTTGAGCACCATTCAGAGGGCACCACATGAGCACTTGGCTGATTTCAACTACCGATTTTAGAGAACCTAGGACAAAATTCCTGTAATGATAAAACCTTTACCAGCACATGCTTTTCTATTTTACTTAAAAGCTTTGAATAGTAAGATTTCAGTCATGACTCAATCCATGGGTTGGCTTACACTCCCTAACGCCTTTGACATAGCCATTAGAGCTAAGAATTGTCTCATCCAAGCTATGTCCAAGCTGGAGACATAGCCCCTAGACCTCCTATGCCTTTGTTTCCAGAAATACAACCACCTATCCCTACTGTTGTACCTCCCTTACCTGTTGTCCTGCCAGTTCTAGCAATAGGGTATCATAACGTAGCCCAAGAAGTTCCTGCTCCAACCCCAAAACAGGAGATGTAAGAGATTAAAAGCATATTAAAGACCTTTGGAAATGATCTTGTAACCATTAAAAAGAATTTTGGCCAAGAACATAAGCCTTATCAAGCCCCTTATTAGCAAAACCAACCAAATAGGCCTACTTTTCAGAGTGATTACCAAGCCCAAAGAAGGAATTTTAATCCTCGGCCATTCTAGCCATACAATCTGAATGCAGCCAATTCGTCAAAGGAACTTGTGGCCCAAAATAATGTTGCCCAGGATTGTGATTGGTGTTATTCGTGCAATCAACCCCATAACCAATCACCGTGCGCTAATGGAATGATAAATCAGACTTTAATGGTTCAAAATAACTATGCTGGTTTAGAAAATGTTGTAGATCAGAATCAAGACCAATAAAATAATCTGGAAGTTTCCTTGCCAAACTGGCAGAGCTCTGAATTTTGTGGTGTGAATGGTCAAGATTAGCAAAATTCACCTATTTCAGCTAATACCAGGTCAAAAAAAAGGGCTATGGATCTAGGACAGCAAGTTGGAATCGCAACAAAATCCTACAAATAGTAAGCAACCCATTTCATCAAATGTTAACATTATCGTGTAGCTTAAAATGCAGATTCTGCAAAGAGGCCAAGAGATACTTAGCAAGTAGTCAAGAATGCACTCGCAGCCTTTGCAGAGGAAAAATGATGCTGCTGTCACAAAAAACTAGCAGAAGGTATTTTATTCATCATTTAATATTGTCAAGCATCTCAAGAAAACCACTGTCAGTATGTTGGTATTAGTTGCTTTACACCTTCCAGGGTAGAAAGGTTTACTGCAAGAAGCTTTAGCTGAGTTGTCTATTTATGACAATGCTAATCAAGGAGTTGCAAAGGTTGTGCTTGCTAATGATCTGGAGGACATAAATGAACAAAAAACTAAAGAGCCCCATTCTACTTAAGTCTGATTATCGGCGATAAATTTTTTCATAATTGTATGGTTGATTCTGGTGCTAGTAGTTCCATCATGCCTAAGATTTTAGCTGATAAGTTAGGTCTTGTTTATGAGCATAATCCCCAGAAAGGCATAGTGTAATTAGATGGGTCTGTTGTTAAAACTGCTGGTATTATAAAAAAATTTGCTCTTACTTTGCATGCATCCCCAAGTTTTTCTATTCATCAGGATATACATGTCATAGACTTATCGCCGCACTTTGTCATTTGTCTTTTGAGGGATTTTACAGCCAAGTTGGGTGGGTTTCTATCTTCTGATTAGTCTCATTTATTTTTTAGAACAAGGTATGGTACGAAAGTGACCATAAAGTATGAGCATCTAGCCAAATACCATATTGAACCATATTCACCAAATCCTATAAATGATAACCTCTACGCCACCTCTGGACTGGAGGACCAAACCATGACCTTAGATTGTAACACCCATATAGACAATATCAATCTAGATGAATGGGCAGTCGAAGATCATGAGCTTGATCCATTTCAGCACATCGATGAGATAGGATTAGGAGTCTATATGATTCGAGAACTTGATTACGATATGCCTAATCTTTGTAAAGAGGAGGAACCATCTGCAAAAAATAGGAAATGAGCTTTGGAAGCTTTACTTCGATGGTTCAAGAAGTAGTATTGGTGCTGGAGGTGGGGCTATGTTGATATCACCTGAACGAGATAAATACTTTTCATCTTGCAAATTTTCTTTCAGCTATTCGAATAATACAGCTGAGTATGAAGTGTTAGTGCATGGCCTCGAATAGGCCCACAAATGAGGTATTAAACGCTTGCAAGGTTATGGTGATTTAGAACTAAATGTAAATCAGGTCAAAAATTTAAATGCTGCCAAGAATGATTTGCTTAAGAAATCTAAGCATCCTATATGGGATTTGATGGAATATTTTGATGCTTTTAATATTGTTTTGATTCCTAGAAATAAAAATAAGCATGTTGATAGGCTCACTGCCATAGGAGCCTAGTTTGATATTCCCAATGAAATTCATAAAATAGAGGCACGTCAATATGTAAAAATAGTGGTTAGACCTTATGTACCTGATAATAATGTGAGCTGGCAGGTTTTTGATAGCGATGAGAAAATTATAAATTTCTTGATTGTTGAAGTTGAGTTTGCAGATGGAAACCAACAAAAATGGTAGTAGTAATATGAGGACCAGATTATGTAGTTGAAGACCAACAAGCTACCAAAAGGATTGGTGACCTTGGAATCTGTGTTCAATTCAGATGACCAAGCACGGAAAGACAAATGCGACCTGACCGTTAAGGAGGAACATTACACAACCATTAAAATCTTCAAAGGAAAGCTTCTCAAGCTGGGAAAGGTATGTAGTAAAGAGGAACAACAAGCATTTATTCTGTTCTGTCAAAAATTTAGTGATTTTTTTGTTTGGGAGTATAAATATTTGAGAGGTTTTAACCCAGAACTAGCCTAGCATACTATTGAATTAGAACCTGGTGCAAAACCAGTAAGGTAGAAACACAGACCACTTAACCCCAAATTAGAACACCTTATGAAGGCTGAACTAAATAAACTAGTTAAGAGTGGTATTATTTTTCCCATCAAACACACCTCTTGGGTGTCAAATTTAGTGCCAGTCAGGAAGAAAAGTGGGGAAATCAGATTATGTGTCGATTTTCGAGATTTAAATAAAGCATCATTGAAAGACCATTACCCACTCCCTTCCATGGAACAAATTCTACAGGTAGTTTCTAGATCTGATAGATTTTCTTTGCTAGATGGTTACTCAAGTTACAACTAGATTCTAGTTAAGCAAGAAGATCAATTCAAAACAACATTTACAACTAACTTGGGCACAATCGCTTACAAGAAGATGCCTTCCAGCTTACCCAATGCTAGAGCAATGTTTCAATGTGCGATGGATATGGCCTTTCATGGCCTTATGAACAAGTTCGTTCTGGTATACTTAGATGATATTACTATTTTTTCTAGAAATGCTAATGAGCATCTTGATCATTTAGAGCATATTTTTTAGAGATGCAGAGAGTTCAGAGTGTCTCTCAATCCGAAGAAGTGTATATTTTCAATGCTCAAAGGAAAACTGCTTGGACACATTGTTTCAAAGCAAGGTATTTCTATAGACTGTGAAAGAGTCTTTGCAATTCTTGAATTACCATTACCAGCTCACAAGAAAGGCTTGCAAAGCTTTCTTGGAAGAATAAATTTCATGCGGAGGTTCATACCAAATATTGCAGCTTTGTTGGAACCTCTCACTTCTATGCTTAAAAAGAATATTCCATTCAATTGGACCAAGGAAGGTAAGAGGAGCTTTGAGTAGATTAAGGAAGCCCTCATAGCTGCTCCTACTCTCATTAATCTAAATTTTGACAAGGACTTCATCATGTATGCCTTTGGAGGAGTAGATACAATTTCAGCTATGTTATACCAGCAAAACAATGAAGGCTTGGAGCAGCGTGTACCATTTTTCAGCCAGGTGTTACATGATTACGAGGTAAAATATTCTTTTGTTGAGAAGCATATTTTTGCTGCTATGGGAAGTTTAAAAAAATTCAGGCATATGCTATCCAACATCAAGATTCATTTGTTGGTTTCTCATTCAACTGTTAAGGAGTTTTTACTTAACAAGGATATAAATGATAAGTGGGTTGGTTGGATTAGAAAAGAAATGGGATTTGACATTGATATAAAGGTAACCAAGCTTGTTAGAGGCAAGGGTTTGTGTGAACAAATTGCTGGAAATGAAGACAACAACTTAAAAGAAGCTGTAAATATAGAAATAGTGCTAAATAAAGATGTTGCAGGTGTTGTTTTAGCGTTGTCTGCTACTTAGTTGCAACAAATGATGCATTATTTGCAAACTGGTGAGTGCCTCGAAGGCTTAGACAGAGCGAAAAGAAGGTATTATAGATTACAAGCCATTCCTTATGCAATTATTGATGGCATTCTTTATAGGAGAGCTTTCCAAAGTGTTTTATTGCGTTGTATTCGGCCTGATCAGGTTGACAAGCTTTTAGCAGAGTTTCATGATGGACCTTTAGAAGGTCACTTTACTGCAAGAACAAAAACTCTGAAAATTATGCAAGCTAGTTATTACTAGCCAGATTTGTTTAAAGATGCTATTGCTTGGGTTAGAAAATGTGAGAAATGTGCTTTATTTTCTAGAAAATAGAGGCTTGCAGCACTTCCCATGCATCTGATTCAGGTAGAACAACCCTTTGCCAAGTGGGGCTTATATTTTATTGGTTCTATCAATCCACCTTCAAGTGCGGATCATAAGTGGATACTTACTACCATAGATTATTTTGCAAAATGGACTGAAGTTGTTGCTTTAAAGGAAGCAAATGAGACTTCAGTGCTTCATTTCTATCAAGATCTCATATCAAGATTTGGTGTTCCAGACTCAATCATTTCTGACAATGGTTTGGCTTTTATTGGTTTGAGGATTTCTGATTGGTCAGATAGAAATAACATTTATTTGAACACATCTTCTAATTATTATCCACAGGGAAATGGACAAGCGAAATCTACAAATAAGAATTTGATTCAGATAATCAAAAAGATTGTTGAGGATAATCAGCGGAAATGGCATGTAAAGTTGAAGTTAGCCCTTTGGGCTGACAAAATAACTCCTTATGTTCAACTTAAAGTCGGAAACTCCATAGAAATATGTAACTTAGCAATTTGGGATGGGCCTTATGTTATCACGGAGTACAAGGAACACAACACGTTCCAACTTTCCAAGTTAACTGGCGAGGTGTTGTCTATCATAGTTAGTGGGATCCACCTCAAACATTGCCTCTGAGATAAGTTCTATCTCATAGATAGGTAGAGTAGTATTGCAAATAAGTGCATTCTGCACATTTACTTTCAATAGTTTTTCTTTCCCTAAGCATTGCTACGCATGTTTTGTTGGCCATCAAGGCCTGTTAGTTTGCTTTATGTTCTGTTTCGTTTTCTTTTTGCTATTATTTGGAGTGTTGTTATTCAAGTTTCTGAGTTTCATGAAAGGGGCAGATTTGACTTCGTGCCCAAAGGAGTTTTTTTAGGAAACTAATCTATGCTTAGTAGGAAAGCTTTTAGCGAAAATTGCCAAAATGTTACCAATTTTTCGCTACAGCTCAATTGATGGAGTTGGATTAAACATTGTTATATATTAAAGTGGAATTACAATTGTTTTTGCATTATGCTTAAGTGTTGTTTGCACTTTGATTTATTATTCATCAAGTGACAGTTGTGCATTGAAATGAGGAAACATAATTTCAAAAATTTCTATTTAGTGTTCTAGAATTAAATGAAGTCCAAAATTGAGCATATAAGCAAAAAAGCATTTTAAATGCTTTCATTTATTTCATGAAGTGATTCATATTTACAAATCTTCATTTGATTGCAAGAATCCAAATGATAATACAACATTGCATTGAGATCCATTTTCTTTTCAAAATGAAAAGCATGAGATTGAAATCAAATATCCACACAAGTCATGGATGGGACTATCATAGTGCATCACTAGTATCACACTACATTATGGAAGATGCATTAAAAGAGGAAATCACATAAGTAACAACATAATCATCATTGCTTGATTGGCTGATGGTCAATGCTGAAGTGGTGCACCTTTTGTCTTCTCCAAGCTCCGTTGATCTGTAGAAAGGAAGAGAGGGATGTTAGAGGCTCCAATTATGAAGATACCTATATGAACCATCAACAATAATGCAGTCTGCTACTAATCATACACTGAAACAATCAAGTGAAGTGTAGAGACATGAGCTGAAGGAGAAACATCAACATGATCATGATATATTATTTTTATGCTAACATCATTTTCTTCTTTGTGCAGGTATAGGGAAAATCACAAAGCTGATTATTATTTGAAGACTAAGCATGTGGAGAAAAATGAGTTCCCACAAGGGTAGAATACAGTTTCTTGCTCTTAGCATTTTTGAGCTTGTAAACTTAGTTGTACTAAGTTTAGACAGATACACTCTTTCAGTTTCAATAAAGCAACAGAGTTCTTTCCATTTTCTTATCTCAATCTGGTAGCAATAGTTTGTTGTCTTTGTGTTTTCAAGTTTGAAGCCTTAAATGTCCTTCTTTTATGAGTTTCTGCACAAAATTTCATGTTTTCAGGTTGTGTGATGTATTCAATGCCTTCGAATCTTCATACAAATTACTGATGAAATCATGTACCAATGAGATTGTGAGAACTATTGTAATAGAGGAATTGTTGTGAGTGGTAAATTCTAGATTTTTTTTCAAAAATAACAATTAATCACCAGTTAGATTTAAGTTTTAATTTCAGTTCTCCTTCTAACTCTTTCCTTTAGAAAAATATTTAGAATTGGATCAATCATTCAGAGAACCAGCTCACTCTGGAGATTCCTTCTTCATTCAGATCACCCACATCTGGAGAAAGTTTCCATGTTTCAGTAGATTGCTAAACCTTGTATTCAGCAGGGTGCAAATCTAATTGATAATAGGTTGTCATGCATTGCTTCAGTCAAGTGCGAATTTTGATTTTCTTTGTTTTTGTCTTCTTGTGACTTGTGAGCAAGGGCATGACGTCTACACCTACACTCCCTAGCTCCTTTGTTTTGTTTTGTTTTATTGTCAAGTTGTGTTTGTGAAGGAGAAAGTTGATCAACCATAGGTTGTTGGTCTTCTTGAATGGGTGGAACGGAAGGAACCATGGAAGGTTGTTCATCCACTTTCTCCTTGGCTTTGTAAACTTGTTTTATACGAGTAGGCATGACAAAGTTATTATCATTATCTCATGGTTGCTTGGATGACATTGGGGAGGTTTCGAGTGTTGGTTGAACTTGGTTGGGTGTTTTTTGTTCGAGTTGAAGCATTGTTTCATCTAGGATAGGAGTGTCAAAAGTGGAAAGGGACATGTTGCAGAGAGACAAGTCTGCTATTTTCTTTGCTTTAAATTTTTGTTAAGCAATGAAAAAGAAGTCTTTAAGAGGCGTTATAGGTTCCATGGGTGTGGGCCAAAAATTCTAAGGAGAATTTTCCTTTAGAAGATAAATGGTTAAAGCCACTATGGTGAACAATGAATATGTCATTGTTAAAGGGAAAAATTAAACATTTGTGTATGAACGAAGGGACAAATTTCATGGAGCAAAGCCATGGATGTCCTAGCCTCAAGCAAAACTGATCCAACTACAGGATGATGGAGAATGTAACATCTAATGTTTTTGGTCCTATTTATAATGGAAGGATGATTGATCCTATTGTAGGGAAAGAAAAACTATTGTGTGTCTTGATCCATGCTTTTAGTTTATCATAGTCATCTTGATAAAGATCATGTAATACTGATAATTCCTCAGTGATCATGTTCTCTCCACAGGTAGGATCTATGAGTATCCCATTAGTGGGTTTATCATAAATACGACCGGCTATGTAAATAGGACCATTAGGGAGATTTGGAAGTATGTCCTTAGAGGATAACCTAATATCAAGAGATTTCTTAGGTTGGCCCTTACGATGGATAACGTCTATCACACCTACCATTTCATCCATATAATTAATAGTGGGAATATGTGAAATGGGATCAGGATGTTTTGTATGAACATTCATCACATCATTCTTGGGAGTTTCACTAGCTTTGACATATGAAACATTGTTTGGATAGTGGATCAGTGAAAATTTGCAAATTTTGATTTGGAGGGGCAACAAACTTATTGCCTTGATCATTAACACCTACAATGGATAGATGGTTGGAATTAATGAGGTCTTGCACAAGGTGTTTAAGATGCTTACAATGTTTCGTATCATGTCCATTTTGTCTATGAAAATGACAATAAGCCTTGGATTTAAAGTTTGGAGGTAAAGGTTTAGTAGGATTGGATGCTTTAATGGTAGGTAAGGTGATCATTTGTTGTTGTAAAAGTTGGGACATTGTGTTATGAAGGGTTTTTGGTAAAAGTGTAAACTATCTTTTCAGACCTCCATAACTATAAGGTATCACGGCTTTAACAACTACTACTTGGTTGTTCACAGGTTGAGTTGGTTGTTGAGGGGGGTTGAATTGTAAGAATCCTTTTTTTTTCTTTCTAAATGGTTGGGAATTGTTTTGGTTGGCATCTTTAGATTTCTCAATTCAACTAGAAGTGGAATTTCCATCATGACTACTAACCGAATTGTGATAATCACAAAGGGTGTCACACAAGTGCATAAAGGAGGAAAATTTCAGCATAGTGAGTTTATCTTGAAGTTTATTTTGCAAGTTTTCTATAAACATCTTTTGAAGGCATGGATCAGGAATCTTGACATTGATTTGAGAATAAAGCAATTGATAGAAAGAGATAAAATTAGTTATCTTTTCTTCTTCATGTTGCTTGCAGCTCATCAAATCAGCCAAGGTTTTCTTTAGATTCATATGCACTTGGAAATGATTTATAAATGCATCAACTAGTTCATTGAATGAACGAATTGAATTTTTTGGTAAAAATGTGAACCATTCCAAGGAAATGTATCTTAGAGTCCTAGGAAACATTTTTGCTAATAGTTTATCGTTAAGGACAAAGTCACTACAGAAGGCGGTGTAAGCATTAACATGGTTAGAAGGATCTCCCTTCCCTCCATATTTCTCAAATATAGGCATCTCTATTTCTTGTGGCATCATTGTTTGCAATATTTCAAAAGAGAGTGGGTTGATTCAAACATAATAGGTCGGTGGTCCGTTCTAATTTTGGTTTATGGTGGATATTTGTTTTTGCATGGAGGAGACGGTTTGAAAAAGTTGTGTTATGAGAGGGTTAGTGTAAGTGGTATGAGGTGGAAGGAAAAGTGGTGATGGAGTGTATGTAGTTGTAGGGAAAGTGAAAGGAATGCTTATAGATGGTATGGTGGAAGAGGATAGAACATGCGATGCCACATAGGAATTAGGAATGCTAGCAGGAATAGTCAAGGAAGGAATCACATTACTAACTTGTTGCATTATTGTTGTGACTTGAGGAGTGGTATAGGTAGGTATTGATACTACTATTGAGGGAGGAGGAGTGTGGCGTACTTCTTGGCTAACCATAGTGTTTTCTAATTGAGAAACACTAGAGGTTGAAGGAACATGTTTTTGGTATATCTCAACTATTTGTTTCATTACGTCCAGGCCTTCTTCACTTTCAAGGATGTGATGGATGTTTTCTATGGTCTAAATGGAAATGGTTGAAATGTTTTCAAGACACACTTGATGTTGGAGATGTGTTAAGTCCCCATGAATGTTAAGGATTTTGTCTTGTAGGATGTGATTGTTCTATGTGTCAACTTGCATGTTATTGGAAGGTAAAGAGTTGCTAAAGGTGGTATCCATGCCTAGTGTACTAGTTGCAATGCTAGGAGTAAAAGCTTTAGATAACCCAAGATCTACAATGAGTGTATTATCGTGGGATAATACGAGTCTTGAACTTCTTCTCACTAAGGTATTAGCAATATGACACCAAACACTCATTTAAAGGTTTCTAAATGTGGGTGAATGCAAATGCAATGTGAACTAAGAGTAATAAAATGCTAATAACTACAATTTTGGAAAGCAACACATAAATGCAATAAAAGAAAATAGAAATGTTGACAATGATATGAAAATGACAGAAATTACATTGCAGAATGTGCTAGAGGACTAAGTCACCCAGTGTAGCAAATTAGTCCTAGTAGTGATTTTTTTGAGATTTTCCATAATTTTTAAATGGAATTTTATGATTTTTAAGTTTTTAGATGTAGGTATAATATGATAATGTAGAAATTTTTGAATTTTTAATGAAATGTACAATGAAAAAATGTAAGCTATATGAGCCTTTCACTAATGAAATTTTTAAAAACCCTAGGCTACAAATTAAACAATGTAAAACCTAATGCAATGTTGATGAAAGTTATGCCTAGGATGTAAATGTGCACTTAAGATCAAAAGTAAAATGTTCTAAAGTTAGGTTCACCAAAATGTGGACACCGATTTTGGTACCCACAAGGCTCTCTAACAATTCTAGGGTTTTCTAAAAGGAGAGAGATGGGCCAAACTTTGTAATATCCCCACTCAAAATCAATGTAAATATGGATGAAATATGCCTAAATGTAATGTCCTAATGCAATAAACTGATATAGGAAATGAAAATTATTGATGTAAAACCTAAGAAATGCAAGTTGTTTGAAAACAGAGTGATGCATGCAAAATGACCTAAGAATGCAAATAAACAACAATAGAAATGAACAAGGCTAGAGAGGTGCACCTAGAAACTAGAATGTGATGTAGAGAGGCTATGGAATCTATATAATTTTTTGTTAAGGCCAACTAGGATAGTTACGCCATGCTAGGTGACATAGTCCTATTTTAGAGAGATTTTGTTAGAATAGGTTTCAACCAAATGGGTATCCATAAATGCAAAAATCACTTTTTAGACTTGGCAATGGGACTAGTTTGTCACTAATGGTGACTTAGTCCACCTTCAGCTTTCAAGAATTTTAGAACAGGAACCTGTAGTTCTCGATTTTCACTTCTCTTCTTGATAGGTGTTCGGTTCTGATTTTGCAGAAATTGGGTTGAAAAAGGTCTCCAAGCTTCAATTAGGACTTTTGTTGACTTGAATGAATTTGATGAATTAACAACACCTTTTAACACCTTTCTCTTTGATAAATCTGCATACAAGACCTACAAGACACACATGCAAAGAGGGGAAAAAGGGTTAAGGGTTGGAGAATAGAGGTTTTCCTTGGTCAAACCCCGATTTGGTATGAAATTGTGGACATAAAAAAAGTGTCCCTTTGACCTTGCTTTATTTTGGAATAATCGATGATAAATTGGCCTTAATGAAGCCTTGGTCTAGTGTTGTCACATGTTTTACACATCCACACTAGGTCTTGGACCCTTGCAAACTGAATAGAATGTATTTAACAATGTCTTGTAAAGGTGAACCATTGTAAAGTGGTGTAAAAGACATTCACACCTCTCTAGACTTAATGAAACCATTTTCCCTTAATTCAACAATGTAAAATGTATTTAATCGAATTATCGCATTAATTTAGAAGGTTTGTAAATCAAAATTAAGTTATCTAGTGTTGTAATGTGTTTTACACATTCACATTAGATGTTTTTCCTTTCTAGGCTAAGTGGACCTCATTTTAGTGTTGTAAAGTGTATTTAATCACACTTCCACATGTAATTTTATGTCCCAAGCCCTAATTACCCTTTACATCATCATTAATAGGCCCCTATGGCCCCATAATTTGCATCCCAAGGCATAATTTGATCAAATACCCAATAAAATCATTATATAAACTTGATTTATGCATTCCCTGACAATCCAACTGGAAAAAGGGCCCATCTAGGAAAATGAGTCCTTGTCGAGTGGGACTAAGTTTCCCAACATGGCGACTTAGTACTATTTGGGTCATTTTCAAGGTTTGAGCAGGAAATTTTGGATTTCAAGTTTATTTTTCTTTCATGTCGTCCTTGTTGGATATTGCTAACATGTGGTTGTCATTAATGTCAACACTATTGGTCCATTGATATCAATACTATTGCTATTAATATCTTCAAGGTTGTATATGTTGAGGATATTAAGAAAATTGTAATAAAATAAGTTACAAGTTGTCAGTGATGTAGTGAAGTTGAGTATGCTGGCTAGCTCAATATATTGATGATAAGAGGTTATGGATTAAAGGGTTTATTGTCAAGTATATCTAGTTTATCCCCATGAAGTTTCAGAGGTTTGCATGAAGATTTGATTAAGTTATGAGTATTTGTGTTCTAAAAGTTGTTATGTTGCTTCAGTTGGTGTTCCTAAAAGAAGATGATGTGATTCTAGTAATTTGAATTGTCGTGGATGCTTCTGTAGTAATTCATGATGCTTGTGGGTGTTTCTATATTGTTCTTTATCTTTGTTGTTGGTAAGCATTGATATTTGTGCTCACGATTGGTGATTTTCTTCTAAGTTCATTATTTTCATGATCATGGCTGATAGGGTGATTGTAGCGTGTTGTGGATCTTCGAGGCATAATTTTTTAAGGCGTTCCATATTTGAGGATGTTTTTTTGGGTCCTTAGTATGTTTTGGCCAACATTGTTTGGTTTGCATTGATAATTTTTTATTGGCCGATAGTTTGTACACATTTCATATTTTGTTGGGCTAACATGTAGTTGATGTTATCCTTAGTCGTGGATATATATGATTGATTGTTTATACTATTTGATGAAAAGGTGTGTGATGTATGCTTTGTGCTAAGTGCGAATAATGTTCTAATCTTTTGAAAGAAGAAGTGTGAAGAAGAGTGAGCAGATGAAAGTGTTAATGTGCTTAACCAAAACTGTAATAAGGCATTAGAAGATGCTATTTTCTTAGTTCAAAATCTTCTATATGTAATCTGAATGTAACTATAAGATAGTGAGTCTTCCTTTGGGCATAAGCCTTTTGTATTTGAGTGGTGTGCCTGAATGCATGTGCATTCCCTGTTTACAATACTTTTAATAGAGTATAATCTTGTGGACTAACCTCCACCGTGGTTTTTCCCCTAACAAGGTTTCCATGTAAAAAATATTGGTGTTATGTGTGTTTTTGATGTGGTGATGGTTTATGATTTCATGTTTATTTATTAGATCTAAGAATAAGTTTAATAAGTATAATTTCTTTGACAACTGGTTCACCTCACCCTCTTAGTTTTCTACCCTTGTGTTGCTAACAATTGGTATCAGAGCAGGTTCCTCCAGAGAAGTTTGAATGCTTGAGGTGATTTGGGATGGAAACATATAAGAAGGATATTCTGAGATTTGATGGAATTAATTATTCTCTATGGAAGGCTCAAATGGAGTGTCATATGAGATTCATTGCTGAACCTTACTAGACAATAACAAAGAATAGGTATATCATCCCACATAATGGTCCTTCTACTGCAAGTGAGAGTAAGGAAGCCGAGTACAATATCAAGGATTAGGAAGCATTGTTGAGTGCTCTAACTAATTCAAAGATGACAAAAGTAATGAAGATGAAGACTGTTTATGAGATTTGAAAAAAGTTGAAAACTTTGTAGGAAGGTGATACTCATGTGAATGTTTCTAAGCCACAAAGCCTAAAAGGGAAATATGAAATGTTGAGAATGGGTGAAGATGAGAACATCACTTCTTTTATGCAGAGAGCAAATGAACTTGTGTCTAGTATTAGATGTGCTAGTGGAAGATTGGATGAATCAGAAATTGTTGCTAAAGTGCTTAGATCCTTGCGTGTCGCATACAAACATAAAGTTGTTGCTATTGAGGAGATCCAGACTGTGACAACTATAACCAGAGACATGTTGATTGGTAAGCTTGCTACTTTTGAGTTAAGTGAGTTTGGTGATTCTCTTCCTAAGAAAGAATCTACATTCAAAGCTACTATCTCCAGAGAATATAAGTAGAGGTATGATCCAGGAGAAAGTTCTTCTAGAAAAATGTCCAAGTATGAGCAGGAAATGAGAGAGATTGAAGAAGAAGAGAGAAAACTAGATGAGCTTGAAGCACTTATTGTCAAGAGGGTAGCCAGAGGAGAAGGTAAGTATAAAGGGAAATTGCCTCTTAAATGTTTTTCTTGGAATAAGATAGGTCATTTTGCCTCAAGGTGTCTAGAAAGATTTCCTAAGCCAAAACCTAACAAGCCTAGATTCCAAAGAAAGTGTTATTATGTTGTTGATGAAGGTGTGAAAAATGATGAATATGATAAAGGGAATTTAAGTGAGGATGAATGGGTATTTATTTCTATCAAAGAAAATGATCCAATACCTACTAAATCTGCTAGTTGCATAAATGTGGAGAAAGCTCTAGCTGCTAGAGTTGGAGAAAAAGATGAATGGGTGATTGATAGTGGATGCTCTCATCACATGACAGGTGATAAAAGTAAATTTGTGAGCTTTGAAAAGTATGATGGTAATGTTGTAATATTTGGTGATGACAAAGATGGTGTAATCCATGGTAGAGGATCCATTTCTCTTGATGGTAAGAATAATACTAATGTTGTTCTATATGTGGAAGGTTTGAAGCATAATCTCTTAAGTGTTGGACAAATGGTTGAAAAGGGATAAAATATTCAATTCAAGGATGGAAAGTGTAGAATATTGGAGAGTTCTGGAAATGTGATTGCATCCGGTACAAAAACAAAAGGTAATATCTTTTACCTAAGTGCTACTAGTAAAAGTTGTCTGATTGCTCAAGTTGATGAAAGTTGGTTGTGGCATAGGAGAATGTGTCATGTAAAATTTGACAATATTATCAAGATAAGTTCTACTTAGGTAGTGAGAGATTTTCCTAAGTTGATAAAACCTACTAATACTATATGCAAGGAATGTCAGTTAGGGAAGCAAACTAGAGTTTCATTCCGGAGAAAACACATTGTTTGAATGAAGTGTTGGAGCTTGTGCATACTGACTTGTGTTGTCCTTCTAGAGTCAGAAGTTTACAAGGAGACAGGTATTTCATGTTACTTATTGATGATTAATTCTATATTGATGTGGGTTGCTTTCTTAAGGGAGAAATTTGAAGCTCTAGAGAAATTCAAGATCTTTAAGGCTATGGTTGAGATAGAGACAAGTCTGAATATTAAATTTATGAGATCAGATAGAGGTGGTGAATTCACCTCCCATGAGTTTAATTATTTTTATGAAGAGCATGGGATAAGGAGACAATTATCTACCCCGCAAACCCCTCAACAAAATGGAGTTGTGGAAAGGAAGGACATGACAATTCAAGAAGTTGCTAGGACCATGATGTTGGAAAGAAATGTTCCTCATATCTATTAGAGAGAAGTTGTGAGTACTTCCGTTTACACTCTCAACTAGGTACATATCAAAGGTGACACCAGTAAGACTCCTCATGAGCTATGGTTTTGTCATAAGCCTACTGTTAGATATTTTAAAATTTTTGGGAGTAAATGCTATATCAAAAGAGATGAAGATATATGAAATTTTGATGCTAGAATTGATGAAGGAATCTTTCTTGGTTATTCTGCTAAAAGTAAGGCCTACCAGTGCTACAATAAGAGATTGGGAAAAGTAATTGAAAGTACTAATATCAAGGTTGATGAAGACACACTTAGACCATCCAGAACCTACAGATATGATCCAAACAATCAGAATGACTGTTCAAAAAAAGGAAAGAATTTTTAGAATTTCAATCAAGTGCAGATCATTCCAGAAGAAGAAACTAGTGAAACTACTGAAGTAAGATCACAAGAGCTTGAAGTTCAAGAACACCGTAAGACTCCAAGGTATGTAAGACTAAATCATTCAAAAGATTAGATTATAGGTGATAAGAACAAAGGTGTTCAAACTAGGAGAAGAATTGTAGAAGAATATTGTTTGATCTCAAAGATTGAGCCTAGTAGTGTCAATGAAGCATGCAAAGATGAACATTGGGTGGAAGCAATGAAAGAAGAACTACTGCAAATTGAGAAGAATGATACATGGATTCTTGTTCCTAGAGATAAGGAAAAAAATGTAATTGGAACTAAATGGGTCTTTCAAAACAAACCGAATGACTAAGGTGAAGTTGTTAGAAACAAAGCAAGACTTGTGTGTAAAGGATATTCTCATATGGAAGGAATTGACTTTGAATAAATTTTTTCTCTTGTTGCTAGGATTGAGGCTGTGAGACTATTTCTTGCTTATGTTTCTTAAAAAAACTTCAAGGTTTATTATATGGATGTCAATTCAACATTTCTAAATGGTGAACTAGAAGAAGTGTATATTGAGCAACCTGATGGATTTCAATTGAATGATCAAGGAGATATGGTTATATAGTTGAAGAAAGCATTGTATGAACTTAAGCAAGCCCCAAGAGCATGGTATGCTAGATTGGAAAAGTATTTGTTGAAGGTTGGATTTAACAAAGGTACTATTGATAGTAATTTGTATTTCAAGATTGATCACGACAAAGATTTGATTGTTGAAGTCTTTGTTGATGATATCATTTTTGGAGGAGATGATAGTTTGTGCTTGAATTTTTTTGATGAGATGTAGAGTGAGTTTGAGATGTCTATGATTGGAGAAATGAAATTCTTTTTGGGATTGTAAATTACTCAACTAGATAGAGTGATCTTTATATCTTAGTCCAAGTATGTGAAAGAATTTCTAAAGAAGTTTGGTATGGGAGATTCAAAACCAGTTGGTAGACCTATGGTCATCGGATGTAACTTGACACAAGATGATTATTCTCCTAAATAAAATTAGACTAGATACAAATCCATGATTGGTGGATTGCTCTATTTGAATCAAAATAAACCTAATATCATGAATGTTGTATGCATTGTTGAAATATTTCAAGTTGATCCTAAGGAATCTCATGTGACAGTTGTGAAGAGAATTTTTAGATACTTGAAGGGGACAGTTGATTTTGGCCTATGGTATCCTTAAGAAGATGACTTTACCTCGAGTTCCTTAACTGATGTTGATTGGGAAAGAGATGTGAATGATAGAAAGAAAACTAGTGGTGGTGCATTTTTCTTGGGAAAGAAGTTTATTTCATGGTTAAGCAAGAATTTGATCAAGGAAAATGATCATGTACCTACTAAATCTATTAGTTTCTCAAATGTGGAGAAATATCGACTGGCCAAAGTTGAAGAGAAAGATAAATGGGTGATTGATAGTAGATCCTCTCATCACATCGTGCAGGTGATAAAAGCAAGTTTTTGAGCCTTGAAAAGTATGATGGTGGTGTTGTAAGATTTGGTGGTGACAAAGCAGGTGTAATCTATGGAAGTGGATCCATTTCTCTTGATGGTAAGAATAATACTGATGATGTTCTATATATGGAAGGTTTGAAGCATAATCTCTTGAGTCTTGAACAGATGGTTGACAAGGGATACAATCTTCAATTCAAGAATGGTAAGTGTAGAATATTGGGAAGTTCTCAAAATGTGATTGCTTCAGGTACAAAAACAAAAGGGAACATCTTTCACATGAATGCTGCTAGTAAAAATTGTCTGATTGCTCAAGTTGATGAAAGTTGGTTGTGGCATAGGAGAATGTGTCATGTAAACTTTGAAAATATTGTTAAGATAAGTTCTACTTAGGCAGTGAGAGATCTTCCTAAGTTGGTAAAGCCTACTAATACTATATGCAAGGAATGTTAGTTAGGGAAGCAAAATAGAATTTCATTTTAGAGCAAACAACATTGTTCAAATGAAGTGTTGGAGCTTGTTCATACTAATTTGTGTGGTGCTTCTAGATTAAGAAGCTTACAAGGAGACATGTACTTCATATTACTTATTGATGATTATTCTAGATTAATGTGGGTTACCTTTTTAAGGGATAAATTTGAAGCTCTGGAGAAATTCAATATTTTTAAGGCTATGGTTGAGACAGAGATAGGTTTGAAGATTAAATTTTAGAGATTAGATAGAGGTGGTGAATTCACTTTCCATGAGTTTAATTCTTTTTGTAAAGTGCATGGGATAAAGAGACAATTATTTTCCCCATGGACCCCTTAGCAAAATGAAGTTGTGGAAAGGAAGAATAGGACAGTTCAAGATGTTGCTGGGAATATGATGCTGGAAGGAAATGTTCCTCATATCTATTGGAGAGAAGTTGTGAGTAATGTTGTTTACATCCTCAACCAGGTGCAAGTCAAAGGTGATACCGGTAAGACCCCTTTTAAGCTATGGACTAGTCATAAGCCTACTGTTAGATATTTCAAAATATTTGGGAATAAATGCTATATCAAAAGAGATGAAGATATAGTCCCAAGTTTGATGCTAGGAGTGATGAAGGAATCTTTCTTGGTTATTCTACTAAGAGTAAGGACTACCGGTGCTACAACAAGAGATTGAAGAAGGTAGTTTAAAGTGAAAATGTCAATGTTGATGAAGACATAACTAGACCATCCAGAACCTATGGATATGATTTAGATGATCAAAATAATAGTTCAGTCACAAGAAAGAAAGTTTAGACTCAAAATCAATTCCAGATCATTCCAGTGAATCAAAAAAATCAAGAGGAAGTAACTAGTTAAAGTGCAAAAGAGAGATCACAAGAGCCAGAAGTTCAAGAACATCCTAAGACTCCAAGGTATATAAGACTAAATCATTCAAAAGACCAGATTATAAGTGATAAGAAAAAAGGTGTTCAGACTAGGAGAAAAATTGTAGAAGAATATTGTCTAATTTCAAAGACTAAGCCTAAAAGTGTGAATGAAGCATGCAAAGATGAAAATTGGGTGGAAGCAATGAAAGAAGAACTACATAAAATTGAGAAGAATAATACATAGATTCTTGTTCCTTGACCTAAGGAAAAAAATGTAATTGGAACTAAATGGGTCTTTAGAAACAAGCTGAATGAGCAAGGTGAAGTCGTTAGAAACAAAGCAAGATTGGTGTGTAAAGGATATTCTCATATGGAAGGAATTGAGTTTGAAGAAACTTTTTCCCTTGTTGCTAGGATTGAAGCTGTGAGAATATTTCTTGCTTATTCTACTTACAAAAATTACAAGGTTTATCAGATGGATGTCAAGTCAGCATTTCTAAATGGTGAACTAGAAGAAGAGGTGTATGTTGAGCAACCTGATGGATTTCAATTGACTGATTAGGGAGATATGGTTTGTCGGTTGAAGAAAGCATTGTATGAACTTAAGGAAGATCCAAGAGCATGGTATGTCAGATTGGACAAGTATTTGTTGAAACATTGATTTAATAAATGTACTGTTGATAGTAATTTGTATTTCAAGATTGAGATCATGGTAAAGATTTGATTGTTGAAGTCTTTGTTGATGATATCATTTTTGGAGGAGATGATAGCTTGTGCTTGAATTTTTCTAATGAGATATAGAGTGAGTTTGAGATGTCTATGATTAGAGAAATTAAATTATTTTTGGGATTACAAATTACTTAGCTAGATAGAGGGATCTTTATATCTCGGTCCAAGTATGTGAAAGAATTGCTAAAGAAGTTTGGTATGGGAGATTCAAAGCTAGTTGGTACACCTATAGTGACTGGATGTAAGTTGACACAAGATGATGATTCTCCTAAAGAAAATCAGACTAGATATAGATCCATGATTTGTGGATTGCTCTATTTGACTCAAACTAGACCTGATCTCATGAATGTTTTATGCATTGTTGCAAGATTTCAATTTGATCCTAAGGAATCTCATGTGACAGCTGTGAAGAGTATTTTTAGATACTTGAAGGGGACAATTGATTTTGGCCTATGGTATCCTAAAGAAGATGAATTTACCTTGAGTGCCTTTATTGATGTTGATTGGGTCTAGGATATGTGAATGACAAAAAGACTACTAGTGGTGGTGCTTTTTTCTTGGGAAAGAAGTTGATTTCATGGTTAAGCAAGAAGCAGAATGCCATTTCTTTATCTACTATAGAGGCAGAATACATTGTTGCTACTAACAATTATACTCAAGTATTATGGATAAAGCAGATGTTGAAATATATCAGTGTTGTGTATGATGAACCTATTGCTATATTATGTGATAATTCAACTGCAATTAACATTTCTAAGAATCTACCGTTGCATTCAAAAACCAAGCATATATCTATCAATTTTCACTTTTTGAGAGAGAAGGTGAGTGAGAAGGAAGTTAGATTGGAGTATGTGCCCACTGAGGAACAGATTCTAGATATCTTTACCAAGCCATTTCCTAAGGATACTTTTGAGTATCTCAAAGGGAAGCTAGGGAAGCTAGGGGTGATTACCCCTCCTAATCAGAACTAAGATGCATTGACTTGCATTAGTCTATGCATTTCATAGTCATATCTTGTGATCCAGATTGATGTTGTGGTGGCTGCTACTCAGGGGGAGTAGTCAGATGTTTAGAAATATGGTTTAGATCTTGTGTGGAGAAATATAATTTGTATCTTTGTCATTGATGTCAAAGGGGGAGAAGAGTCATGTGAAACTATGAAAGAGTTAAGCAGAAAAAGAGTGAAAATCTAAGGGGGAGAAAGTGGTAAGAGAAAGTGTCGTCAATGGTGTTTTTCACATCATGTGTTGCCATCAATGCCAAAGGGGGAGATTGTTGGATATTTTTGATATGTGGTTGTCATTGATGTCAACACTACTTCCATTGATTTCAACACTATTGCTATTAATATCTTTAAGGTTGTATATGTTGAGGATATTGAGAAAATTACAATAAAATAAGTTGCAAGTTGTCGATGATGCAGTGAAGTTCAATATGATGGCTAGCTCATTATATTGATGATAAGAGGTTGTGCATTAAAGGGTTTGTTTTCAAGTATATCTAGTTTATCCACATGAAGTTTTAGAGATTCACATGAAGATTTGATTGAGTTATGAGTATATCTGTGTTCTGACAATTGTTTGGTTGCTTCAGTCGGTGTTCCTAAAAGAAGATGATGTGATTCTAGTAATTTGAAGTGTTGCAGATGCTTCTGTAGTGATTCATCATGCTTGTGGATGTTTCTAGATTATGCTCTATCTATGTTGTTGGTCTGCATTGATCGTTGTGCTCTTGATTGGTGATTTTATTTTGTGAGTTCATATTTTTCATGATCATGGCTGACATGGTGATTGTAGCATGTTGTGGATCTTCGAGGCATAATTTTTGAAGATGTTCCATATTTGAGGATGTTGTTTTGGGTCCTTACTATGTTGTGGCTGAAATTGTTTGGTTTGTATTGATAATTATTTATTGGCTAATAGTTTGTACACATTTCATATTTTGTTGGGCAAACATTTAGTTGATGTTATCCTTAGTTGTGGATATATATGATCTATTGTTTATGCCATTTGATGTGAAGGTGTCTGATTTATGCTCTATGCTAAGTGCGAATAATGTTCTAATCTTTTGAAATCAAAAGTAAAGTGTGAAGAAGAGTGAGCAAATGAAAGTGTTTATGTGATTAATCAAAACTATAATCAGGCAATAGAAGATGCTATTTTCTTAGTTCAAAATCTTCTAGATGTAATCCAAATGTAATTGTAAGATAGTGAGTCTTCCTTTGGGAATTAAGCCTTTTGTATTTGAGTAGTGTGCTCTAGGAAGTGTGCCTGAATGCATTTGCATTCCCCATTTAGAATACTTTTAATAGAGTATAATCTTGTGGACTAACCTCCATCGTGGTTTTTCCCCTAACAAGGTTACCACGTAAAACATTTTGGTGCTATGTGTGTTTTTTGATGTGGCACTGATGGTTTATGCTTTCAGGTTTATCTATCAGATCTAAGAATAACTTTAATAAGTATAATTTTTGTGACAACTGATTCACCCCCTCTCTCAGTTGCCTACCTTTGTGTTGCCAATAGGCCTCGGGGATCAAATTAATAGGAAAATTAAGTGTATTTCCTCTAAATGCATTCTTATAAACCCTAAATATTAACTCATAAAATTATTTATCCATCATTCATCATGTTCTCAAATCAAGAAAATTAGGGTTTTAGCATTCTAGGTCATCAAGATAGCTTCCAAGGATATTCAAGGGAAAATTCTTCATCTTTTGATTTAGAAATTCAAGATCAATCATCATGGAAACGTATTAACACCATTATTTCATGCTTCATTACATTATTTCTTCATTTTCGTTTAATTACCTAAAAAGGGGTTTCACTAAGGCAAACCCCCATGCCCTAACATCCAACATTTCTCCTTATCTTCTTATGTGTTTGCAAATTTAGTTATGTTGAATGTTTGAAAATCATTGAACGTTAGGTTGAAGAATTTTTGAAGACACCCCCTTGCTTCCAAATCCAAAATATCAACAAAAAGTCACATACAGTGCCGAAAATCAAACTTTCAGTGGCAGACACCTATCAAGAACCAAAGTGCAAACCGAGGGCTTCTATTTCTACTTTTGAAAATCTAGAAATTCAAAAGTGGACTGATTCTCCATTAGTGGTGAATGAGTCCCATTTCCAAGCCTGAAAAGTTTTCTCTATAGTTTTGGATACCCATTTGTTTGAAACAGGCTCCAGAACAATTTCCCAGATTTGGGACTAATTTGCCCATAATGGAAAATGAGTCCCAATAGGCCAAATTTTTAGCATCAACAAAATTTCAGAAGGTATTTCTAGTCTCTAGCAATTTCTCAAGTGCACACATTTAGTTTCATCCATTTTTGTTACAGTTTACTTTCATTTCTAGGTCTTTTTGCATATCATAATGTGTTTTCCAACAACTTGCATTTCTCTAAGTTCCATTTAATAATCAATGTCTTCCATTCATTTGCTGCATTTATATTATCTCATCTAGGTATATTGCATCCATTTTTGAATTAATCTTGAGTGTAGACATTGCATTTTGGCACCAAATCTTTACCCTTTTAGGTCAAAAACCCTATAAGGGTCACAAGCATTTCAGTTTGCCAAAATATTTGTTTACATTTTGGTGAACCCTCCATTAAAATACTTTTCTTTTATGATTTGAATTCCTTTGTCATCTTAGATTTAGCTTGCATTAAATTTGCATTAGGGTTTGCATTGATTAATTTGCATGTCAGGTTTCAAATTTTGCATTAACAAAAATTGCATGTAAGTTGCATTTTTGGCATCTCAAATGATTAAATTTTTCTGAAATTCTATAATTGCATCTTAGGTCTGCATAATAGAACACAAAAAACATAAAAATCAATTAAAAAACTCTAAAAATTCTGAAAAAAATCCCCACTGGAACTGATTTTCCACCTTGGGCGAATCTGTCCCTTTTCACCCCTAAAACTATCATTTACAGAACTAAAAACCCTATTTTTAATCTTATGTTGGCTACCAGTAACTATCTATATCAATCAGTTGAGTTTCTGTAAGATACATTTCATTAGATCTAGCTTAAATTAGCTCATTTCATGCATTTTTTTCAAATTTTCATTCAAACATTTCATCTTTTAGGTTGTTGAATAATGTAATCAATAAAATACTTGTTTTACATCTAAAAAATTGCATTTCAAAATTTCCCTTTAAATCATTACATTGCACTTTCTTTCCTTTTTCATCATAGCATGTTTTCTTTCAAAAGATGTGACTTTGATTTGGTTAAAAATAGATTGCATAAGTACAACAAAAATAGATGTGGTCTTTAAGCAACATGATCAAACCATTGACACAATCCTTAATATTGCATTGCCCATTGGTGAGAATGGTAGTGTAGACAATCATAACAAGCATACTTTCTCTTCTCCTGATATCTCTCCTATTAGTGACAAAGGTATCTTGGTGAAAGATGATGCAAGACTTGAGGGTCATGATTGTCCATTTCCTCATTCCCCTTTGGAAGATGTTAGACAACAAGAACGTGAAATCATAGAAAAATTTCTAAATATCACATTACCTAGTCTCCATAACCATGACCATCAACATTGTCCTTCTCTTAATATCCCTACTCGATGCCACGATGATAGGTTGGTGTTAGAAGATATACCTATTAAGAGTCATGAGAATCTTGACTCTCCCTTCCCTAATGCTCCTAACGTTTGGGACAATCTATTTGAAAATCATGTGGTCCTTCTCTTGATGCCTCCCCATTGTGATAAAGCTACTTTACACACTTCAACCTTGGATGAACATATTCTAAGCTCTCCTACTAATATGGAACAAGAGCATGAGACCTTAGAGAAGTATGACACTCAAATAGAGTCTTCTTCTAATCTCCCCACTATCAATAATCAAACATATTCAACCATTAATAACTACCTTATTTGCGATGAAGTTATTTTGGAAGAACCAAGCCTTACTTGTCAAGAACATGTGGTTTGTTCTTCTCCTAAAAACTCTCCTTCTAGGGAGGATATCATAATACACGACAAAGCTAACACTGACAATAATGATATTATGACCTTGAAAGAAGATGAAGATCCAATATTGGACTCTCATTCACCAAGGGATGTTAATATTATTGTACCTCAACTCATCCTTTATCCCCCTTCATACAAACAACAAACTCATCATGAACCTGAACTCATCTTTTATCCCCCATCATATAAACCTCCACCTAAACCTAAGGTTACCCTTTACCCACCTTAGAATAACGTGTCGTAGAAACCAAGTCCTCATAGTGTTGCTCATACATACAACACTAGAAACAATCCTTCACCACAACAACCAAACCCAACCTCCTTATCTTTTCCTAATTCTATACTGCCTTGATTAAGAGAGTATGATCTTGTTGAGCAAATTAAGAGCACTCCCACAAAGATATCCCTTTGGGACCTTCTTTAGAATTCACCTACCTATCACACTGTGCTTCAAACAACCTTACAACAAGTTCCTATCCCTTCTAATGTGCAACCAACTGACATAGCAACCATAATCCAAGGAATAAACAACACTGACATTGTTTTCCACCAAAGTGAACTCCCCTCTTTGGATGTGCAAACACAAAATGATGTGTTCATGATCATAGCTCAAACAATACCATAGGGATAAAGATAACTCTTGTAGATACTGGTTCTTCCCTTAATGTATGTAGTGTGAACCTTCTAGATAGGCTTGTAATTGATCAATCAAACCGTCAACCTGATTCTTTATCCATTAAGGTATTTGACAATGTCAAAAAGAAACTAATATGGGTGATCATTATACCTCTTCATGTTAGAATGACCACATTGAATACACCAATCCATTTTATTCCTTATGGACTTTCATGTACTCTTATCTTAGGAAGACTGTGGTTTCTTCCAATGAATGGTGTGCCTTCCACTCTTCATCAAAAAATGAAATACATTCACAACAACAAAGTATACACCCTTGACACTGATCCTAAGCCTTATAGTGTCTTACAGCTTGAGAAACATAAATAAAATCCCTTACACACATCAACATCAACTACACATGTGGAACCCCTACAACAACAAAACAAATAACAAAACACGAGGCTATTAAATGATGATTGGGGTTCCTTATACTTCACACAAACATTCATGGGAGAGCACAAGATCATAAACAAATATTTCCATATGAGAAATGAAAAAGTAGTCATGTCAACACAAAACTCAAATAATCCTTTGAATGCATCTACCTCAACCACTCTAGAACAAAAGAAAACAAATTACACAACAACCATTGACGAAGTTGATCACCAACAACCACCTGATCCAAAAGTAATGAAAAATATTTGTGGAAAATATTATGAACTTATGAAACAACTTGGATATAATGGAAAAGGATTTAGTCACTAGTACACAAACAACAATATATGACTAAATAAACTACTAAAAATTGCATATAAATGACTAATTTTGGTCACGTGACCATTAGTAGTTTATTGCCGGTCATTTATAATGCGACCAAATTTATGACTAAACTATTTTAGTCATTTATTTAGTCATTGATTTGTAGTCATTGATTTGGTCATTAATTTGGTCATTGATTTAGTCATTGATTCAATCATTGATTTAGTCATTGATTTAATTGTTAATTTAGTCATTGATTTAGTCATTAATTTAGTCATTGATTTAATTGTTAATTTAGTCATTGATTGTTATTAACTAGTCATTTATTTAGTCATGGTAGTGATTTATTTAGTCATATATTTAGTCATTAATTTAGTCATATATTTAATCATTAATTTAGTCATTAATTGTTGTTAACTGGTCATTTATTTAGTCAAGGTAGTCATTTATTTAGTCATATATTTAGTCATTTATTTAGTCATATATGTAGTCATTAATTTAGTCATATATTTAGTCATTAATTTAGTCATTACTTTAATCATTTATTTAGTCATTATTTTAGTCATTACTTTAGTCATATATTTAGTTATTTAGTCATTTAGTCATATTTAGTCATTAATTTAGTCATTTTATTTACTAGTTTTCATTAATTGGTAGTAAATATAATCACGAAATAAATAATTTATTAAATACCATAAATTTTATAATGTAAAACTAATATAATATTAAATTTGACCTAAAACATAAAAGTAAATAAAAATATTGCATATGTGTATAAGCTACAACATACTAAAATTAAAAGATTGATTCAACATCATGATAAATAAAGGTAATCTACAATAAAAAAAATTAATGCAAATATATATCAATATATATATCAAGTTATAAAATGTCAAGTGTCTAAGAGTATATATGTAAATATAATAAAAAATGTCAAAGTTGTCTAAGAGTTTCCAACTCTTTCAAATACACCATGATAATTAAGATCCCTGAACAACATATTCAAAATATTGCATAAAATAGTGAGCCAAGATGTCTAGCAACTAGTACATGATAAATATGTTCAACTATGTCATTTTTTGTAGATATTTTAGTGGCCACTGTGTGAAGGTTCCTTCTTTCTCTTTCAGACGAACAGCTCCATCTATTTTGTCTTCATAAACAAGGGGTATGTTACTCGTGACCTTTAAAATGTTTACATTTGCATCCATTGTTCCTTTCAAGTTGACTCCATGTATAATAGATAGGGAATGAATCCGCCCAATGCCCACAACATCACCATCTAATGGATCCAACACCTTAACTTTATCTCCTTCTTTGAGTTTATCAATACATTCCTACAAAAAGAAAAAAATAACACATTATAACATAAACTTACATAAAGGCTTCCAACAAATAACACATTATCCATGTTCCTACTAAACTTGCATAAAGGCTTCCAACAAATTTTTATGCATAAATAAAATAAACTAATAAATTTGTATAGTTTTATCTTTAGATTAAAGCAACTACATGTAGCTTAATCAATATCTCATTCAGACAAATAAAAAATTGTAAGATTTAATATTCAATACCATAGAACACAGAAAATACGATAAAATGTGTTCATTGAGGTCATCACAGAACTCATCGTGTTTGGAGAAGCAAACTGTTTTCCACTCAACATACTAGTAGCTGATCTTTCTACAAACCCATTCTCATCAGCCTGCTTGTGCATACACAATCAATAAAATTCCACAAAAGTATGGTAACAATCAATAAAATTCCACAGAATAAGTACATTAACCAAAGAAACTAAATTTAATACTGGAAAAATGATTGAAAACTATAAGGCTTCTCAAAATCAATCTGCTTTTGGGCTATTAACATGGCCCTCTAGTTAAAACTATTATAGGCTGCTATGGCGCTACAAGCTTATTTAGTATAGCAATTGTAATCAGGATCAATTAAAGACCAAGCTAAGTGGTTTGTGACCTCTTGTTGATTAGAATGATGTATGTTATCAGCACATTAAAAATAAGCCAGGTCTTCACCAATTATGCAATCATCATTAGCAGCATATCAATTACCCATTAGTTATGTAGTCATGCAATCATGCAGTTAGTTGTGCAATCATAGTTAAAAATCAGTCAATTACTCATCAGTTATGTTGTCATGCAATCAGTTATTGTCATGTCCCCTTTTCCAAATTAGAACCATGGAGAGACCTCTAGCATATCATCATTTCTCATAGGCTAAAGGATAAATCAAGGGAAATGAATGATAATATTATTTTAAGTTGGGCCTAGTAATATAATATTTATGGGGCAACTTAATAATATTTGATCTATAACATATGCAAATGTACAAACTACCAAAAACTTTAAATTTTACAAACTTAATTAAATTGAGGAAATCAACCATTTCTTCATCTAATATAGCTCCATATGCATCTGCATAATTTTCAAAAGTAAACCTACCAAAATAAAAACTATTTGCTACTCTGATTGAGTAGAGAATTATAATTTTTGATCAATGTTTAGGTAACCACTGGCTTGATGATAAGTGTGATCACAAGATCAAATGAGAAAGCATTTTTGAGATAATTTGTGCTTCCAAAAGGTCTAGAGCATCTGTAATGTACAAATGATGTCTTTCTATATTATATTCCCAAGTATCCCTTTTTAGTTTTTTAATCATTTTGATCCACCTATTAGCATACCTATTGGTTAATAGAATAACTAGAATCTCACTTGGCAAATAAGTGGATCTATGGGATCTATTGTGATGACTACAATAATTTTGAGATCTCTAGTTAAAGCATCAACAAGGAAATTATTTTCCCATTTAACCCATTGTATATCAAAGTTATAACTCTAGAACTCAAAATACCATCCAGCAATTCTCCCTTGGGCTAAATCTATGTTTGTTTTTTTCCTTAACAAATTTCTTATTGGCTAACTATTTGTTTTGCTTGCAAAATGTTTGGGCTTGAGGAATATTTTAAGATTTTCAATTCCTCTTATAACAACCAAAATCTCCGTCTTATATATGTGTTAGTTCTTTTTACTTTGTGAAAATGTATGAAACTTGTATCCACAAATTTCGCTTTTCCATCTAGAAATTCTTGGCTCAACATTACTGACCATGTATCAATTGAAGCATCTGCGTTGAGAACTAAAGAAATACCCCACTTGTGGCATTTGGAACCACACATTCAAACACTTAAACATGTTTGAAGTGATGTGAATGCATGTGAGGAGTACTAAATGCAAGTAAAAGGTTTGTAAGTAGTTAAATGAAGTGCTTATTGATTATGAATTACTCGTGCCTTTACGATCAAGCAAACTTATGATGTATTAGAGGTTCCCAAATTCTCATTTGATTGTCCATGTCACTTGTCCTTTGCTTGATGAAATACCTAAATTTAAAGTTTTTGGTAGTTTGTACATTTGCATGTGTAAAACTTGGAGTAAAACTATATAGATACTTAATGGTTTCAAAAATCTCTATCAAAGGTTTTTCTAGAAAATTTGTATTATTACACTTAACACTTTTGCAGAGAGTAGTTGCATGAAGGAAATCGATAATTAACATCAATCAATAGCAGTGATTTAGTTTCACTCCTTTTAAGTTTTCATATATTTTTGTTAATTTATGTTATGTAATTTAGAAGTTGAACCATCTTTTGTTAATATATTGTGCAAAAGAGCAATTAAGGGAGCACAATTTCAATGTTCATGCAAAATAGCATTGAGATGGAAAACAATAGCTTCGGAGAATAAATTTTATCATAGCAGTCTGTGGCCACACATTTCTCGCTAATTTATATAAATAATGTATTCCCCATTAATATTGTTTTAGTAAAACCATAGATAAGTCATCTGGTTCTGGCACAAAGAAATCAATTATTGATCACTCTCTAGTCAATATGACTTCTAAGAGTAAATTTAAACCAGACCAAGTAATCCAACTAATTTGCTACAAGACATGATAAATTAAGACCTACTCAAGCTGTTGGCTTTTCCCTTAGCTTGCTTAAACAAACCAGAATTCAATAGTAATACATAAGATTGATTACTATAAAATTATCAACAAATCTTGTGGTTGTAACTAGCAACCAATTTACATGTTTTACTCTCTAACAGTTGAAATTTTTTAATTAAGATCAAGCAAACAGGAAATATTCTATACACATAATATCATTTAACGGAATTGAGAGCCATAGAGTTACATGGAAGTGAAATTCCATGACTAAGAGAATCTGAATGTGCATGTTGGAGGAGGTAACCAAGGGCATCAACAGTGAGAACATAAAGAAAAGAGGCAAGAGGGCAGCCTTGACGAATGGAATTTTGGAGGAATTGGGGGGATAAAACTCCTTTAACAGCCACTCTTGCACTAGCATCCATGAATAGCATTCAAACATGAGTACAAAAGTTAGGACCAAACCCCAGCCATTGCAGCATTTGAGGATGAATGACCAACGTATTTGATCATAAGCTTTATGAAAATCAAGCTTAAGAATCAAAGCATCCTGAGAAGTTTGACGAGCCCATTCAGAAGGTTATTCATCCAAAATACAGCTGAAGACATTAATAATTTATTCGATATCCTTGATTTTTTTTGTGAGGTTTCGGGCTCCAAATTAGCAATGCACAAAACTGAATTTTGGATGATTAGTCCCAACCCCCGATCACCTTGGATTCCCCAAGAATGGAAGGAGATCAAACATGGTGACATTACTCGGTATTTAGGCATTCCTTTTGGGCTGGGAGTTTCCTTGAAAGATATGTGGAGATGGTTTTTTAACAAGTTTAAAGTCAAGCTCCTGGGATGGACAAATAAATTTCTTTCAATGGCTGGGCGTATACAAGTGGCCAACAAAGTCCTCTTAGCTAGTCATGTCTATACCTCCTCATGCTGGCTGCCTTCTAAAACTTGTTATAATCAGCTTACCCAGCTTATTCGCAACTTTATTTGGTCTAAATGGGGAAATAAAAAAGGTATGCCTGCCACTTCTTGGTCTCATTGTATACTTCCTAAGGATAAGGGTGGATTAGGAATTATAGATCCTTTTATTCAAGGGATATGTCTTTCAGCTAAATGGATAGGTAGAGCTTTGGATGGCAACACCCCTTGGAAATCTTTGATCAGATACTGTATACAAACAACAACCTCTGGCAAAGCTTGGAGTTCCATTCAATGGACTGACAAGATCCTCTTGGCACATCACTTCAAACTCCACGGATCTGCCCTACTTAATTGTATTTGGAAAGCATGGCAAATAGTTTCTCAAAAACTATCTTGGTCTAACCAGTCATTCAGCCATGGGCTCAGTTTTGCATCTTCCTCAATTTGGTGGAATCGATTGATACAAGTTAATAACCAGCCCCTTGCCAAGATTCCAAGGATGAAAGCTAAATGACTTTTCAAGAAAGGTATCTGAGTGTTCAGTGACCTATGGGATCCCACTAGTTTTACATGGAAATCATGGCAGCAGCTCAAGATATGCTTCAAACTCAATAATAAAGACAAGCTCATTGTTTTGGAAATCCAGAATATGGTCCCTCCTAACCTTTCTATCCTCATGGCCACTAGCTGTCACTCTAGTTTTTTTAAATATTGGAGGTGGCCTAATGGCAGCAGTATCTGAACTTTTCCTCTCAAGATCCTTTATAAACAATTGATTCCTAGTTTGTCTCTTTCAAACTAACTTAACTCTGGAGATTTAACTTCAGAAGATCCAAGTGGAATCAGCTTAGCTTGCAAATTTGGAAATCCAAAGCAGATGCACAATCACAACTCACAGCATGGAAAATTTTGCATGCCAAACTCCCAGTTGGTGCTCGCCTCAAATTCATTAACCCACCTCCTCCTTGTCCTTTTTGTGGAAAGGTTGAAACTCTCAAACACTGTTTCTGGTTGTGCCCCCATGCTAAAAAGTTGTGGACTGCCCTTCTTTCAGCCTTGCCTGCCCTATTTCACTTCCCTTGGTCATGGAAATCCACTCTCCTCGGATCCTCGGTGTTACATAATGTGATTTCCAACTCTTCCAGGCTTATCATTCTAAAAGTCATTTGGAGGATTTGTTGCCAGGCTGCGTTAGCTCACACCTTCTCTCCCTTTGTAATAGAATTATCATCTATTTGTACCAATTTGTATACTCTTTTGCTGTGGCTAATTGATGATCTAGAAAAGAAGGACAATGCTCACTACCTGCAAGCAAAGCAGCTTTTATCTCAGCTACAGGTTCAATTAATCATCTATGCATTCATGGTCTAGAGAAGAACTGATTCGTATTCCTTCTGAGTGGAGTCTTGGGTGCATTCATTAGTCAATTGAGATAGAGGTCATAAGGAATTCTAAAGGATTGTGGTAAGAACTTTTTTGTCCATTCAAGTGTTTTCAATCTACATTATGTTTCTGAGTTGTCTTCCTACGTTGAAAATATTTTGGACTTTTCATTGGCTGAGGTCAGTAAGTCATGGCAAATAGAAATTTGGCATTCGTAACTTTCTATAATTGCAAATAATTCAGTTATGCCTGTGTGTTCATTGAAAGCCTATGCAAAGCTTTCTTTTAACTGGTTTTCATATTATAAAAGAAGCCAACTTTTTATTCTGAGATGCAGATTTTTATTTGGTGTATAAATCAGATAAAAAAGTCACTTTTTTTCTTTGTGCTACAATACAAGTAGGTGTCTCTTTTGGATGGCAGTTCCAAGTTGCAAGATTGTCAACGTAGTTTCTAGATTGAGATTATAATTAGAATGAAGCAGTATTCAGTTATGTTTGAGAGCAGGTTGAAGAAGTTATGTGTTATGTATTAAGAATTATATGATTCTGAAGTTGGTGTTTCAGCATCTTGGAGTTGGTGTTGATTGGCTTCTGGAAAATGAAGAGAGAATAATGGATGTTTAAGAATACCTTGAACATTGTTAGAATGAGAGTTTGAGGAAAAATAAGTCCACTCTAGCAATTAGAGAAATCATAAAGGAAATGTGCTAAAGTAAAAGCATCCTATAATTTCATCATAGTGCATTCCAAAAGAAAATAAAGCAATGCCAAAATATTCTCCATTAAGTTTTCCACTTCAAAAGAGCTTCTCATATAAATATTTGTGTTCATGTCAACACATGTTATCTTTTGTGTTTCACTGAGTTTCCAAGACGTAGGAACACAATTTTGATGACAACAAAAAATTGTGGTGGACAGCTAGTAAAATAACTTAGACAAACTAAAAGCAGCATAAACATTTAAAAATAAATAAAATGGGCTGAATTTGCAATGACAACCCTTATAAATTTTTGAGGTTTTTAGCATTTTTTTCCTAGAAATTTCACCTTTTCTTTTTTCATGTGTCAAATGGAGCATTCTATCTGGTCCTAAAAATGGAAATGTCCCCTCCAAGTCTATGCTTTTATACTTTTTCATATTTCTATAATGAGCTGCAACAAGTCAACTTCTTACAAATATTTTACTCTAATTTTCTTCATCGTCAAGCTTGCATTAAGGTTATTACTCATTACAACTCCAAGAATAAAAAGCATACAAGAAAATGCAAGTTTATAAACTCTTTGTTGCTAAACAAGTATGACTAAGGAGATAGAGTGTCATTTTCATGTGTTAATGACAACAATGAATTGTTAGACTGACTTATCTCTAATTTCTCAAAACAACCTAGATCTGACCACCAGATTTCTCTCTATCATGTAGGCAAATCAAAATGTAAAGCACAAAATTTCTGCCTGTAATTTCTATTTTCAAGTGCTGCAGATGTGACAGGTTGCCAATGGAATTAGGAAGGTTATTTAAACCTCTACAGTCTTGTATGTTCAAGTGCTGCAGCTATGATAGGTTGCCAATAGAATCAGGGGGGTTATTTAAACTTTTACACATTTCTATGTTCAAGTGCTACAGCTTTAAGTACATGTTTCCCTAAAACTGTTTTGCCTAAAGGTTTTTCCCTATCATTTATAAGCAACCAAGGAAAATACCAGAACCAAAAAACAATATTTTAGATGCTTAAAATGCACTCATTTCACATACCAAACATTTTAGAATTAAAAGCAATCATAAATGAATCTGATATACAATCCTGGTTGTGACCTATGCTCAAACCCAAGCAGCCAAAATTAAAAATTAATCTAAAGGTTTCATAGTACTCACCTCAATATCATGCACATACTCCTTGAATTCAGCATAATCACTGTCAACATTGTCCTAAAGTTGTGTAGCTTTGCTGAGAGCTCTATTGACTGCCTTGTCTATGCTATGAAATTTTTCATACATGTCTACCAAAGCATTTTATCAAACAGTTCACAGCTTTGCTGCCATGGCTAAAAGCCTAAAACAGTTTTGAACAAGCTATGGATGTTTGAAAAAAATCTATCAAAGCATAATAGTAAGCAATAGCATAGACAAGGCAGTGAACTGTTTGAAAAGATGCCTCAAAGAAATGTGGTCTCATGGTGATGGAATGCCATGATGAATGCCTATGGTGATGGATTGTCATGGCATTCCATCACCATGAGAACACATTTCTTTGAGGCATCTTTTCAAACAGTTCATTGCCTTTTCTATGGTACAACATTTTTCATACATATCTACCAAAGCATTTTATCAAACAGTTCACTGCCTTGCTGCTATGGCTAAAAGCCTAAAACAGGTGCTTTCCAACAAGCTATGGATGCTTGGAAAGATCTGTCAAAGCATAATAATAAGCAATAGCATAGACAAGGCAGTGAATTGTTTGAAAAAATGCCTCAAAGAAATGTGGTCTCATGGTAATGGAATGCCATGACAATCATCACCATGAGATTTCATTTCTTTGAGGCATTTTTTCAAACATTTCACTACCTTGTCGATGCTACCACATTTTTTATTCATGTATACCAAAGGATTTTATCAAACAGTTCACTGCTTTGCTGCTATGGCTAAAAGCCTAAAACAAGTGCTTTTGAACAAGCTATGGATGCTTGGAAAAAATCTATCAAAGCTTAATAGTAAGCAATAGCAAATACAAGGTAGTGAACTGTTTGAAAAAATGCCTCGAAGAAATGTGGTCTCATGGTGATGGAATGGCATGATGAATGCCTATGGCTATGGATTGTGATGACATTCCATCACCATGAGACCACATTTCTTTGAGGCATATTTTCAAACAGTTCACTGCCTTGTCTATGCTATGACATTTTTCATACATATCTACCAAAGCATTTTATCAAACAGTTCACTCCCTTGCTGCTATGGCTAAAATCCTAAAATAGGTGCTTTCGAATAGGCTATGGATGCTTGGAAAAAATGTATCAAAGCATAATTGTAAGCAACAAGCTATAGTCTCATCATTTTTTTTTTCGCGTGAAAATCAACACAATTTTATTTGCATTTTTCTATAGGTTTTAAACATGTTTTTTGGCGATTTTGCAGTTTTAAATGGGAAAAAATTGTTGACCAAAAGGTCATATTGTTTCAAAAAATCAGGGAAAAAATTGTCTAGCCTGCAGATTTTTTAAAAATCATGATTAATCAAGTTTTTTTGCAGATTTATGTTACTATGGTTTAAATAACCTCCTTAATTCCATTGGCAACCTGTCATAGCTGCAACCTTGAACATAGAAGGGTGTGAACGCTTAAATAACCTTCCTGATTCCATTGGCAACCTGTCACAACTGCAGCACTTGAACATGGTACATAAAGAAATAACAATCTTCTTCATTCAAATAACTAAGGGGCAGTGAGTGAGTTTGTAGAAGAGTGTGAAGTTAATGAGAAGGGTGCAATCACTTTGAATGGTGAAGAAGATCAAGTAAAATGGATAAGTGAATTTCCAAGAAAGGAAGAGTTGATGGTGAATGGCCTAGTGAAGGCTAGAGGAAAAGAATTTGGGAAGTCTCCAATTGGGATGGAGCAGAAAACAAAGAATATGGATTGGATAGGGGTTGTGTATGCTACTGTGCAGGTTATTTTAAGCATGGGAAAGCTGAGAAAAGTTGTGAGGAGGAAAATGGAGAGGCAGCGAATGAAGAGGATTGTTTGCTATTTCTTTGTTTTGATGATTTTGATGATGGAGGTTAAGCCAAGAGTCAAGATGAAAGGTGAAGCACATAGTGTGGTGTTGTGTGAACATGTTGAGAATGTTGGGAGTAGTTGGTTAAGGTTTGTAAGTGCAGGTCTAAGATTGATAGTGCAAATCCAAGGAATCAATGCAAGCAAGGGGATGCTACACATGGACAAGACAAAGCCAAAGGTCAAGATGAAGCATCTACAAGGAGTATCAGAGGATGGAGATCCAACTTTGTTGTAGGTGAGGCTTCCAAGAGACTTGGAAGAATTTTCAAGCTAGGGTGTATGGTGCAGGAGCACCCAGTACACACAGTTTCAACAATTCATCCTTTGAAGGAAGGCATTAGGAATTTAGGGGTATTTGAGTAAATTAATGTTAAATAAGGTCTTTGAGACTATTATTCATGTAATTGGGGGGTTTTTAAGGTTAGTTGTTCCAAAAGTGCAAAAGGTTGCATAATATTGTGTTTATTGTTAACAAATTGTCAAACAATGCAAAATTAAGCAATGTAAGGGTTAAGGTAGTTTTGTGGTCAATTATAGGAGTTTCATGGGTAGTTTGGATTGGAAAATGTTTAAATGGCCTCTTGAAGGCTCGAGAGGGGTGGGTTGAAGCACTTTGAAGAACAAAATTAATAAAATCTCTATTTTTCTTAGTTATTTTCTGGCTTTTTCCTTCATTCCTAGCATATGTACTGGTCTGTGCAGCAAGAACTGGTCATAAATGATTTGATTCTGATATAGGATTGTTTTTCCTTTGTTTTGAATTGTTTCTTGAGGGATAAACTTGTATTTCAAGTAACTTAGTGACTGAAATTTGAAGACTGGTCAGAAAACAGGGATGAGGGGTTTGAGCCTCAAAATGAGTTGAAAAGGCCATTCCACCTTTCTGTAAATATTGTTTATTGGTGGAATGGTCCTGTTAAGTGTAGGAGTAGGTATTGGAATGTATTCTTGCACTGATAAAGAGATGTGAGGAGCCTGAGAACGCTGGCCCAGTATAAAAGACAGATTTTATGCCTTTTAAGCATAGCTAGGATAAGGTTTTTTGAGTTGTGTAAGGAAAATAGGATGGAAGTTGTTGGTTTTGGTGTTTTTGGGTATACTTAGATGTGTTTCAATGATTTGAGAGGTTGAGGAAGATCTGGGGTGAATAGAAGTTAGAAACCCTATGGTAAAGGGGTGAAAAGAGTGGAAAATAAGGTGGCTTACAAAAGAAGTGTGTGCAAAACGTGAGGGTAGTCAAATATTAATATGTGTTGAGCATGTTCAGGTGGAAATATGAAGGATTCAAGTGGTTTTAGGTCTGCAAGTGATCTGGGTATAGAACTTTCAATAAGCCCTAGTTTTTAGGAAGGAAAAGGAGGGTTTGTTGGAGCAGTAGTATAGAAGGGTTGTATGGAGGTTTTGATCAGTGAATCTTTTTTTTTGTGCCACAATTTATGACTATCCAAGAGTTGGTAAGGTGAAAGGTAGTTTAAAAGATACTTTGTTTGTAAATGTGGGCTAATTCTACTAGCCCTTGGACACGGTGTCTTAATGTTTCTCTATGTTTTGACAAATGAATCTTACTTATAAGCTTGGAACTATTTTTTTGATGGAATATGGATGCTATATGGATGATCAATGGGTGTTCTTACAGTTTTCTTTGAGGAATTGGTCTTTCAGTTGCTCAGTTGTGAATTGGGAAGCCATAGAGCTGACCCTATGGAAGTTGTGCTAGTTATTTGATTTTGAGTTGGTGTTTGGTTTTCAAAGCTTGGTTGAATGTTCCTCCACCATGCTCTACATCAAATGTGCTAGGGGTTTTGGACTTTGGACCTGGAAGATTTGGTTTTGAGGCAATATTTGTACCCAGGAATTTTGGGTTAGACCTTGTAGAAGATGATGGTTACTTGATCTGTTTTGTTCATGATGAGAACATTGGGTATGGCTCTAGGCTTCTAGCTTACCTACATTCAGTTCTTTTGAGTCCTGACTTGTCTTATATGTTTTCTTGAGAGATGATAAGAAGTAAATAATATTTATATGAGGGCTATTGCTTATGAAATACATGATGAGTAGGTTGTCCAGTGCAGGCCACTATTTCTAGAGATCCAGTCTTTAACAAAATGGCTCAGATAATAAAAATACCATAGGCAATAATGAAACCAGGACCTAGATAAATCTTAGTATTAATCGCTACATAAATGAAGATTACCATTCATATATACAGTAAAAGAAAAAGCAATCTTGAAATAATCATTTATAAGTCTTCCATATGCGTATTATGAGATTGCAAATTGGAACTTCTAAGGTATAGTTTCCAATAGGAGTAGGATTCTTTCAAGGCTTAAAACCATTGCAGGCATCTACCAGTGTTATGTCATCCTCATGGGTAGTGCAATAGTTATTCCACCATTTTTAATAGGCAAGCAGATTCTTAGAAGTGCATAAGTAATCTTTGGTTGATCAGAAAGTGATTTATTGCATAATATAAACAAATGAGATTAAGTGAGTTGTTTAGAGCATTCTCAGCTATTTTTCTTTCAAAAATAAGGATAATTACATTAACTTGTGCCTAACATGGTGTTTGGTCGCTAAATAATTTGTTTGGTGTTGGAGATGATGGGTTTGAAGGAGATTGAATGCACTGCAAAAGTTAAGTGAAATGATCAATGGTTCCAGCTCTTTCCTGTAGATGATGTTGCTTTACATTGTTGCTTTGTTGCTACAAAGTGCTCCCTATCATCCTTGGAAACATTTTTTGAAGTTGGCATTTATGGTGTAGATTTGTTTACAATCTGCTGAAATTGTGAAGTGAGATAAGATGAATGATCACGAGTTTTGAGATCAAGCTTCTTGTACCCAAGCCTTGTATGAATGAGCATACAAACTACAGAAAAGGATTCAATTGTTGTGTGTTGATACCACTGATTTGGGTTCCAGGGATTCTCAAGAGACAACTACTCAAATTGGCTGAAATGTGTTATGAACAGAAGCAAATTATGGAAATGATAGAAGTGTAGAATATTATTGAGCAAGCATTAAAGAACAAGAGAATTTCAAGAGAGCGAAGACACCATGTTGGAAATATAAATTGCAATATTGTATTATGCAAAAATTTTATACAGCATCCTAGAGGCTGGATGTGTTACAAGATGTGTATCTGCTCCTATCTCAATATTAACCTATAAATCTTCTAAAATACTAGCTATGAGACATTAATAAACAAGTGTGGAAAACAAAGGAACATCTTGCCAATTACATGAAAGACAACGATTTGTATTCAGTTGATTCATTTCTTCTATTTTTTCATTTTTAGGAAATATAATAAAATAGTTTGGATGCCACAGAATGTCCATTTTTTCTTGGAGAGTTCCTCAAGTTAACAGTGAATCTGACATATGACGTGAAGTAATGCCATTGCACCATGAGTCAAACAAATTCATAGATCCTGCTGAATCAATTTCTTTGAATTGTCTAAAATTTGAATGGTTGATTTCATTTCATGGTGTTTAGAAGTAAAGCCTAAAACTAGCTTGAAATAATGGTGATTGGAGAGGGTGTCCATTTTAACATTGATTTTGTTTCTGGTTATCCTATTTTGGGGTAGTAGTTGTTGGATTCTCAGATGAATATTAATGTTTTTTTATTATAGTAGACTAGAGAGTATTAGCCATTGATTTCATGTACTCCTACCATGAATGCTTGATGTCATCAGCTTAATGTTTTTGGTTTTGTGTTATTTTTCGCACTATTTCATGAATGCTTGATGTCTTTGATTCAGGTTCTTGAGCTTTCCCTTTGAAAAGCCTTGGTATACTTTCAGCATCCATCTCTACAATTGCTTTGATGGAAAAGCAATTCAACTAGGGAGGACTGTTATGAGCATTTTTGTTCTATGCAAATAATGGTATTATTAGTGTTATGATTGAAAGTTTCTATTAGATTGAAAAATAAATGTGTTATCTATACAGGGAAAAGGTAATTCTTAAGTTGTGTAAAAGGGGACTACAAAATAGGTAACTTGAAGTTTCTTACTCAAATGTAAATAGGCAAAAGTTTAAAAAGGAGACAAAGGGGAAAAATGCACAAGTTCATTATGATACTGTTTTGTCCAATGCAGTGTCATACCGTATTAAGAATTTGGTCCAAGTCAAACATCCATACCCGCTGTGGAAACTCATTCTTCTTTTATCCTTTGAAAGTCTAATTTCTGGTGATGGGTGAAGTTCTGATTTGCTGTCAGTTTTTGTAGAAAAAATTTAAAAACTAGATATTTCAGAATTTTGGTATTCATTCATTATTTATATCAAGGTTTTCAAGTTTTCAAGCAGGGTTTCTACTTGGGCTTGACATCAGTTGCAGCTAGCTAGAGACAATCACTTCAATAATCAAAGGATGCAATTGGTGAGTCAATCAAAGATGGTCCATGATCTGCCTTCTGTGACTTCTCAAGACTATTTATGTGAGGTGTGTGCTCTCGGGAAGTATCCACTTAAGAAATTTGAAAAGGGAAAGGCATAGCATGAAAAGACTAAAATGCAAATTGTTTACAGTGATCTGTGTATCCAAACATGTGAGCCATCCCTAGCAGGGGAAAAATACGTCTTAACCTCCATGGATGATTTTCAAGACATAATTAGGTTTATTCTTTGAAATAGAAAAGCCAAGTACTAGGTAAGTTTAAGGAGTTTGGCTACAGTTGAAATTAGTATGATCAATCTATCAGAGTTCTTTGGACCAATAATATAAATAACTCCTTTGATCATTTTTGTATAAGCATGATATTATTTGTCAGCTGATTGTGTGATATAACCCTTAGTGTGGGCAAAATAAATAAATGCACCCTTAATTATGATGAGCACATCGAATATATTTGGTAATTAACTATGATTATATATCAATCAAATCCACATGCAAGTGGGCAATTAAAAATAAACTAATAAGATGGATAGCTGGAACAGCTAAAAATTGTAATTAGAAATGAATTAAAAGCAGGTGGATAGTTGGAATATTTGGTAAGGGTAAATAGAACTAAATTAAAAAGTATTTGGATAGCTAGAAATTCAATATGTTATTGAAAGATTTTTAACCTGTATATACAAGCCTACCTTATGCAAGTGGTTATTCAATAATATAATAATAGACTTAGAGCCATGCGAGTTGATATTGAAGCCTAACAATCACAGCTTTCCCCATCTATTTTGTATGTTCTATATTTTTAGATTACTCATCCATTGCTGTAGTCACTGTATATATCTTATAGACTTCCTTTGCCCTTACCTCTGATACATCATGACCTATTTTACCGACTTCTACAAGGTGTTGTCATTTATATATTTTTAGCAATAGTTTAAACTCTTTTTTCCTATTTCATTCTGCTCATGAAATCTTCCTTTTGGTGCTATTTTTGGTTTGAACAGGTAAACTATTTATTAGATCTGGATACATTTTCCATATGCATTCTTTTGTAGAGTCTTCTACAAGCATTGATCTACTAAAGAGTACTGGCTTTTGGAATTTGACTGTGGTCTTATTTTCTATACATCTTTGTTTTGTTACTAGCAACATTGTCTGGTATCTTTGCTTTCTATCTCTAAACTTGAGATCAAACAAATTCTCAGCAGTTGCATACCAGAAGCTGGATCATGTACTCCCCTGCTATTTTCCATCTACCTCATAGGCTTGCCCCAAATAACTCTGTTGTTCTAATTCTTCTATAAAAGTGTTGATTCAATTTCTTCCATCAATCTTCAGCTATAAATTTGTTTTGCTTGATTATCAATTCAATTCTATTTTTTATTTAAACTTTTGCTTTGCATCTGTTCATTTTTTATTGAAAGATAGTTCAATAAGGTCCTGAAGCTCCACCCAAAACTCCAATTGGGTTCAGTTCCTCAACCAAAAGTTCCATGACTAATGACAACAACAAAATGTATTTTAAATTTTAAATCCTAGCTTTTGCAGATATGAATAAGATGCTCCACCATTACATGGACAACAATGGACCACTAGTTTCATTCTCTTAACTGCTTTAATTGTCCAACCCACTTTTTAATTAGGCACCAAGATATTGATTCCCCACTTTGATGGCACAATTGATGAGGATAAGCTAGATGCTTGGGTTTGCAGTTTATAGTTGTATTTTAAGACAATAAAGTCTCATAGAGCTGCAACAAATCATAATAGTAAAGGTCCATAAAATTAATCATGATTCATGCCTACATTTGGTGGCAATCTCACATAAAACTTCTAGAGGGTACAGAATGATCAGAAATTAATACTTGGACAAATCAATTGCTTAAGGATGGTTAAGTGTATAAACTCGCTTCTATTGGTCCTTTGCACTCTTGTAGGTTAAAAATTAAATAGGTCAACCAGCAAAATCAAAGTATTTAATGCTGACAAGATTTTGCTTAAAGCAATCAAATCTTATATGATGCATATTATGATGTTTCTGACTAGCTTGAAGGACTCCTTTGAGGTCCATTGAACACTTCTTGAGCTAACAACAAATTCTTTGTTGCCCTATCAACCACCCTTTGAGTCACCTTAGATAGCTTTCACAAAATAGTTTCTAGACACTTTGATTCTGTGATGGAAAATACCTTGGATACCTAATGCCCTTTTAAGAATCTATCCCACCTTGATAGCCACAAGTCATCATTTATAGATACATACAAGCTTCTACAGATATACCAAAAGAATGCTTTGCTTACCATACATGAATAAGAGACATAGAATCACAATAGAAAAGGAATCCAAATCTATTTTCTCACTATAAAGATGATTCCCCAGTCTTACCTGTAAAGCTATGTGTTGTTGAGCCTGAGCTAAGACATTCTCTTGGTCTGGTTTTGGTTGACCACTGCTATGAGAAGGAAATAAGATGGAATCAATTAGATTGTCAGAAGTGCAGATTAAAAACAAATAATATAGATTCAATTGTATTATAGCCTCATGCATATCTATACCTGGCTGGAGCACGGTGAACAATCAAAGTTTTATCTCCCAATTTAGGGAAGCACATGCAATGTCTGTCACAGCTGGATCCTAATATTTTTGATAAAAGTAATTAGCATCTTGAATATGACAAGAAATAATGATGCTTGTGTCTGAAAATGCCATTTCAAATAAAATTTGTTAAGAACTTACAAAAATATCAGCATAAAGGCTCACCTGGTAGATGCAAAACCCATAACCTTTTGAATTCCTGGTATCTCTATCTTTACATTCACCTATGCATTCACCTGTGTTGTATGTAAAATTTCAGATCTTTTTCATCTTGTCTACTGTGATATCAAAAACATACTTAAAACAAATGTGAAAAATTTGAAGGTTCTTATTTAAATTCACCATTCTCATAACTAAATTTCTTGTGTATTCGCAGTCACACCACCATATAATTTGAGAACACTAATTGTATCAATCTATTGAGATAGAAAATGAAAATAGAATATTAATTTACAACAATTTGTTTTAGAACCAGTTTGTTTTGCATAAAGATCTGGGGTTTTTAACAATATTAACAATATTGCCTGTTTGCTTGCAAATGACCCATGGGTTGAAGAAAATAGAAACTAGGGCATAATATTTTCTGCATATCCTTATCATTAAAACACCAATACAATGGCCACTTCCCGCCACGCCCATTGTAAGCTTTCCCACGAAAAGAAGCTGCATCCCGAGTGCAACGCCGCGGCTATAGAAGAAGATAAGAGAGCTAGCTCAAAACCATCGAAAATATGGGAAAAAACAATAGTTTTAATGGCTATAGCAGTAGATGTGAGAGAGCCAGCGAAAAAATGAGAAGAAACATTAGTTTTAATTTTAGGGAAAATTGGTTTCCATAAGAAATGTGATAAAAATTATTAATCTTAGAATATTTCCAATGAAAATATTATTGTAAATTAATCCTAGAAATTTTTAGGGAAAGTTGGAAAATCTTATAAGCACTACATTTATTCATAACAAACATAAGTCTAGAGGAAGATAAAAGCTTGAATAGAAACCTAACAATCAATATTGCATAGTATTGAACCTACTCCATTATTGAACTATATCATAGTCTAGATGATCAACAAAGAGAGACCCACATGCTAGAAATGGTATTGCAGGATAGAGGAGGGATGTCTCTTATTAAATGGCTTGTAAATGTGTGGCATACACCAAATCTATGTCGTAAATTATAGAAGAAAAAAAAAATTTAGGCATGTTCTAAAGTCTTAAAATAATATATATTCCCTTTAAATTAATCCTTCAAAAGACTTTAGCTAGTTCTTCACATTTGGCTTTTAAGTGGGCGTGACTATAAAAAGACAATTACATTTTTATTAAAAAGGGACAACACATCATACTATTAATTTTTAAGAAAATAATACTCTATTCTCTAGCAATTCACCATGGGAATCACTACCATGACAAATTCACCAATAGCAATTCACCTCGACTGAAAATTCATCATCGCAGAGAAAATTTGATTTGAATTGTGGTGGTGAATTTTCTCGCACCTATAAGTATACTTTTATGAAATAAAAGTAATTAAAAATATGTTTTTTAATTCTACTCGTAGAACTCATTGTTGTTGGCCTTAGATTTTCATGTATTGTGTGCAGCCCTTAACACCATTTTTAATTAATATAAAATTTATTAGACTATATAGACATAAGTCTAGTTGCATACATAGATTCTAAATTATGTATTCTAAAAGGAAATTGACATGAAGGTGAAAATTCTCATAATTAGAAATCATGCAATAGACATTATTAATAAAAAATAGTAATTATCATAATTCTAGTTGTTTGAGATCAATTGTTCAGAAGGTTACCCGGCTAGGAATTCAACCACTAAAATATAGGAAGGGCAACCATTGGTGCGACATGTTAGACCCCACCCCCAGTGGGTAATGAAACAAATGCTAGAAAGAGGAGCTCACCGTCCCCAACTATGAGCAGTTAGCCGCCCTAATCTGCTACCATAGAATAGTAGGGCCCCCCCACCCAATTCTAGCCCACTCAATTAATGAGGGCAAGTAAAGAATTCAAATAGTTGGGAGTTCAAGAAATTCATCTCCATCCGTGCAGGGGTGCCATCCTTTCTTTACCCAAAGGGTGCGGTTAGGAAGGGTAGTCTCATCCTCCGAACTACTTAACTTTGATCCGGTGAGGACAGGCTCTTTCTTTACAGCGAACTAACGGGGCCAGTATAATCTTTCTCTTTGTCAGAGATGTCAAGCCCTAACTCGATGTCAAGCCAGTTCTGAGTGTTTTGATTTTGGCCCTTCACTGGGAGGAGCTAGTCTTATCCGACCATGCTGAATTGTTGGGTGAGGGCAAGGCTCCTTCATTGTAGTTATCCATTGATTCTCTTTTGAGCTAGACCAATAGTTAGGTCCCTCCTTCCTCCATTAGGTAGGCATCCGAAGAGCTACCCGACAACTAGAATCCCATCCCACTCGCAGGCCCCTAAGGCACAACTATAATGGGGGGGTGGGGGGTGGGTGTGAAGCACTAGCCCTACTATTCTAAGGGGGTAGATTGATTGGATTGTTCGTTCAACCAGTCAATTCAAAGCAAATTAGTTTCTCTGGATGTTTGGTCCATGCTTTGTGATTCCTTCAACTACCCTACCGAATAGTAGGGGAGGGGAGATACCCATTAGAATAGACCAGGGAGGGGAGAGTATTATAACATCACCAGGAATTGGATAGACTAGATTCTTTATGTGAGAAACATCCATCCAATCCTTTCTCGCTGGACCAAGGGGATAAAATCCAAATTAGTTCCGGAAGGTAGGACCGATAGTTCTATGATGGTCTCTCCTACAGTGCTGTAAGTGGAAGGCCCTTCGATAGCTGTTAATTCAGTATGGTCGAGGGACCTAACAAAAATAGTAGGGGCTTCTCTACATGATAGCCTAACATTGCCGGGTTGGGGCCCTAGCTGGATAGCTATAGTTGTTAACAAGGATGGTCCTATTTTCGAGGATAGCTATAGTTCCTCATTGATTCCCTAGGGTGGGAGGCAGCTAATAGGACCAGATAAAATAAAGCATGCTCAGCTCCAACTATTAAGAGGTAGGGCGGGACTGACTCCCATCCTTTGTTAGAAACTGTTACCGAACCGAGGGATAGTTGACTACCCGGGGGTGAGGGATGAAGCTTCTAGTCCCACCAGGGGTGAGGATGGAATGACTATCCTATAGTTGGATTGTTACCAGTTGAACTAGTTCATTGACTTTCTTTAACTCTATTTCTCTGAGAACTATCTAGAATTCTAGGATAGGGCCCTACACTACCTTTACGAGTCTCTATCCCTACCTCCTTTCTCGCTATTACCCCCACTTTCTTTAGGTAAATTACTCTAGGCCTCCCACAACTATCTCTAGTCTCTGGGCTCTAACTGGATGGAAGGAAGTCCTCACATGGGAACCTACACATTGGGAGGTAGGTCCTTTCTCATAAGGAACTTGGGAGGCCCAAGAACTTCCTATCTCAGTTGAAGAGCGGTCCAGTACTATTCACGATTGGAGACTAAAGTTGGATGGAAGGCAAGCTCGAGGGAGAGAGAGTTCTATAATTCCATCCTTTCTTGATCTCCTCTACCAGGTAGGAAGTTAGGGTATTGCCAGGTAGGGCCCCAGGCAAGAAGAAAGTTTCTATCTAGGACCCATACTTAATTACCACCGGGGGGTGAGGGCAAGAAGAATAGAGTGTATGAGAAACACTATATCCAAGGGTTTGCCATGTGTGGGGCTGGGTGGGGGGCTAATGTTCCTCGGCAAGACGACTAAAGAATTCAACAACTAGAACTATAGAGTAGAGGGAAACCGGTTCAATCAATAGGAAGGAAGGTAGGACCCCGATAATAGTAACATGGCCACTGAGGTTAGGTTCTATAATGTGTTTTTGATTGGTCGGAAGGGAACTATGATTCCCTCCCACCCTTGTTACGTATATAATATGGCCCCTACTATGACGACTAATTCTATATAGTTCGTGATCAATTTGAATGATCACCAGGGCCCAACCAACCTCTGCATTCATAGAACGAGGGGGGCCAACCTGCATAATCTGTTAGGGGACCAGGCTTTGACCATGTCTCCCGCTTTTCACCGCAGTACATATGGCGCAAGACCATTTCACAACTCGAGGTTGGAATGGGATCGGGTGTTTCATGTCTTGCCATAGTGCCCGGCAGGATGAATGAGGAGTCGAACCTCATGGATCAATCATCCACACCTATTCATCCAATTTTCATTGACCTTTCAGTCAAGATTCTATACGTAACATGCCTACCCCATAGAATTTTAGGGCGATAAACCTGCTAGAATAACCTGGGATGGGTGGGTAGTAGGGGCCTCCCACCCACCCCAATCAGCGAGAAAGCCCACCCCATTAGATAGTAGGGACTGCTTTCTCGATTTGATTACCCTAACCCCCACCTTAGAATAGTAGGGGAAATTTCCAATGGCCAACTAACTCCTGACAATAATGAAGGGGTGGGGGAGGGGCCAGTTCGCGATAAAGAGAAAATGGATGGGGGTGGGGTGGGGGTTTGGCTGTAAAGAAGAGGAGAATCGATCTCCAATCTTGAGAATCAATCTCGCCCCTGTGCTTCGCACCCACCCTGCCCCCCCGCCCCCCATTATATTTCAAATGGGATGGTGGGGTTGGACTGACCCAGTACTGCCTTAACCATCTCTAGAAGTATATTATAATACCGCCTTCATCATGATATTCTAGTGGGATGGATGAGTTGGGGGAGATAAGTAGATTATTAGGAGTTGAGCGAGATAGGGAGGATTGAAAAGAAGCTGATCATCGATCTCTATTTTTCCTCCCACCCACCCCGAATCATCGATATCTATAGTAGGGGCCCCCCAGGAATTCTAGTTCCGGGTGGGAGTCCCTACTATTCTAAGGAATCAGCCTGCTAGAACTATAGAGAGGGGGGGGTGCGGTTAGCAAGTGCCATTAATCCGGCTGGGAAACTAGAGTTGGGGGAATTGGAAAGGTCACTCCTAAGTGAAGCAAGACTAGTGATTGGTTGATCATTCGTAAGGCCTCGCATTTGGATCGGTATGGATCATGCTTTCCATGGTAAAGGGATCAGGATCTCAATTCCTTAACTAACACTAGCTAGCGTATTCAACCCCGGGGGAATAGAATAATAGGGCATTCAAGATTCTATACGTAACATGCCAACTATCCCCAGCTGAATAGTAGGGACCGTTGTGGTTCTGCCATTAATCAGTTCATTAATCAGTCAATTAAGTAGGCAGATTAATTAGCCTGCTACTTGAAGCTAGATTAAGCTAGAAGTAGCTAGAGTAAGGAATTGGAGCTTTCGTTTTCAACTATATTAGCAGCTAGGGCGGGGTAGGCATGTTACGTATAGAATATGGCGAAGATAGATAAATATTATAGAGAGAGCTACCTCCCCCCATATAGTTGTTCGAAGCGCTAGGGGGCTAGCAACTAAGGAGTTCCTATAGGGTGGGTGCGAAGCGCTTAAGGGGCTAGCTTCAAATAGTGGGCTGATTAATTAACAAACTCCACCGATGAACCCATTCGCCTTTTTACTAATTAATTGGGATGGGAGGGAAGTGCCCGGTATAAAGGGTAGCCCCGATGGATAGTGTTCAATGGCCCCCCTTCCATAGTAGTTGCTTGAGCATGCTTTCTAGCTCCAGAAGGGAATCAACAACATCTACCTCCCTGCAGGGGCGGCTATCACATATATAATATGGCTATTATCTCCAGCCCTCAACATTATTAATAAAAAATAGTAATTATCATAATATACATGTTCTAAAGTTTTAAAATAATATCTATTCCCTTTAAATTAATCCTTTAAAAGACATTAGCTAGTATCTTCACTTTTTGCTTTTAAGTGGGGGTGATTTGAAAGCCATGATGTCCACCAATTACTTCTCATTCATTTCGTGCAAAAGTTGATGCTGCAAAAAAACAAATAACAAAACCACATAAGAATGTCAAAAAATGTTTAACCAAAATTGAAAAAATTGGATCTTGGTCTTCAAGGTTACAATTGGTTACTACATAAAGCAGTAGTATTATTAAAGTTGTTGTCAATGTGTTTGGATACTACAGGCAATATAGTTTATGTTTTTTGAAATAAATTTAAAGTTTAATAGATTTTAAACTAATAAATCATGCACAATAATTTGTGTTGCAAATACCTAAAAATTACCTTTTCTTTTGATTCTCTGTTTTGAAGCCTTTGTCATCATTTGTGCAAATAATTTTTCTTATTTTTTAGTCATTTGTGTAGATTTTTAAAGTTTAAAATCTTAATAGTTGTTCTATTTTTTTGTTGTTTATATCTACCAATGATATATGAACATAGATATCTAAATAGTACAATCAAGAAAACATCAAATAGATCAATAGATATTGTTTTTGTGTGATAAAGATGTTTCATATTCCGAAATAATCCATCTCAATCCACAAAGGTTGATTATACTATAACTTTAAATAAGAGGTAGCAAGAAAGCTTGCAAATAATGAGTGTTCTTTCATAATGACATGAATTCCAAATAATTTGACTTCCCTTACATAAGACGTTCAATTACTATAAAGGAAAAGTAAAGGTACATTCAAATTTGAAACCATAGCATAAGGATTTAGGTGCATTCAATTACAATCCTAGAAAAGAAAATCCACATTCAAATTTGAAGAAGTGTAATTGCAAATATTTCTATGACAATCTACAAATGAGTATCTATTTTGTGAAAGGAAATTATCTCGAGAAAATCTGGAGTTGGGACGTAATATCAAAATAAAATGACATAAATGAGGAACTAGTCCAATGGAATTTAGTGCCAGCAAAATGGTTGAGTTGTGAGAGTGTTTGGTCTTATTTTGTTGTTGCTTTTATGTATTTGCATACTTGTAGGAAAATTGTTGATAAGAGAAAAGAAAGATGTTTTTTTGGTCATGTTTTAGAGCAAGTTGATATTAATGATTCATGTGTAGTGTATGACTACTTTTTTGAAAGAAAGAATTTGGATTAATCATTGGAGACACTTTGTAACTAAGTATATATGCAATGAGGGTTTTTTGGTTGGAAGAGGGAAAAATGTAGTTGATAAAATCAAAGTAACTAACCTGTAGTTCTTTTTTGTATTAGTGTTCATTCAAAAGTTTGAATTCGATAATGCCAATAAGCTTTCTTCTTCTTGCTTTCGACGAGCTACCTATGGACTTTGTTGCATGTGTGCATATCATTGAAATGTGAAAGCTATTTTTATGCATAGGCTTGCAAGTTCACACACTCTAGAAATAGTTGTTAATGTGAGGTCATACTGATCTACATTGTTGATATTGATTGTTGCCTTTTCAAGTGTTAGGCTTTGTGATTTGTGTATTATTAAGGCCCATGCCATTTTGAGTGGGATTTGACGACAGAGATCATGACTAAATGGGGCAATAAGCACATTTTTTAGAATATTATTGTAATTTTATTCCACAAAAACAAAATATTTATTCCACAAAAACTATTAATTAGTAATTTTATTTGTAATATTTCATTATTAATTATGGCAGGCTACGATCGAAAATAAGGTCTTGACGAAGGTTTTAGAGTATGTTTATTAAAATGAAAATTATGGCCAAGATTTTAATAATGAGCACATTTATTTAGTCATTTTATTTGTCCAATATTAGTCATTTATTTAGTCATTTATTTAGTCATTTAGTTGTGATTTTACCCAATGACCAAATTAGTCACTTATAAATGACCAAATTAGTCATTTATTTGTCAAATTCTACTAGTGTTAGTCACGTGACTAAAACTTTTAGTCATGTAGTCATTTATTTGCCAAATTCCACTAGTGAGTGCTAATGAACAAGGTATCCGCAACCATATAGATCCTATCACACAAAAAAAAACTTATGGTCTTGGTTATTGTCCTTTGATAGAAATCACCAAGCCTTCACTCAACATCAACACATCTTCGCTTAATGTCAATGTCATCTTGTAAAAAACTAATGATTTGAATTCGTTAGATTTTACACCCTCCTGCAAAAGTGGGAACAATATATCACAATCTAAAGAGTCTTGCATAGGTATGACAACTAATACTAAGCAAGATGTATCTTTGTCGCAAACTACAGGAATATCTTCTACCATTGATCAAGAGGGTATCTTGTCAAGACTTCTCCAAGATCACTTGATCACCCTTCCTCTAAGAACTCACAAGAAATTCTATTACAAAACTTCATTTTGTGCCTATCACAAAGTCCATGGTCATTCTACTAACAAATGTAAGGCTTTGAGTAGTAAAATCCAACATCTTAAGGAGTTTGGTGTTCTTCCTTATGTGGGGACACATAATTCCTCTAATTGATACCTATTTTCACTCTAGCATGCATCTTATCCATCACTTCGGCTCACCTTTGTCCTATGCTAAGTGGGTGCAGGGGGATAAGTAGCCTTGTCCTTGTATGTCACTAGTTGTTTCCTCCTTTGGCTAGTCATTAACCTTTCATCAACATATAAGAGAAAGCTTGGGATGTGGATGACATGCCTTAAGTTGGCTTGCATGTGACATACTACCTTTTTTTAATGATGTAGCTTCTAGGAAACATATGACTTGGCATAGGGATTTTCGAGTAAGCTCTCATGTCTTCTTCCTCTTCTACTTTAAAGAAATTTCTCACAATAATAGTGTTAGTAATCGCTTTAAAGTGGGGGCATACATCCACACTCACATTTCATTGTGTGATTTTATTTTTCTTGTGATTTCCTCTCTTGAAAAAATTAGGCACAATGTTGCCCAGGATGAGACATTACACTTTTCCTCTCCTAGAAACAAGATGAGACCATCTACACTTATCCTCTCTTGGAAACATTAGGCACAATGTTCCATAAGATGAGACCTTGCATTAACTAAAAAAAATACCTTTGAACATTCCTTACACCATTTTTCATTTACAATGTCTATGAATGTCAAGCATACGAAGTTTTGCTTACCTCATAAATCTCAAAAATCATTTTCATGTGGCACCTTATTAAATTTATCAGGAGGTATAACTTTGGTATAGTTGAGTGGGAATCCCATTCTAAGGCATGACTTTTCCCCATAGCCACCTTGTGGATTTCTCACCCTGTACACAATCGGAAGTTTTGTGGCCACAAAGTGAGTATACTTTGGAATTCTCACCCGACAGACAACCAAGTGTTTCGTCACCCTAGAGTGAGTATGCAGTTTCTTTTTGAAAAAATAGCCTAGATCTGATCCACAAAGTATTGGAAAAACTGTTGAAGCTTGATCCACCTATTTATTTTGGGTTCTAGTTCTTGCCATTGTATGATCATGTATCTTGTCTTGTTGTAAACCATTCACCTTGTGCATGTCCTTTTGCACTCATGTTGGTTTGACTTAGGATCTTAGATACTGGGGGCTTGACCACTTCCTTCATCTTTGTCATCCTAGGTCATCCTCATTTGTACGATTGGACCCTTCTTGAATTTCTACTTTACTATGAGTTTGAAGCAAGTTCATCCTCTCACTAAAGTGGGGGCTAGTTGTGGAAATGAAAAATGTATCCCTCTGTCCTTGCTTGATTTGGGAATAATCGATGATAAATTGGAATTAATGAGGCCTTGGTCTAGTGTTGTGACATGTTTTACACATCTAGACTAGGTCTTGGACCATTGCAAACTGAATAAAATGCATTTAATGATGTCTTGTAAAGGTCTTGTAAAAGACTTTCACACCTCTCTAGACTTAATGAACCCATTTTCCCTTAATTCAACAATGTAAAATATATTTAATGGCATTATCACATTAATGTAGAAGGCTTGTAAATTAAACTTAAGTTTAAACTAATGTTGTAATGTGTTTTACACATTTACATTGGATATTGTACCTTTCTAGGCTAAGTGGACCTCATTTTAGTGTTGTAAAGTGTATTTAATCACACTTTCACATAGAATTTTGTGTCCCAAGACCTAATTACCATTTACATCATCATTAATAGGACCCTATGGCCCCATATTGTGCATCCCAAGGCATAGTTTAATCAAATACCCGATAAAATAATCATATAAACCTAATTTATGCATTCCTTGACAATCCAGCTGGCAAAAGGTCTCCTTGGGGACTAAGTCACCCATCTAGGAAAATGAGTCCCTACCAAGTGGGACTAAGTCACCCAGCATGGTGACTTTGTCCTATTTGGGTCATTTTCTAGGTTCGAGCGAGAAATTTTGGATTTTAAGTTTATTTTTCCTTCATGTCAACCTTAGGGATCAAATTGATGGGAAAATTAGGTGGATTGCCTATAAATACAAGCCTCTAAACCCTAAATCTTAACTCATCATTAATCATCCATCATTCATCATGTTCTCAAGTCAAGCAAGCTAGGGTTTTAGCATTCTAGGTCATCAAGATAGCTTCCAAGGACATTCAAGGGAAAAATCTTCATCTTTTGTTGCAAAAATTCAAGATCAATCATCATGGAAAGGTATTAACTCCATTATTTCATGCTTCATTACATTATTTCTTAATTTTGGTTTAATCACCTAAAAAGGGGTTTCACCAAGGCAAACCTGCATGCCCTAACATCCAACATTTCTCCTTCTCTTCTTATGTGTTTGCAGATTTAGGTACATTGAAGGTTTGAAAAAAATTGAATATTAGATTGAAGAATTGTTGAAGACCTCCCCTTGCTTGCAAATCCAAAATATCAACAAAAAGTCACCTACAGTGCCAAAAATTAGACTTTCGGAAGCGAACACCTATCAGGAACTGAAGTGCAGACCAAGGGTTTTTGCTTACACTTTTGAATTTCCAAAAATTCAAAAGTGGATTGATTCACCATTAGTGGTGAATGAGTCCCATTGTCAGGCCTGAAAAGTGTTATCTATAGTTTTGGATACCCATTTGCCTAAAACAAGCTCTGAAACAATTTCTTAGATCTCAGACTAATTCACCTAGAATGGCAAATGAGTCCCCATGGAGAAAATTTTTAGCATCAACAACATTTGAGAAGGCATTTCCAGTCTCCAACAAGTTCTTTGGTGCACACATTCAGTTTCATCCATTTTTGTTACAGTCTACTTTCATTTCTAGGTCTTTTTTGTATATCACAATGTGTTTTCCAACAAATTGCATTTCTCTAAGTTCCATGTAATAATCAATGTTCTTCATTAGTTTTCTACATTTAGATTATCTCATCTAGGCATATTGCATCCATTTTTGCATTAATCTTGAGTGTAGACATTGTATTTTGGCCCCATCTTTCCCCTTTTAGGTGAAAAACCCTAGAAGTGCAAGAGAACCAAGGGAGCCAAAATTGGCATCCATAGAAATAAAGAGAGAATAATGAATGAACAACATGCAATGTCACAACTCACCAAACTCTGATGTAGAAATCTGAAGATATGCAAGTAGATGCTCCATTGAAGACTTGATAATGCCTAGAATGCTTGATAATTGCTTGAGAATGAACGGATTGTTAGATGAATTGGGGGTGAAAATGAGAGTAAAACCCTTTATTTATACTTGATTTTATAATATTTCCCAAAAATAACACATCACAGGCTGATCTCAAGGTTAAGAGAATAAAATCCCACTAGAAAATTAAAATAATTTTGATTTTTGTGCCTAGTGGGACTAAGTCGCCCTAGGCAGCGGCTTGGTCCCACCAGGGGAATTTTACTGGGTGTTGAGAATTAAAGTGTATTTAATGATGTTTAATGGGATTATTCTCTGAAACACACTTAAGTAGGGCCAGAAAGGGCATTAAGGGGCCATTTAAACATAAGAAAGGGTTGAATTATTGATGGAAAGCCTAGGAAAGCATGAAAGTTTGTTACAAATCTTTATAACACTTTGAAATAAGACTTGGTAAGTGATAAAAAGGTGTTATTCAAGTGAATTATAAGAAAAGGGTCCTAGAAAAGTGTGAAAGTGGGTTACAACACTTCACAACACTTTTACAAGACATCCTAGAATTCTTATTGATTTACAAGGGTCGAAGACCTAATGTGAATGTGTTGACCACATTACAACATTAAATCTACGAAATAATCAAGCCAAAGTTCCCAAGAGAGACTCAATTGAGCGTAAAAATGTCCAAGTATACATTTTTTGGCGACACAAGATCTATCAAAAGAAGAAAGGTTTGAGATGATAGTGGTATAAAATTAAATTGGGTATTGATGTATAGGGCTCCTTAATCCAAGATTAAACTAAAAATTGTGTTCAAAATTTGATCTTCCTATTCTAGCATAAGAATATTCATCCTTCATCAAATAGTAGAGATATTTTCAAATAGAGATTTTGGCTAAATGATTATGGAAAGTGTACAAAACATTGGTTGGACATAAGAAAAGAGATGTACGCTATATTTGGTAATTGCAATCCTCATATTAAAACTAGGAAAAAAATGTTTAAAATGTTCAACCCATGGTACACGAATCAAAAGAAGTTATTAAGAAATTGTTGTCATCACCATCAAGTGTTCTTAAAAAATAGAAAATAATGTTATGATGTTGAAGGTGTACTTCCTAAATGAGTAAGAAATTTTATAGCTCACCATTTATACACTATATATCTACCAATGATGTAGATGGTTGTTAAAATGCTTAAAATGACTTTTTCAAACATGTGGAAATTTGTTGAAATTGACTTTGGGAAATGAAGACATTGTCATGATGAAGATTGTAAATTTAAAGAGGTAAAAGTACACAAGGTATCAAATTAAAATTGGGAAAGAAGATACAAGGTTGGATTATGTAAAGCAAGAACTTTCCTATTGGAACATTTATTAAAAAAAAAAAATCACTTGATAGAATAATACATAAAAACATGCCCTTTTTCTAAGTGCAAAAAAAATCATTTAAATAGTTGGTAGATTCGTTCCCTCCTCAAACACTATTATTATTAGTCTAAAATGTATAAAATTACACTTTTATCCATCAAAAGGATATTCAACCACATTATTATTGTTTAGAACAAGTGACTACTATGGTGCATCAGTATTGTATCATGCACAATTAGAGTTTGGTAGTGTAGAGAAGACCTATATTCAAAAATTCATTAATAAATAATGTCATTTTTTATTATAAATGATAAAGAGTGTGACACACATTTGATACAACATTGATTTTGAAAGTTGTTTGGAGCTATTTCTAAGAGCGTTAAATTTGAGAAACATGTTATATAGTCATATGGGTATACATCACAATTTTAAGCATCAAAACAAATTTTCTCAAATCATTGATATGTGTTAGAAGATTAATCTTTACTTGGTAAAGGTTATTCTTTAATTGTAATTTTTTATTAACTTGTAGGAATATTCCAAAGGAATCCCTACAAGTCTTTTGTCTTTTTGTCATCTCACACATGTGTGAGGATGACTTATTTTTTAATTCCTTTATTAAGGAATATTTGTAACCACCTCCTTAAGAGGTGACACTTTGCACACACATAGATGAATGGTGGCATTCATTGAATTGGGAGTTACATTCTAACTCCTTCTTCTCACCTCTACTTATTGAGGTGCCTCTCCTCTCATTCTTTAAGACTCATGCAAGCAAGCTAAGGCTGAAGCTCTCTCTCTTTGTATTATTCTTTAGGCATTTTGCCTCCATTCATAATATTGGGGTTTTTTCTTGTTTTTTCCCCTTAACAAATTCTTGTGTCTCTCTTGCTTTGGTGGTGCTTGGTTTGGCTACTTCAATTTATTTGGTAATATCTTTCCTTCAAACAATTGCTCTTTATTAGTACTTTCCATTGCTCTTTTTTATTTCCTTTCATGGTATCAGAGCTTGGTATTACTAATATTTTGTGAGCTACATTGTTGAAGGTTTACCAGATTTTTCAGCACACCATTGGAGGCACTCAAAGAGAAAAAGAGAAGAGCCAAAAGTCTAATCTTGTTTTTTGTTTGATATATTTTTCTAACCATTGTGCAGGATTTCTTATCTAAATATTTCTAAGTTTTTCAAATTTCAAATTTGTGCAATATATTTTGCATGCATGATTTATTTATTTATTTTTTCATAAAAATTTAAAAATCCATTTTTTGCATATTAAATTTTTTGTAAAAAATCAAATTTTTTTAGGGGCTCTAACTCTAGTTCAGAAATTCTTTTTAGAAAAAAAGCTAATCTATTTTTTTTGCAAATCTGTATATTAGATCTATAAAAAAAATCCATTATAATTTGCATGCATGTTTTTTTTGCAGATTTTTAGAAACCCTCAAATAAAGGATTATAGTTTAGTCTTTTTTAAAAAAAAAATTAATTTCTGTATGTCATAATTTGCATGTTCAAATTTCTGTAAAAACAATCAATTTCTGTAAATAAATTTCCTTTTTTTTACGGATCTAACCCTAGTTCCAATTTTATTTTATTTTTTTTAAAAGACTAATCTGCTTTTTGCAAATCTCTAAAAAAAAAAACTCTATATTCTGCATATTTGCATCTTTGCATGTTCAAATTTCTGTAAAAAAATTTATTATTTTTAAGCTCTAACCCTAGTTTAGAGATCTTTTCAAATAAATCAAATAAATCTTTTTTTTTCAAACTTGACAGCTTCTTATAGATTTTTTTTTTAAATAATAAATAAATATCTAAAACCCAAATTTTTATGCATACAGTAAATAATAAATTCAAATAAAAAAACTTTTGCAGCCCTTGCCCCTCTGTTGCTCAAACCATGGCTTTTTGTTGTAATCTTGGCCCTTGAAAAAGCTACTAAATATCCCCTCTGGCCTGCTGCTTCATCTCTCAAAACCCTTGCTGCTGCTTCTCACACTTCACCTCTTACTTGCCTCTTTTCTATTTCTTTTCAAAAGAAAGTAGAGGGAAAAGAGGTAAAATCTCTTTTGTTTAAAAAAAAGATTTCATTTTAAATGAAAAATCTTTCCCTCCCACATAAGAGGTAAAAGTTTCTTTTTATGAAAAATGTGTTTTTCCTCTTTTTAAAGAATCTTCCTGTTTTTAAGGTTTTAAAAAAAGTTTAATCTTTTAAATCTTTCATTTCATATTTATTAGTTTATAACTTTAAAACTTTAATGTAGTTTTATTTATTAGTTTTAAATTAATATTATATAACTTTAGTAATTTTTCATAATTTATATTCTTAATTTAATTTTATATTTAAATCAATTAATTTTTTATTTATTTTTAAATCCAATTTATATTGATATTATTTAATTATATATCCTTTTAGATTGATTATTTTACAAATATAAGATATTTATTTTTTCTCTAACTAAAAGGAGATTGTTTTTAATCAAAAGTGGTATTTTTTTTTATTTTTTTTTGTAAGCAAATATTTACAATACTTATTATTTTTCTCATAAAGTTGTGATTTTTTATTTTTGGCAATCATGTCAACTTTAATTCCTGAAATTAAATTAAATTCTTCTAACTATCATTCTTGGAAAACTCATATATGCTTTATTTTTCGGTTTAAACATCTTTTAGATGTAGCTACAGATCCTAAATCTAAACCAGGTTCATCTGCATCCAAAGATGAAATCGAAAAATGGAATCTCAAAAATGAAGAAGCCCTTGGCCTCATAGGTATCTCCATGTCACCTGAACTTTATGTTCACATTGGGACATGTACAACTGCCTATGAAGCATGGGACAAACTCAAAACAATTTATGATAGTACAAATGAATCAAGAAAAATTCAAATTCAAGATCAACTTGAAGATTTGAGGTATTCTGATTTTAAATCTATGGATGAATTTTTATTGAAATTTGATGCTTTAAATTGTCAATTGGATGGTTTAGGAGTTAAATTAGATAATCTTAGATTAATTCATCTTATTCTTAAAAAGTGTCTTCCTAGACAATTTCAACAATTCATTACTAATATTCATGCTCAATTAGCTATTCCTTCTTTAGCTACTCAATTAACTTATGATATTTTTCATGATTTATTAAGATAAGAAAGGCTAAGTTAATTCAGTTTGGTACTCTTAAGTCTAATGAACATGCTTTCTTGTCTAATCATAAGCAAAATTTTAAACCTCAATCTAAACAACAACATTATAATTCCAAACCTCATTATAATAATGGCAATGATCCTAGAGAGTTTAACTCTTCTAAGAGACCACATTGCACTTATTGCAATAAGGATGGTCATTGGAAAAATACTTGTTTTAAAAAGAAAAATGAGAAAAAGCCTATGAATCAAAATAATCAACAGTTTCATAACAATGGTAATCAATCTAGACGTGCTTTTACATGTAGTTTTAATGTTTCTAAACCTTTTGAATGGGTTAATGATTCAGGTGCATCTCAACATGTTACTTCACATAAAAAGTTTGTTTTTTAAATAACTTCACAAGTACTTTATTATTGGACTTGATCAACCCAATAATAGTGTACTTGTTTTACTCAATTATATTTGGAATATGAAAAGGGGATATTCATGTAGTCATGAATGCATGAATATCGTCTTAAATGACTTATTTATACTTAATAATTATTCTCTTCATAGTATGCATTTCCCATTATTCCATCACAATTTTTTTTAATATTATTATCATTATTATTTATAACTTAAGGTGGATTGATTTGTGGCTTGAGAAATTATCATTCTCTCTACCTAAGTCTTGATCTATTGTAATATTTAAAACAAACCTAGTGTTTCCTTCTCAACTACAATTATGTTGTTTTGATAAAGGGAATTTGATATTTTATTGTGTCTCATTAATATGATATTATGCCTTATTGGTAAATTTGGATTTTTGATGGATTTATTTCATCTATATTTTTGCAAATTAAAAGCTCATTGGAGTATTTGCCTTCTTGATGGATTTATTCCATCTATATATGTTTTACAAATTAATCACTTTATCAAGTCTCAATGGAGCCTTTATATATTTATTTTATGCGCTAGACGCATTTGCAGTAATGTTGCATAGGGAGCCCTATCTATAATGAATCTTATATTTTATCAAGTCTCATTGAGTTTTGGGACCCATGGAAAATATTTCCATCCACTTTGATGGTATGCACTTACTTATTTATGATGAACTTAGATCTATTTTCTTAATTGATGGGGATCAAGTTCTTGAAACTCTTATGTTTCATTATTTTATTGAAGGCAATATGGTTTTTATACCATTATTAGGACTATTGATATTAATTTTTTTTAACTAAGGCACTATGGTTTTTTTATAAAACCATCTTTAGGACTAATTTTCAAAGTCCTTTATTATTAATCTTGATACAATTTCCCTTTACAATACAACAAATGATGTAGTGAGAGGAAACCTAGAACTATTATTGCAATGTCTAGATATATTGACATTTTATAATTTGGGTTATCCTTTCTTTCTATCTCATGGTTTCATTAAAAGTAAAAATGATCCAAATTTATATATTAAGCATAGTGAAAATGATATTGTGATTATTATTTTATATGTTGATGATTTAATTGTCACTTCTAGTTCTAACATTTTGCTTAGTGATGTTAAGTCTCAACTCAATCAACAATTTCAAATGAGTGATTTGGGCCTATTACATTATTATTTTTATGCAAAATTGGAAAACACCTAAAGTGTTGGATTGGTTTCTAGATTTATGTCTAAACCACAACAAACTCATTTTAAAGTTGCATAAAGAATTTTAAGATATGTTAAAGGAACTCTTAATCTTGGTCTCTTTTACGATTCAAATTGTGATTTTTCTATAAAGGTTATATTGATTTAGATTTAGGAGGTGATCCCAATGATGGGAGATCCACTTGTGGTTATTGTTTCTTTGTTGGATCAGGTGCAATCTCATCGAATAGTAAGAAACAACAATCTACTTCTCTTTGTTCTACAGAAGCTGAATATAAAGGTTGTACAAATGCATCTAAAGAAGCATTATGGTTAAGAAGATTACTTGAAGACTTGGGTCTACCTCCAAAGGATCCTACTCCTTTATATTGTGATAATCAAAGTGCTATTGCTTTGGCAAAGAATCCAATTTTTCATGCAAGGACCAAGCACATTTCTCTTCAACATCATTTCATTAGAGAGCAAATTGAAGACAAGCAAATTTCTCTTTTGTATTGTAAAGGTGAAGATCAAGTTGCAAATATTCTCACCAAAGCTCTTTGTAAAGAGAAATTTATATTCCATTGTAAAAATCTTGGATTACAACCCATTGAAGGGTTTGATGTAACCTCCCCGAGTAAAGCTTAAGGGGGGATGCTAGAAGATTAATCTTTACTTGGTAAAGGTTATTCTTTAATTGTAATTTTTTTATTAACTTGTAGGAATATTCCAAAGGAATCCCTACAAGTCTTTTGTCTTTTTTTCATCTCACACATGTGTGAGGATGACTTATTTTTTAATTCCTTTATTAAGGAATATTTGTAACCACCTCCTTAAGAGGTGACACTTTGCACACACATAGATGAATGGTGGCATTCATTGAATTGGGAGTTACATTCTAACTCCTTCTTCTCACCTCTACTTATTGAGGTGCCTCTCCTCTCATTCTTCAAGACTCATTCAATCGCTAAGGATGAAGCTCCTCTCTTTGTATTATTCTTTAGGCATTTTGCCTCCATTCATAATATTGGGGTTTTTTCTTGTTTTTTCCCCTTAACAAATTCTTGTGTCTCTCTTGCTTTGGTGGTGCTTGGTTTGGCTACTTCAATTTATTTGGTAATGTCTTTCCTTCAAATAATTTCTCTTTATTAGTGCTTTCCATTGCTCTTTTTTTATTTCCTTTCAATATGATTTCCTTCTTAATATATCTCACATTTGGAGCTTCTTTGAGAGTGACAATGGAAAAGCTAAAATTATTGGTGTGGGATATTATATCAAATGTGACCTAAGAAAGAACCTAATGAAGTATGAGGGAGATCATATAGTTGATGCAAAATATTTTGTTGAATGGATTAAGAATCATTTCATATGTAAGGTTATAAAACATCATGAAGGGATCCAAATCCATATAGGGTTTTATATAAGATAATATGTAGACTATTTGACTTTTTTTTTTTACTTGTTTAACATATTTAATTGAAAATTTAATTTTATTATGATTTCAATTGTATTTTGAATAAAATTATGATTAAAATTTATGTATGCATTTAAACAAAATTTGTAGTTATTGATAAAAAAATTTGCATGGAATCCCCAGGTGTAGAATAGCCTATTGACCGATTGTTTATGACCCTATTGTTGTGTGTTTGAAACTTGATTCACCTAGGTGTAGTGGGATTGAGGGTGTCATAGGTACCACACCATAGGGACTATTCATCACTTGACTAGATTGACTCCTAAAGAGGGCCGCCATATGCTAGATGGTGGACACCTTAAGTTATAAAATAAAAAGTTTGCATGGATGTAAAAGTGTAGAGATAATAATTTCTTTACATTATATCATAAGAATAAATAGATATACATGGAATTCACATATTAGTGGTTACTCTCTCTTTCGTTATCACAACATGTTAGAAAATTATGAGAATTACAAAATCCAACAACATAGTTCAATGAATGGAATTTGGTGCCACTATTTGATAGTGACACAAGGTGAAGATGAAGATGAAATATTTGAATATATCCCTTTGATTTCAATTGACTATGACCATATTTTAGGATTAATTAAGAAGGTATGTCTCTTATTATAAAGTAATATGTTGATTAAATTTAACCAAATTGGTTCTTAAATTTATTAATTTATGACCTTTTATTTTGTTGTATGACATTTTATTACCAAAGGAGATACTTTATAGTAGTAGTAGAAGCTAGAAATATAGAAGTTGTAAAATATTATCTATTACATTAAAAAAAACTAGGATTGAACTAAGAAAGTAGAAAACAATGGACATTATACTATTTCCTACATGATAGCTTCTAGTATAGTGAACATATTTGAAACAAATCAAAATCCTTAAAATAGTGTTTATTTTACTGATTTTGAATCTAACAACATGATATATCGTTAAAGTCGCCTAATAATTCCTACCAACATGCATCGTCATTATGTTCCACACATATGTTGCACCAAAAGTGGATAATAGATAAAGATAACCATGACAAAATATTATGTTCTTGGAGAGCAAACTAGACGATTGATGTAGTATGATAAATATAGAGTAGAACCATTATTTTTTTCCCTTCATATTTCATGTACATTATGATTTAATCAAAATTATATGATGTGTTCCATATATACATGATGCCATTTTATTCTTTCTATATATATATATATATTCTTTGAATAATAAAAGTTTCTTAGTCAAATTTGGTGAATTTTCTTATATGATGTTATATTTCCTTGGGTCATGAGAAGCACATGCATAAATACATATATTTTTAAGACATCTTAAGGGGTTTGAAGGGGAACTAAATTGACTCTCATACAATTTATGATCTTTTTAATTGAGCATGGATTATATAAAGTTGTTCTATATGCTAATATATATTGACCTATAGGATCATTTATATCATATTAAATTTATCATTTATAGATGTTCTATATTGTTATGCGATACATTATGTCCTAGAGATTCTAGATATGATTCTATTTATTGATATTCAATTTATATTTTTGAGAGATTCTATATGATTAGGTATATGTTTCAATATACCTAGTGTTATGTAGTTTATATATTCTACATACTCAAATTGAATTTGGGTTACCTTACATTGATGTGTGATGTTATATCATAGGGACTATATTTGATCCTATGCATATTAATATAGAAATATTTATATTTAGTTTATATGTTATCTTACATTATGTATATGGTTTTATGTCTTGAAGATTCTATTTGATCGAGTATATATCTATATAGGATTTTCAAGTTTAATTTATATGTTATATAATATTTCATGTTTCTTAGAGATTTTATGTGATAATATATATTGATCTATAGGATTCTAATTATTCAATTTACATGCCCACATACACTAAGTGACAGATCAATAAATTTCCATATTTTCTTAGTTTCTATTTATATTTCCACATAGTAAATCTATAGAAATAAATGTCTACATATAAATGTTGAAGTAAATAAATCATGTGTAATTACAGCTCACAAATTTATCAGTAAAATAAACACATATTAGTCACCATGTATGTGTCATGTCAAGTGACCCTCAAAGTTAGACTTAGGCTCTAAATGGTGAATAGATCCCTACAAATGTGCAAACACAAATTATAACATAAACTATTATAAAATTATTGCTTATTATAGAAATCTAAAATACGTACATAAAATATAAGCACTTTCCCATTATCATCAAGTGAAGCACACATATATACATTAACAAGAATTGAAATAGGAATATCAAGTGCTAATTTAGGTGAGATGTATACAAAAATATAATAATTTCGAATGATTCTTTTGTAGGTATTTGTGCATATTGTTAGTTTTTGACAACATATTTTAACTTAAATTATATATATACATGGTTGGACTAGCTCCTAGAACATTGTCTCCATCCAATTTTACATACATGAACACATATGCAATTGTTTTCTATATATTTTCCTCAACTTTTACTTCTATTATCTCATCAAAAAAATGTTTTAATTATGATAAAAAGGGACTATAAATACAAGAGAAAATTAAACCTAAATATATTAGCTCTATAAAAAACCATACCCTATGTAAGCTATCCCAACGTAACACCTATTTAATTTAGATGAACAATAGAATGATAAGCACATGGTCCTACACCCTCTAACTACAACAATATCACAAATGTTGAATAGAGAGGAGTGGTAGAATGATCAATATATAGTTTTTTGCTCTTTAACTACTCTAATAACACACCTTTTACATGCATTGCTAACATATATACATGTGAGCATGTATGTATGTATATAAATGTACCCAGAAAATTATTGTATTTACATCCAATATATATATTGGTTCAAGAGGGTTACAATAAGTAAGTTCATTTGATACTAAATATAGATTTTATGATGCCAAATTTAGGGTTTAGATTTAGTGTATAAATTTTAATTTAGGGTTTAGATTTAGTGTATAAATTTTAGGGTTTAAATATAAGTTTAGGGTCTATACTTAAAAAGAAAAAAGTCTACATGCATCCATGATATACATTATATAGGATAATTTATAAAAATAGGTAAATAAAAAAATATTTGCAAGGGTTTTGTTAGCAACCTAGAGCTACTAGCAATTTAGAGTAGGTGTAGAGAAGGTCATATTAGTTACCCCTAAGCATCATTTGAAGACTTTAGCTATTACTTTTCTACATGATGTTCATTGTTTGCAATATATAGTGTTATTAACAAAAGGACCCTTAGCTTTTGTTTTTAAGAAAACTTAAACAATTGCATTTGTTTGAAGATATATTCAAATTAAGGTATTTGTATTTCATAATAATAATAATAATAATAACTTCCTTTTATGGATGATATCTTTGAATGAAGGTAATTTCTTCAAACGAAGATTTTCCTTACAAACTATCCATTCAAAGGAACCTTCATTCATATATTTGGACTTCAAACAAAGGTGTTTGAGACTTCTTCTCATGTGAAGGTGATTGTGTACACCTTGTCCCACTAGTAAGACACACTATTGTAGGATTACCAAATTCAAGAACAAATATACAATTAGACATTAAAATAGAGTTCAACAAAATGACCATTGACTAACAATAATAACTCCTCTCTAATTAACATTTAAACCTAAAGATATTTTCATCAATAACTATATATATATATATAGATGCTACTTGATATTCACACTTATGTTATTTTATCATACTTGAGTTACATGCCTATATTGTCTTCTAACCTTTGAACCTTACCATTACCTAGTACCTAAATTACTTTTTAATGCCCATAGTTATTACTTGCGTAGATTATGTGGCCATATGGTGAATTCACTATCATGTCATTCTATTCCACTAAGGCCATCATTCTTCCCCTTATCCATTCATTGTCTTATAATCTTTATTTTGTTATTCTATTACATTCAAGGACATCAAAGTCCCTCCCCTTATTTTACTATGTACGCATGCTCTTAAAGTCGCATTGGCTGTACATCTAGATCCATCTCACCACTAGAGACTTATTGCGTTACCTTGACTATTATGTGCTTCTGCTCTTGAATCTTAAAATAAAATATATATACGTAACCTAATGGCATACGTACTTATAGCTGAATCAATCCCAAGGCTCAGAATAATTCGACGACGTTTGGGTTCGATCCTACACCACGTCGATTAAGATAACATTTATTACGCATTCGAACTGATATTAATTATTCCGAGTTGATTTATGCTTATGAATGGATTCCACGAACGTTGGTTTACAGTTTATACAAGCGGTCATTTCGTTTATGTTATGTTGATATAAAACTAGTTTAATGAAACGAAATACATGACTGCAATGCATAACGTGTTCCTTTTGCTTAATCGACCAGCAATCTAACATGGCTAAACAGAACACGACTTCATTACAATTCCCAACGTAAACGCCCTCGGAGTTCGTATAGTTAAATTGTCGTTTAAATTATTACAAGGATATTCGTAAACATTATCTTCATCGAACAGGTGGTCAAATACATATCATATGTACTGGTAATAGCCCAGATGAAATCGAATTTATATTTTAAAATTTGGATGTGCTTCTTCAGAGGTTAAGAGAAAGGCAAATAGGTAGCTTTTCTACCAAAGTGATATCTTGCAGATTTAATTAATGGTGTGCCGTTGTTTTGGACCTCAGGTACGGATGAATATCTTTGCAGTTGAGTAAACTGCAAGAGTTCCTCGTAAAGAAAGGTCAAATGCAATGGATCCATTCGGAGCCCGTCTTTTAATACCATCATCAGCCTCTGAATCGTTCTCAAACAAAAATTCTTAGGTTAACAGTAAAAGCAGATCATGGAAAGCTTGGGAGCCTCCACAATTCTGGAGAACGTATGGGCCGCTTTCGTTGAGCAGGAAAGCCCTCTTCCAGATTCACAACTACAAGACAATGTTTATATCAGTACTACTCTCACATCAACCACAAAATCCCTGGCACTGAATGACTGCGAGACGGCTCTGGGTGACTCCAATCTGAGCGGCTATGAGGATGATGTTTTGTGTAAGACACTGAACGAGTCGGACATCACCCATGTTCTAGAAAGGCTTGTGAGCCTCAAGCGATGGCTGTCCGTCAACTGCGAAGCTCTTGACCTCGTAAAAGTCAATAACCAATCGGAGGAGAGAAATATTGCGCAGGAAGAGATCCCAAAAAGAAGACGTTTTGGTGGTTCTGAGGCGGCGCCGGCAGCTGAGAAGCGGTACAGAGGTGTGCGGCGACGGCCGTGGGGAAAATACGCAGCTGAAATTCGAGACTCGACGAGACAGGGCGCACGTCTTTGGCTTGGCACATTTCTGACGGCAGAGGAGGCGGCCATGGCATACGACAAAGCCGCTTTTAAAATGAGAGGTTCTCGAGCTCACTTGAACTTCCCCGTGGAAATGGTCGACCAGGCCCTCGCTCAAGAATATGTCGACTCCAAATCTGTAATTCCTCCGATGTGAAAATCGACCAACCGCTGCACAACAAGGTTGTAACTTGCAGAACACGGTTTTGACGATGGAAGATTTTTCGGTCTCGAATTTCTTATTTATATTTTTAAGGTCTTGAATTGGAAAGTTGCAACAAAGAAACTGATAGTGTCTAACAAACTACGCTGCATGCTACATTAGTAAAGCTGGTCATGTCTCGGTGTATTTGTAATTGCAAGTGGTTTGGTTTTGAAGGCGTTAATGCTTAACAATGCCACTCGATACCCGGTGTGGCAGGCTTATAAAATGGTTCTTTTAATTTGTTTCTTCCACATTTTAGCAGCTGTTTGTAAATAGATGGACATTCATCTTTTAAAAAACTCTTTTCTTCTCCACATAGCTGTATGTACTCTACTTTGGTGATAACATTTCATACCAGAAAATATTCTCTTAAAAAACTCCTCTTTCTTGGGGCCGACAGCATCATTTTTGTTTCTGTGTAATGTATGTTCTGGCAACTGCGTTTCATAACAAAATACAGGTCTATTATGTTCTCATTTTCTGATGTTGATCTCAGTGGGAACCACATTGTCTCATTTTGTTCAGCTATTTCGCCCGTCATTTTATGGAGCAAAATTACTCCTTTTTGGATCTGCCATTCTGACGTGGAAGCCTCTTTTTTGTATGGCATGCATATTTTAACTCTATATGTATTAGATTCAATCATTGGCGAAATAAATAGCTTACTGCAGCGGTTTTAATGTTTAATGTTATACTAATCTTCTATTTATCTATCAATATATGTGTTCTTTTTCTAATTTTCACTATGTTTTGTTGAGTTCGATATGAAATATTTTGTTTCTTTAATCCGTGCACGTAATTTTAAACCCAACAGTTGGAATAAGAGGAGGTTATACATTTCAAGTTCTTGTAGTTTTAAGTGAAGTACAGGGAGATCAATTTTAGGAAAATAGGGGAAAAGATTCAAAAGTCATCTTTACCATCCAACAAATCGTACATGAATAAATTTTCTAACGAGTATTTATGACTACAAATTCAAAACAAACCATATCGGGGAATAAAAGAAGTGAAAACAATTAAACTTCGAATGCCTCAAAGAGGAAATAGCACATTTATAGTAGAACATAATCTATTCATAAGCTCTTTACTCGTGTGACGAGTTTAGTTAATCAAATCAGATCTTATGGAAAAATATTAGCTGACTAGAAGATTGTAAACAAATTTTTGAGGTGTGTTCCTCCTTGATTTGATGATTTGATCCTATTCTAGTGGCTGTTGAGGATTCAAAGATTAAGCCTCTTCTTTGTGAATGACAATATATGTTATCTTCAAGCCCGTGAGTGAAAAATGAATAGACCTATTAAAAAATAGTTGAAGAAATCTTTCAAACAAAGATAAATAGCTCAAGAAACTAGGAAAAAGATTTAGAAGAAACAACTTATAAGCAAATAGGAGGCTTTAGAGGAAGAGGACAAGCTAATAGAGGAAGTATCAGTGGATGATGTAATGGTTATAATGATTATGATAGGGAAAGAAATTTTAATTATGATGAAAGATTCAATCTAAACTATGATAAATAAGTGTCATTACTATATAAAAAATTGATCATTGTGAATGAGAGTTAGAAAAGGAATAAATAAAGTTTTAAATTTTCTGAACAAAAGGAAGAAGAGAAAATGGTATTTTTTTTGCATACAATGCCACAAAGGTGGGTTAAAAAATGTATGGCTTGTTAATAATTATTGTAGTAGTCACATGACAAAGAATAAAAACATATTTGTATATATGGATAAGTCAATTACCACTCAAGTGTGGCATGGTGATGACAAAGAAGATGAAATAATAAGTAAAAGAACAACTACAATCAAACTAAAACAAGGTAAAAATAGGCACAATCATGGTATCTTGTACATAGCTAGGTTAGCACATAATTTATTGAGAAAAGGATAACTCATTGAAAATGAATGCTCTACAAAGTTTGAAAATAATGAATATTTTATTTATGGAAAAAATAAGAGCAATCAAATAATGGTGAAGGTGGGCATGCTATAAATAGGATATTCCCTTCAAGACTAGAGTACAATAAAATGCATGTTGGAAAGAGATATTTTAAGGATGATACATAGTTATAGCATATAAGATATGGATATTTTAATTCATTTAGAGCTAATATTTATTTCTAAGAAGGAAATGGTAAGAGGGGTACCACATAACAAACACAATGATCAAATTTTTGAAGGATGCATTATTTGTAAGAAACATCTAGATTCCTTTCCAACAAGTTGAACATAGAGAAAAATTACCACATAAATTGGTACATGTAAGTATTTGAGGTCCAATATAAATCAATGGGAATTGGCACAAAATGAACATCACTAATGCATCTAAAACATATATAAACCCTAATATTGACTCTCAAATCATTAAAATCTAAGCAAGGAAAACTTAGGTGATATTTTTGGAAGGAAAAAAAATTGTGGCACTAAATTCCCTATATTAGCTATATATAATCCATATTCTCATACAAATTCATATGTGTACAACTTATACATGTAGATGCCATTAAAACCATGAACTCTATGTATTAATATGATGAGTTTGCACAATTTTTTGACCTTCTAAAAAAATTTCTAGCAGTTTAGACACTTTTCAAATGATTTTCCTATTTTCCAGTGACTTTGTAAACTTTCCAATGACTGTTGGAGTTGATCCCTCAAATCCAAAGCTCCTAACTTGATTACTTGCAATCAAACATATGTCACACACAAAGAGAAATAGGAAGACTATGGAAGTAAAAAAATGAATTGATAAAGAAAGATGAATCATATTGACTATACAAACATCTTGAATGAGTGATATTGATACAATTAATCCTTATAAAAGAAACAAAAAATTCTAAAAAAGAATCTAAGGAAAATCTAGGTGAGCATAGAGTAAGATCATGACATGTCTTCATCATATGACTTGAGGTACAAAAAGGAACATGCCCTGAGTAATTTAAGCACTAGAGTACTTGATTACTCTAACACCCCCTTAAGTACATTGTAGGGAGAGGCTAACACCTCTAAATTTGAATGCATGCAATTCAAAGAATAGGTCCCAACAACTAAGGCCTAATGGCATACCCATGTACAAAAAGGACCTCTCACAATAGGAGAAAAGTAGATAACCTCATGGAAAAACTCTTCTCCAAAAGAGACAAAGATGAACAAGGAAATAAAAAACCTCCAAAATATTATCCCAAGAAAGAATATGAACATGAAGAACATCACTAAAGCCTAAAAAAGTTGCTAACAACTTTTGAAATATGACTACTATAGTGCCCAAATGAAGAACCTCCTTTGAAGAAAATGGTGATCAAGATCAAGAAGATGATATATCTACATGAGTACCTCCAATTAAACTACTCAAACAAATATGTGGTGGAAAAGGAAGATAAATCATCTAAAAATTGAAGATACAAATGACACATGAATCTACATAAGTGATCCCAATGATACTACTCAATGATGCAAAGGAACTACATGTCAAAAATATAGGTACCAATAGTTTGAAGAATGCTAATAAAAAAGGATGGAATTTTACCTCCAAAGAATAGTAATTCAAGAGTTTCTATATGGTAAGTTCTCCTTTTCATCAAAATACATGGGTAACTAGCCAATGTATCCACCTAGTACATAGGAACAAATACTAGATACATATCTCACTCCAAAGTGAAATGAAGGAAGCATTAGCACTAATAGTAGAAAACCCCCACAATGGTGACAAGAGAGAGGTGTGACAAAACCATTAAAATTATGTGTCACCAAGTACTATATGAAGGAGAAGAAATAAAATCTAAAATGTGCACAAAAAGTACTTGCAACTAAAAGAGGGTGTGCAAAGCAAGGCACACATGCATGAGGAAATAATAGCTAGTAGTTGTTGTAGTCATGGAAGGGACACTCACTTGACAAAAGTGTGATGAAAAACTAAGGAACTACACAATCCCACCATGGAACTTTATCTCAATCCATCTACAAATTTAGAAAAGTGCATTTAAATGATGCTCAAAATATCCATAAATGAAAAATGGTAAATACATGTAAAATAACCCAAATAAAGTCATTCCATATAAACCAAAAATCTTCAAGTGCTAAGAAATCCAAGTAATCAACCAAAATGTGAAAACATAAAATTGTGAATAAAATATACTTGGGACAGAACCAACAACTACACCACAAAAAAATAGAGATAATAGGCCACCATTTAGAATACAGGGCTGCTAATTCAAATTTCACCAAAACTATGAAGAAACCAAACTTGAGAAAAATTAAAACCTGAGACATTATATAAAAACCTTAGTATAAACAAAAAATATTGAAAATGGAAACTACCAGAAAAGATTCAATTTCAAAATAATGTAGATAAAGTAAATAATAAAAAATAATGAAATGGTGAGGCAAGGAGAGGAGGAGCGAAGAAAATCGGGTGACCTTGAAGGTAGAGTCTAGGGATATGTTAAGCTCCTCAGCAAGGACTTGGAGCTACCTGGAAAAAAAATGCCAATAGAAGTTATGGACAAGTGGGGCATGAGCACATCCCATAGTGGGTGTATGAGTAAGGCCATTGGGTGGATAAATGTCTACCGAGGGATTAGATGTATGATCCAAGAGGTGAGGAAGCCTTTGGGTGTAGACGCAATCATTCTTAGGGTAGATCAAAGGAAAGATCCCTAAATCCCCAACAATGGAAGAAGGGGTGGAGAGATCAATGGGAGGGGTAGGAAAGAGATCTACATCATTTAAACTTGAACTAGGGATATGTAGGCTAAATTCTAGATATTCTTCAAAAGAATGGATCCAGGAAACAACAGTATGGATAGTTTTGGAAAGAAAGCAAAGTTAGGGTAGACACTTCTAATAATTGGTGATCTAATACTAAAAATGACAAGAATAATGGAGGTTAGGAGAGAACAAGTAGTCCCTATAAAGGTAAAATAACAACACCAAAAGAAGGGGAAATGTGATCAAGATCAATAGCATATCAAGGAAAAATGACTCACAAGTGTGCAAAAGGAAAATAATTCTATGAAAATAATCAAATGAACTTTTTGACCATATTTCCCTTTGCCACAAAGGAAAATAGGATACCACTTGGAGGAGGCATACCAAATCAAAAAATAGAGCATACCAACTTCAACACCTTGTAACGACCTTGGCAACATAGGAGCAATACCTTTAGGGGAGATATAGGGTTCTAGGAAAGGGAAAATAGACAAACTAGTTTTAGAAGCGAACAAGGGAGACATAGGTTTGGGAGGTCTTGGGAACAAAAGGAAGACAACATTCAAAAATCAAACCGAGGAAATCTTAGAGTCATGTGAAGCAAGGCCTTTCTCATCTCCTCAAAAACATTGAATCCAACATGGGTCCACCTTAGTAGCTATTCATTCTTTTCAAAATGGTGTAGGATGAGTTACCCTTTATATCAAATTGTAGATTGGTGGATCAATGCTTTCAATGGTCGAGTGAGAGTTAGATATGTTGACCATGGTTTTTTCATCATAGAATGCATAGAAAAATATATAAAAAGAGAAATATTATATGGAATGGTACTCTTTTTTGAAGGTTTTATCTTTTCCTATTTCAATTGGGATCCAAAATTTTGCCCATATAAGCATGAAATCAAGAAAACACCTCAATAGATCACGCTGAAAGATCTACCCTCTAAATACTAGGGAATGGAGACATTGAGTTCAATTAGGGAGGAGTTGGGATCATTTATAGGTGTGGAAGAAGAATTTTTCTTTGGTGAGATAAGTTTTGTGGAAAAGATATGTGTCTCTAGATATAGATTTGAAAACCCTAGATGATTTGGAGATCATCATTGAGAAGGGGAGTTGGTTTCAAAAAGTGGAAATTGATCTTAAGCACATTGGAGGTAGATGTACACTAGGCAAAGGTCACCAAGAAAGTTGTTCGAAATTCGAAAAGAGTAACCCCTACATATTCAAAACACCTAAGTTGTAATGTGTCATATTTAAATAACATCAATAAATCAATTATGACATTATGAGTAATAAGTTAAAGAAATAAATCAAATAGCTATTTTCTATCATAGTATAACATGTCCAAAATAATAATTTATATTCATTTCCAAATGTCATGTTGATCAGTTTACATAGTTTGACTAGGCTGATATTGCCACTTAGTCAACTCAAATTATACATCAAGTAGTATAAGTTACAATAATCAAAGATGGAATTCCATGTGATTCCACTCCAAATCTCATCGTAATTGGTGGATGACAACATTGTTCAAGTTCTTTTCCACCCTACCACTAAGCTACAATTCCTCTAAATTTTTCCTAACTTAAAATGCATGGCCTTGCATGAAATACTTAGTAAGAGAAAATGATATGCAACGTGAAATATGGTGCATGCCTACCATAACTATAAGCATTTCTAATAAAAATCAGAACATGCAAGATCAATTTTAGGAAATGGTAGAGAGTTACATCATAATATTATTCCACTCAATGTTATGGGCTACAAACACCTATCCAAGTATATGTTATATACAACTACAAATTGATAGATTTTGTAAAGAAAAACCTATACTCTCTATTAATCCATTTTTGGTACCCGTCTCGAAAGGTAACTTTCTACATATAAAAGGAAACACCATTCCCTTCTAATCAATAAGTTTTCACACATATAATCTTGTTTATAACAAGTTATTCTAACTAAACTTCTTATGATATTAAATCGAAAACATTCTATGAACATAATCTATGTATGTTTTGAACTTGGGCTATCTTGGATCCAACAATTTAATGTAAAGTAAACTAACCAAATTTACTGCTTTCATACATTATACATCAAATAGTCATTCATTGTAAGATGTTCTACATTTCTTAATTAAATGATACATTTATGCATATTTCATCACACATGCATCAGTATACAAAGTACTATTATTTCCTTACTTCTTCCTTCATGGAATGAAACTTATAATTTTCAATTTAAGTAAAATAAATAAACTATTTAAAGAAGGTATAACACATGCATGTGTATATACATAATTGGTTTATGTATATACACATATATGGCCTTTGTCTATAGTAATAAGTATGTGTATACATTATTTTTAAAGTAAAATAAAGATCCATCTCCTTTGCAAGAAATTCATTATTAATTTTGTTTTCTAATAAAGTACAAAAAGGAAGCAATATTTTTTACAATTTTTTTTTTTTCCAAAACAAAGAACTTGAATCAAGCTAGAAGTTTTATGGATTCCACAAGTATTACTCAATTTTTAGAAGTAATGATAGTATTATAATAAAATTTTGCATAGAGAATTTATAATATCATTCTTGTAATCATTTTAAAACAGTCATCTCTTCGATTAATTTTGATTAATCTTTGTGATTGAGTCCTCCATCCATGCATCATTTTTGTTTTCTTTTCTCTCTTTTCGAGAGGGGTTTTTTCCCACAAGGTTTTCTCCTTTTCTCTGGTTGTGAGAGATTGCACTATAAATGGGTACCTAACATGGTTGTGTAGTTAGGACCCATATTGCATTTTTTGATATTTTTCATCTTCATTCTCCCTAAGTTTGCACTTAAGGGGGGTGTTAGTGTATTTAAGGTTTTCACCTAGGTTAATATCTCAACTTTTTTTTTCCCATGTGGGTACTTTTCCCACCCATCATATATTTTCTTGCCTTTAAAAGGCTATGCCATCATGTATTTTAGTCATCTCATATTTTTCCCTCTTTCTAGTAAAATAGTGTACATTGCTTCTCTCATTTTTCTATGAAGGTTTATCCTACAAATGGTGATTTTGGGATCTACCTACAACAAATCCTTCAATAAGAAAATTGAGAGAATATGTGCTTATGATGAGGAAGATAGCAGCTTGCCAAAGGGTTTCAAATGCCTCCAAATAGTCTCTTTGAATCCATGCTTGAACAACATAGGTTAACAAAACTGAGAGATGACCCCTGTAAAGAGAACAGAGTAAGATGTTTGTGAAGAGAAAACAAACCCTCACCCCTCTTAACTACACTAGTTCATTCCTTGCCAGTGAAGAAATTAGGCCTTTAAATGCACAAATTTGTGCCCTTTCATGTTGGAAATCACACCATCCTCTTCAAACTGGAATTCACTACCAACAATCAAGAAGATCATGTCTAGGATATTTTATAGCAATAGGAAATTGAAATAATAACAAATAAGGCAACTAAGAAAATTTTGAAATTTGAAAAAATTTCAAATGCTAGAAAAATAAACAATCTCAAACACTCCATTGAAAACTCTCAAAGGAAGGATTGTAGACTGGTTGGCTCTGATACCATGTAGGTGGAGCCCAAGATCACCATTTGGAAGATAAACCTTCACAGAAAAATGAGAGAAGAAAAGTAGGTTATTTCACTAGAAAGAGGGAAAAATCTAAGATGAATGAAATACATACTGGTACAACCTTTTAAAGGAAAGAAAATATATGATGGGTGGGAAAACTACCCACATCGGAAAAAACCACCTGGGAGATTAACCTAAGTGAAAAACTTGAATACGTTAACCATTTGTCTAAGAAACCCTTTCAGCAATGTAAGTGAATTTCATCATAATCTAGAAAAATCTAGGTGTATTTCACCTATTCAAGAAAGACACTCATTCAGCTTAGGAGAGAAGTTCATAGAAATGTAATACTTTAAATATAAGAAAATGTCATAAACAACACTATACTCAAGTTTACAACAATTGGAAAATACTACATTTGTAGTGTTTTAGGGCCTTGAGGCCATTGTGTTTATTTAGATAGGCCTTACAGGAGTAAATTCAAACTCTTTGATAGAAATACATTTAATAACATGGAGTCGGCTTCGCAATAATAAAGAAACCAGGTTCCACTTAATAATTAATTGGAGCTTCAAATAAGCATGTTTTCCAAACTTTTCATAAGCAATAAATTTGGTGCCACATAACTGATGGGTTTGAGCTTCCCATGAGCATTAAATCGGGTTTCACAATAACAGTGAAATGATAACATAATACAAGGAATTTGGTTTAGATTAATAATGAAATAATATCATCTCATAATGAGATCAGGTTTCATATTAGTAGTGAAACAATGACATAACACAATGAAATCAGGTTTTGCATTAATAGTGAAATGATTACATATCACAATGAAATTGGGTTTCATATTAATATTGAATGATAACATAGCATAATGAAATCAAGTTTCACATTAATAGTGAATCAATAACATATACAATGAATTAGGTTCATATTAATTATGAAATGATAACATAATACAATGAATTGGTTTCATATTAATAGTGAAATGATGTTTATAATACAATGAATTGGTTTCATACTAATAGTGAAATGATAACATAATATAATGAATTAGTTTCATATTAACAACAAAATCTACAGAGATAAAGAAGCTTCGGTATATATTATTTTTGATAAAATTACTAGATTTTTGAAAGAAAATGTCAATGCTATCCCCCAGAAGGTTATCAATTTTGAGAAAGCGACTCATTCATCCTCTGACTTTATAGTTGCCAAGGAATGGAATATAAGTCTTGATTATCCTTGTGCCCCTAAAAAAGCCAAGAAGGATAGAGAGGGAATTTGCTGGTCTTTTCTACCTAATGGATGGGTCAAAGCTAACTTTGATGGTGTGTCTAAAGGTAATCTAGGGGTGGTGGGTTGTGGCAGAGTCATAAGGGACTCCTTTGGAAAATTTCTAGGTGCGATGACCACTCCTATTGGTTCCCAAACCAGTCACTTGGCTGAGGTTGCTGGTACTTTTCACATTATAAATTTATCCCAAATTCTTAACTTTAAAAACCTCTCGCTTGAAGGTGATTCCAAAAATATTATTGATTGTCTTAGTGGAAAGTTCCCCCCTTGTGGACAATAAAATCATGGATTGATGACGCCGTCTCAACTTTTACTAAGTTTGACAAAATTAAAATTTCACATGCCTATAGAGAAGCCAATGCTGTAGCATATTTTTTTGCTAATGAAGGGGTTAGGAGTAATGATTAGAGCACTTGGCTAAATTTTAGTGATCTAACTGTTAATGTTCGCGCTTTATTGAATTATGATAAATCACATGGATAACAGGCGTATCATCTCTTTAATGAGAACAGTATGGAGTTATCACATCACAATCATTAGATTGTATGGCACTGAGCTAAGTTGCTTAGGTTTCAAGGTGGCTTGGCATGCTTTGTGGGTGCTTAGATTTAGTGAGACCAATTCTAGTAAAGATTTTGTCTCTGTCTATACCACTATGTTTGCCAAGATGGGTGGAGACAAGAAAATAATTAAGCCGAATCGCTATAAGATGCACACAAGAAATGTTAAGGCTTGGAATAAAGTTAAAAGCGTGGGGTTACTTCCATTCTTGGAGAAGCTCCATGGCTCCAATCAAGAGGCTATGGATCTTTTTGAGAAAAATTGGGATAATGGGGATCTTACCCTTTTTGGTAGGAAAGTTGAGCTCAACAAAAACTTCATAGCTAAGGTGACGAGAATGTCTACTAATGGGAAAAAAAAATTTAGGGATAGAGTTTTTTTTTACGATGTCATCATCAAATTTCCAAAAAAAGAGAAAGAAAGACTAAAATTAGTGAAAATTGCTAATAGCTACTTTGAAGCTGACACCATAAAAGCTCTTTGGAGAAAGGTTCTACATGTTATCATGGAGTACATAACTATGGATAGTCATTTCGTCAGGGTCTACGGTTATCACTTTTCCCTGCTCAACCATTTCTACTACAAGGTAATGGTTTCTTTCCCCTACTATCTTCTCTATTCTTTGAGGAAAAGTTTGGATGACCACAAGAAAAACCCTAGAAGATTCCCTATCTTACATACTGGCCTGATTAGATTAATTATAGAGCATTACCAAAAAATTCCCATCCCTACTAATCTAGAAGCCTCCCCTGACTCTGAGGAAGATGATACTGAACCCAGCTGCTTGGGTTTTTTGCCCAATTTAAGTCTGGCTAGAACTATCCTTAATCTGCCTGTTGTCCATTCTGGCAAGAAAAACCCTAACCCACTTACTGTTAAAGCTCATGTTGTTCCTAAGACGGAAAGCCCTTCCCTTAAAACCTATTTTGTTGATAAGAAACCCTAGGCTAAAAACCTTGTCTTGTCCTCTGAAGATTCCCCTAACTTTGACGCGTCTGGTTGCTAACAATACTGAGCCCTCTGCTGACCTGTCATTGGATAGAATTGCTAGAACTAGCTCCCTTGTTACTCCTGACCCTGCTAATACTTGTTTCAACATTGATAGGGATCCCCCTATGGATGTTTTGAATTTAGCTAGAAATAATACTGACATCAATTTCAAACTTTTAAAATTAAATTAACGAGCTAAAGGTTAAAAACTGGGCCCTTCAAAGTAAACTAGAAGAGTTGGGAGCCAAGGTTGTGAAGATTGAAAAGAAAGAGGTGGAATGAAGAGATTATGGTCTCATCAAAGAAACTCAGTACCAAGCTGGCAAGAACAAAAATACTAAAAATGAGGTGGAGAAAATGAAAAATACTATCAAAATTATTGTTGAGCAAAACAATTGTATGGCTAGACACAACACCATCATCATCAATGCCATGACCGAGAAATTGGAAAAAGCCCAACAAGGGTCTCTGGTGGTTGATCTAGAGGAAATCAATGAAAGAAACTAGGAGGAGGATGTGGGAATTTCTAAGAGAACCAGGGAAAATTTGAAGAGGAAGGTTCCCCCCACTCCGCAAATGATTCAAACTTTTAAGAAGGGTGTTCATGATATGTAGAACCTAGAGGCAGAGATAAAGTCTATCCTAAAGACTCTGGATTAATCGCGGTCGGTTTTTTGTTGGCTTTTTCGCTGGCTTTTTTTGTTTGGCCCTCCTGGTATTTTATGGATGGCTATTGTTTGTTCTAGTTTTTAACTTTTGTGTAGCTAGTTGTTTTTGTTGGACTTTTCTCTCCTATCTTTTATGTTGTAAACTCTATGGTTTCGGGTCCCTATAAAACACATTTTACCCTTTATCAAAAACAACAAAATTATAACATAATATAATGTTTCAATTTCACATTAACAAAGAAATGGTAAGATATCAAAATGTAATTGGATTTTGAATGTATGTAAACCACAAAGAAAAGAGGGTTCAGATCCATTGAACCCACATCTAATTCATAGAATTTATACTTCCACACAACTAGAGGCATATGAGATCAATAATCATTCTCAAATTTGGAAATGTAATTAGTATAGAGACTACAAACAAGTAAATAAAAGATGGTTTTCCTAGATCAATGACAAGGAAATGATAAGGTAAGGCATAAGAGATGCATTCCAATTCTAAAGCATGCTCAACCATCACTAAAATATAGTTACAAAACAATCACTAATGAAACATAAGGGTGGATTTTATCATTCTTGCACAAAACAATGAAGACAAATATTCACAAGAAATAATGAGGAGAAAAACAACCATTGATAGATTCAAGAAAAGTTCCAAAACAAACAATCATCCATAGTGGAGTCACTGAAAAAGTAAACCTTCTACTTTTTCTAACTTGTTCAGATCCTCCTGGTGATTTTGGCTTAATGTTGCCTTGATTTAATGTTGTTAACACATTCACATTAGGTGTTGGGCCCTGGTGAACTAATGGAATTTTAATGGTGCCTTGCTAAAGTGTTGTGAAGTGTTGTAACACACTTTCACACTTTTCTAGGGTTTTATCAAATAAATAAATAGAATCAACCTTAATTTTTCCTTATTTGGAGTGTTGTAAAGTGTTGTAACACATTTTTCATTTCCCTAGGCTTATCATTAATAATTGGGTTTTATTATGCTTTAATTGGTCCTATTTTGCATCCACAAGCCTCATTTATTGCATCGTTTCAAGAATAATCCTAACACCAATCAGTAACCAATCATAATTTACATGTCCCTAGCTTGTGTGGCCCAAATTTAGTGTCTGGGTCTCATTCGCCACCTTGGGTGAATGGATCCCACCTGAATCTTTTGGCCCCGAAACATTTTTTACACATTTCTGAGCACTTTTCATTTTTGGCCCCATACATTATGCCTGATGGGACTCATTTGCCACCTTGGGCAAATGAGTCCCATGTGGCCCAAATTAAAATTTAATTCAAATTTCTGACAAGATTTTATCTGATGTCGGCTTATATTGTTGTAATTTTAGGAATTCTTGCATAATTGAGTATAAATACAAGGTTCTTTCACTCATATTTGAATGTGTACAAATTTTCATGGTCTTAATCATATTTTTTAGAACCTTATCAAATTTATTCAAAGTGTAATTATTGGTATGGTTGACATGAGAATTCACCTAGTGAGTATCATACTTCACTATCCATTGTGTGTTCTTATTTCCTACCTATTTATGAAAAATCACCAAGTGAATACCAAACTTTCCTAGCCTTGTGTTGTTTGTTATCAAGATGACCTAGTGAATACCAGAATTCACTAGACTGTGATGCCTTTTATATATATTCATGACCACCTAGTAAATATCATACTTTACTAGCTTATGATTTATGGATATCTTGGGTATGGATCCTAGCAATCATCTATGGGTCTTTCTAGTTAATGATGTCATACCACCTTTTTTGTATGTTTACATCTTTTTTCCATTATTTTTCATTGTGTATGGATCATGTTTGCATTGTTTATTGATTATGTTTGAATCATGTCTACATTGTGGTTGTATCTTTTATGCATCGTGTTTGCATTGTGTTTGCATAATTGCTTTTCATTATGTCTGTATATATATTCCTTTGTATCTTCGTTGTGTATGCTTGGTGTTTAATCATAATCTATATTGCATCTTATGTGTCTATGTTCCTTTTTCTTCTCATTTTTTATGTAGTAAGATCTTGAGCTTGGGGGCTAGTGCATTCCTTAGGCTTAGTGTTGTCATAATTCTTCAATGTCTTGATAAATGAACCCTTCTTGGCTTATCTTTACTTTAGTGTATGAACACAAGTTCATACTATCACTATAGTGGGTGATAAATGTACTAAAATGTAATTATTTTACCGCAAAAATTTCACATTATATTTGGCTCCCCTTTGATGCATGGACCTAATGATATTTATTTTCACATTTTAAATGTAATTTTAGGAAATCAAATTAAAATTATAAATTAATCTTAAATATTCATTTAATGATATCAATTCCCCAAAATAGGTTTGGTCTAGGGCATCCACACCCCTAACCATCCTATTTTGGCCCTAACTCAAATATTTTACTATCAACATTTTCATGTTTATAAATTTAAATTTATTTTTAAAGGCTCTTCACAATTAATTTTAATGGAAATGAATAAATGTATATAAATATAAGTACATTTTATCATTTTAAATCTAATGATGAAAATATAATAAAATCATTGAGCAATTGAACATCATAAAAGTAGTCAAGGATAGAATTATAAAATTATTACAACATTATTTATGTTAAACTTCATGTTAGTAATGCATTAATTTTTCAAGTAAGATCATTCATGTTTTTTATGTCCATGTGTTTTTTGAGTACTAACACTTGTAGGACCTTCAATCAATCAAATTTTCCTTACATGAGATGTGTATCATGACTTCAATCCATCAAGGAACTCACATTTGAAGTGGTGAGTTGCAACACTTATTTTATCCATTTTTCTTCTACCTAACCTAGGGTAAGCACTCTTTACATCATCATAGATTTTGTAGAGGTGGAAACACCAAAATAGGATTTGACCGAGGCAAGGCCCTATATGACACAAACCTTTCCATCCTTTATTGTATGTAGGTGAAATATTTGAAGCAAAGTTGGAAGGGGATTCAAGACTTAATTGCAGGATTCAACATTCAAGAATCTTACTTAAAAAAATTAGGGAGATTAGAATTATTTATACACAAAAAATGAATTTTTGAAGATGATTTCGAATAAGATAGTGCCTACATACTACAACCTACTAAGACTTGTTCAAAATTCCTAAAGGGTGCTCACACCCCTATCTAGTTATTTTTAATCCAAATTTGAATGCCAGGTTCCTCTATCTCTAAACTTTGCTTCTCTATAATCTATTTTTGAGTATCAATTATGTACTTTTATGTAATTTCATCAAAAAAAATTAGGTGCACCATTAGCCTAATATAATATCATTTTAGAGACTTAACTCCTAAATCATTTTGATCCTAGTACTACAAACAAAGGAACCAAAATGTTGATCAACCATTATGGCTCTTCTATTTAGGATAGTAGCCAAGTGGTCTTTTATGATAATTTTTGTGCCCCTTAATTTATAAATGGATTAAAGGTGTGATTTAGACCCTAGATCCCCTTTTTCCCAAACACAATAACACCTAGGTTATCATGATAAGAGTTATTAGTATTACTCTTTTTTTAAACTAGAAGGGTGATGACACCACTTACCACATTTATTTACCTTCTTAGCTGATCTAGATTTCAAGCAAGGGAAAAATTAAAGATTTTAGAAAACCAAAAGGATTGAAAGAATGTATTTAGAAGAGGATAGTATCTCTCAAAAGAAAAATTAGCTACAACTTATTCTCTAAGCACTCCTAAAATATTCATCTAGACATATTTAAGGAGATCTTATTAGCCTTAAAATATGTTATGATTATATTTTAACCAAATTTTCCCAAGGAAAAAATAGGAAAAATATCTTGAGAAACCACAAGGAAATAGGATGATGTAAGAAGATGACCTAAAATTTCCCAATATTCAATTAAGGAAGAAACATGAATAATAGCCTAATTTTGATGCTACCACCAATGCTTCCAAATGATCAAAGAAAAGGGATACTAAAGAAAAATGGGCTATAGTTTTTCATTATTGCCACATAAAACATATTTTGAAGGATCAAGAAATCCTCTATTTCTAGTATTATCCCAAGGAACCTATTTTGGTAAAGTAATCATATACAGATATATATTTAGGCCAATAAAATTTATTTCATATTTTTTCCACCAAGGGAAATATCTATTTTCATCTCTTATTCTCTAAATATTGACATCTAAGATTCACTAAACAAGCTCCTTTAGAATGATAACCCCAATAAAGAGCATCATCATTTATCTCTAGAGAATTAGAAGGTTGATCCTTAAGAATAGATGAGAAAATAGCTCTAGCTTTAGGTAAACCACCTCTAGGCGAACTACAAGGATAGACATTGAAAAATATTAAATTCAACTACTATTGATCATCTTGCTTCCTAACATATTTCACTCAAGAAATACATAATAGAAATGTAATAACTACTTTACTTATGTATATAAATTTTAATTTTACTTATAAAAATATTGTTATTTACTTTTTTTTATAAATATTTTTGTTTTAAAAAAGAATATATATATATATATATATATATATATATATATATATATATATATTACAATTGCATAATATTTTTTAAATTTGTCAAAACTCTAGTCTTATCTAGATTTAATCACTAAGATTTGCATTTATTATCTTGCAATTTTTTTTATCTTCCTCATGAATTAGGAGGGTTGATATTACTCTCCACTCAGTGTCATGGTTTGACCCTTTTCACTAATTGAACTGGTTGTGTTCTTGAGGGTATTGAAGCTTGAAAATTTTTAGTACCACATTGCATTTGTTCTATTCATCCAATTGGCTAACTAACTTTGAAGGGATTGGCATTCATACCCTTTTTATTATGAAATATTTTATTCATATTCAGGGGATCTCTGTAATAAAAAATATCTAGTTTTCATACTAGTATTTTCATGAACTAGAAAAAACTTTGATGGTCTCCTATTTTTCAATGTAATAATTATCCTCTTGTGAAGTCTCCTTGGCCTTGTGCTCTAATATTTTTCAAAAAGGAAACTAAAATGCCCCTAGATACCATCTCTATAAATACTAGAATTATATTCCCCTAAAACAAATTCAAGCCTCAATTTCATCTTTCCATCAAGGATTGAGAAACCTTTGGCATAATTATTGAAGCCATCATGGTTATATGGTTCACAAAATTGGTATTAGATCATGCAAAATTGGGTGGAAAGACTAGAAATTGTATCCAAATACTCCTTTTTAAAATTGTAAGTCTTGGCAAGGGTATCATTAGCTTTGCCCTCAATTTTTCATGGTGCCCACCTTGAATCAATGGTGTATTTTGTAGTCACTAGTATCAATCTAGAAACACAAGTTGCACAACTTATCTAGGTTATTCAATTCCAAGGCCTTTCCATTGGTCCTATATTATGTCATTTGAGCATTCTTCATCCTCAATGACATCTTTATGGGCATCAAGAGTCTCTTAAACATCTTTTATTGTATTTTTCATAGATCTTATGATGTTTGGTCTTGGATAAAGTGACTTCTTCAAGCCATTTCATAACATATAATCTTATTAGAGGATTGGCCTCACATCCCTCACAAAATCACTTAGATATGACATGCTTTCAAGGTGGAGTTTTTGTTTAGCATATGGAAAGATAAATTTATTAATTTTTTCATGTTCCATTGATCATCAATTTTCAATTCATGCTAAAGCTACAATTTGTTCTAATAAGTTATTGTGGATTCAAATGCAAACTAATAAATGTGCACTTGGGGTAGGCCATTTACAAGTATTACTAGATCACTAAGGTAATTTCCCTTATGTCATGGCTAGGGTTTCCTCGACTCCCACCTCCTCTCAAGGTTGGTCTCCTCCTTATAGGCATCCTCATAGTCATAGTCTAGTGGCCATTGAGAGAGTCATTCTCAAGTGTCTCCTCCTAGAGAGGAATTGTGCTCAATGCATTTAATTGTAGCCTAGTAGTAGGCACTCTATTATCTGCTAGTGGAGGACCTTTGGATTGGCTAGGCTCTAGCAATTTGTTTGGTCTAGCTAGAAGGTCATCACTCCTACTCGAGTGGTTACTAAAGAAAATCAAGAAGAAAATGTTGATAATAATAATGGATGGGACCCTCCCCAAATTGGACAACTGAGGTCATGTTCCTCCTTCAACATGTGCTCTAACTGTCTAAAGACCTATTTTATGTTATCTTGCTTTAAACTAATGCCCCATATGAACTTTAGAAGTATGACTTTTTCCACCGTGACACTATTTATAAAATATGGTAGGTATATATAAACTTGATTAGGGGAGAGGGCCCAGTAGTCGTGCACCCTAACTTCGCGCTTCTAATTATCCTACGTCGAAATTTCAAATCACTCCCAATTTTTTACAGCAGCTTACTTGGCAAGTTCTCTGCTTATAACTAAGGTTTTAGGGCCACATCATCAAATATGATGCCACATCAACATGCGTTTTTGTCAAGGTGTCCAAAAAGGCCCCAAAAAATAGTGAGACCAATTCTCATGCATCACATCATGAGTAGTTGAGCGCTGATGTGGTATCACATGATTGGTTGCTTTTTAGATCAAAAGCATACATTTTGTTTAATTATGGGTAGTCAAATCACAACTATTGGACATTATATAAACGACTATTGGGTATTATATTTACGATTGGGTGCGCGACTATTGGACCCCGCACGACTATTGGGCCCTCTCCCCTAACTTTAGGAAAATGTATTTTCGTTTACAATATTATTGATCTGAAGTGTTTGTGGTTACCTGGAGCGACTGAAATCTGGTCATTCATTTTACGGCGCCTATTAAATGGACTCCGTGTACATGGTTAACGGTTTTTATAATCCGTCGTTTGGTTTTATGTTATATTGATATAAGATGAGATTAATGAAGTAGAACTGGCGAGAAGTTTGGTTGTAAGTGGATGTAATCATCAGCATTGAAGAGCGTACCGCTTTTGCTTAAGCAACAGCATGCTAACGTGGCTAAACATAACCCGTTACTTCATTGCAATTCCCAAAGGAAATGGTCCCAGAGCTTTGTAAACTTAAATCATCGTTTAAATTATTACAGGCATACTCGAATGCATGGTCTTCATCCAATCAAAAAAATCTTTAACTGAACGCGCGACAAATGACAACTCATTTATGTTTGAAAATTCAGATGTACCTCTTCAGAGATTAGTATAATGGGGATTTGTTAAGTGGCATTTTGTTGTTTTGTACATCAAGTACGGTTGAATCTGTCCAGTTGCTTAGACTGAAAGAGTTCCTCGTCCAGGGTAGCTCACATCCAATGGATTCCGTCTTTTAATACCATCATCGCCCTCTCGATCGCTCCTAACAGATATCCTCTACTCTACATTAAACGCAGGACATGGAAAGCTTGGGATCCTCCGCCACCATTCTGGAGAACGTATGGGCCACTTTCGCTGCGCGGGAAAGCCCTTATGCAGATTCACAACTACACGGCAGCGCTGGTATCACTTCTCCTCCCGCTTCGACAACAAATTCCCAACCACTGAGCGACTGTGAGACGACTTTGGGGGACTCTAATCTGAGCGCCTGTAAAGATGATGGTTTGTGTAAGATACTGAATGAGTCGGACTTCACCGATGTTTTAGAAAGACTTGTGAGCCTCAGGCGGTGGCTCTCTGCCAACTGCGAATCTCTTGACCTCGTCAAAGTGAATAACCAGTCGGAGGAGGGGCATAGTGCGGAACAAGACTCCAAAGGAGGCCGACGCGCAGGTCGATGTTGGGCGGCGGCGGCTCCCTGGAAGCGCTACAGAGGTGTGCGGCGAAGGCCATGGGGAAAATTCGCGGCAGAAATAAGAGACTCAACGAAACAGGGCGCCAGACTTTGGCTTGGCACGTTTCTGACAGCGGAGGAGGCTGCCATGGCGTACGACAAAGCCGCTTTGAAAATGAGAGGCGCTGGAGCTCACTTAAACTTCCCTGCTGAAGTGGTCGACCGGGCCCTCTCGGAAGAATATGTCCAATCCAAATCTTGAATTCTGACGATGTGAAATTTGCAGGACACAGTTTTGATGAAAGCATGAAGATTTTTCTGACTCTAAGCTTTTATTTATATCTTTTGGGCCTTGAATTGGAAATTTGCAGCATGCAAATTGATTCTCAAACAGAATCTAATCAGGTTGCATGTTACTCTGATGTAAAACTGGGCATGTCTCTTTGTATTTGTAATTAAAAACAGTTTGTTCTAAATCATCCATTTTCTCATTTTAATAACTTTTTAGAACAATTTTATTTGTTTGGATCCTTTCTTCCGTATGTTCTTCTGGGTTCAAGATAGCTTTGTTATTTTCATCTTCGTTTAAGAAATTTTACTTCTAATATTTTTCATCTGATGGCAGTTTTATTTAAACATGATGATTAATTATCTTTTCAACGAAAGTTACGTACTGATAAGTTCTTGTCATTGTCAAATATTTGAGAATAGAATAATAAGTATTTATGGTAGTCAATATGGTTGCCATACGTTTGATGTTTAATTTATGTATTGCATTATAAGTTATCTAAAACTCACATAATGATGTAACATTTTAACATTAATAGTATGGAGTTTAGAATAGTCTTTAATATTTTATTTAGAGTCTTGTTTTGTGTAACAATTAAATAATGCATAAAGTAGTTAGTTCAATTAGAAAATCAATCGTTGAGATTCAAGACGCTTTGCAAGAATGCCATTGCGATATGTTTGACATTAGATTCTATATTGTATATAAACTTTATAAAATGCACAAAAAAAATATATCACATTGATTCATTTAAACACTAGTAATATGGATTCATAATAGTGTTAACTTTTTATCTTTTGAGAAGCCTTTATGGGACCCAGAGCAACTGTAGGGATTGGTATAGTAGAGCTTTGAAGATGGGGGGAGAGAGAAAATGTGTTGAGCCAAGCAACTATCAAGAGCACAGGGAGAATGTTAAAGCTTGGGAAAAGATTGAAAAGGGAGGTTTAGTCCCTTTCTTGGAAAAGCTCCATGGTACTGATGAGATGATGCTGGACTATTTCGCCAAAAATTGGAAAAATGGTGAGATTGTGCTGTTTGGTAGAAATGTTAAGCTGAATGAGCAAATCATTGGTGAGATTACTGGTCTTTCGACTGAGGGTGTGAAATTTTATCGAGACCGTCAGTTCTCTGATGAAGCGATCATCAGATTTCCTAAGAAAGATAAGGAGAAGGCTAAGCTGGTTAAGGTTTCTAATAGCTACTTTGATGTGGAGTCCATTAAATCGATCTGGAGGAAAGTTTTGAGAGTTATCATGGAGTATATCACGGTTGATGGGCGCTTCACCCGGGCGTATGGTTATCACTTTGCCATTTTGAACCACTTTCGTCACAAGGTTCGTATCTCTTTGCCTTTCTATTTATTCTCATCTCTGAAGAATTGCCTTGATGATGTTGAAAGAAACCCTAGGCGGACTTCTATTATTCACCCTGGTCTTGTCAGGCTCATCTATGAGCATTTCCAAAACTTACCCGCTTTGCCTAAAAATGTTGCTGCTGAAGAGTTGGATGATGAGGATATGGAAAGTAATAGGGAGAATGATCCTCTGGCCTCTTTTTCTTTTGTTCATGATGGTACTAAAACCAATGACCCTCAATCCCTTTCTTTCCAGAATGTCCCTCAGGGTTCTACTCTGCCTTCTTGTCTTAACCCCCAGCCTTCACTTGGTTGCCCTATGCCGGGTTATGCTTCACTGTCTTGTTTTAATCCCCAGCCTTCGCTTGGTTGCCCTACCCCGGGTTTGGTTTCTGGGTTTAAAGGTGCCTCGGTTATGAAATTGGTTTCGTACTCTAGGAATTCTTTGGAAATTCACTCTAAAAATCCTATGGCTAGTAAGGAGTCGGTCCCTAGTACCCCTGCATCTGAAAGATTTGTGAATGCCCCTAAAAGACCCCCTAATCAGGACAAAATTAATTATGCCCTAAATAACTTTAGGTCTGATGACATAATGAGTATGGCAGAAAATAGTGCTGATGGCCTTTTCACTATTCTTAAGTGGGCCCATAAGGAAGTCTGTGATTTGAATGGCCATAATATAGATCTCCGCAACAGAGTCATGGAGCTGGAGCAGAAGGTGAACAGTAGTCATAAGGAGAATGATGGTCAGAACCCCCCCTTAACGGAGAAAAGAAAACAGTTGCAAGAGGAAAGATTGTCTAGGCTGGAGAGCAACATGTCCAAGATTGCCCAAAATATCAGGGCCACTGTGGAGCATAATCACAAAATTGCCAGGCATAATACCATTATCATTAATGCTATGGTGGAAAAGTTGGAAAAAAATCAAAAGGGATCGCTGTTCGTGGATTTGGATGCAGATAGAGGTTGTAGCAGAGATGTTGGTGAAGGGATTTTGACTCACACGTGGGCTAACACGAAGAGGAAGGTCCCTGGTTCTTCACATATGGTTCAAATCCTCAAGCAGGGAATACAGGAAATGAGTGAAGTTGAGAAGGAAGCTGAGGAGTTTTTGAACTTCATGGAGTAGTGTTGTTGTTGTTTTCTCTGGGTTTTTGGCGGTCCTTTTTTGGACCCTATTGTCTCTCTGTTGCTGTCTTTTCTTTTTGGGACAGCTGTTTGTTCTCTAGGAATTTTTTTTGCTCTATCTTTGTATGTTTAAACTTTGTGGTTTCAGGTCCCTGTAAAACCTATTTTTTCCTTTTCAAAAACTTTTTATCTTGAACCCTTCTATAATGCAATAATCCATAATGCATTAAGTAGTTAATTTAATTAGAAAATCTATCACTTGGATCAAAGATCATTTGTAAGAATGATGTTGCAAAACATTTTAAAATTACTTTGTTTATTGTATTTCAATCCCTATAAAATTTTCATAACAATGTAACCCATTCAATAAGTTAAAAACATTAGTAATATGGGGCTTGCAATAGTGTTAGCATTTTTTCTTTTGAAGTTTTATACAAAGTAATAATGTACAATACATAAAGTAGTTAAATCAATTAGAAATCAATCATTTTGATTCAAGAGCAATTGTAAGAATGTTGTTACAATTTGTTTGAAAATTAGTTTTTGTATTGTATTATGAGTCTTTGTAAAACTCACATACCAATTGCGCAACACACTATTAATTTAAACACTAGTGAAATAGGGTTGATAATATTGTTAACATTTTATCTTGGACGTTTGTGTGATGTAACATAGAGTCATGCACAAAGCAATTGATTTAGTGAGAAAATCAATAACATGGATCCAAAAGCATTTGTAAGAGAATATTCAAATTTGAGATTTATTTACAAAATAAAGATTCAACAAAAAATAGATTTACTATGTCCCTATTATTAAGAATAGGATAATGTCCTACAACCTAATCCTCAACTAGACTTCATTATATATATACCTTATGTATTCATTTTTTACCATGAGACTACATTTTCCTACCTTTTCTATGCTTTACCCTATTCCCTATTCTCAATATTTGAATTATGTTCCTTCATCTATTTAAAGTGACTATATGGAACTCAAAAAAATTACTTTGGCAATTTAAGAGTCTACTTTAAATATATTTTTCTGATTTTTAACAATAATGTCATTAACATGTGATATGAATTCAATATCGCGTCACCTTTTTAAGTCCATTCTAAATTATTATCCCTATATTTATGAGTTTTGAATCTAAAATTTTCACTAATGTGCAACTTTATTTAGTCTATTTTGTGGGTCGTTGTGAGTCTTCTTTTTGTGGTTGTATATAAAAATATAATAATGAAGTATTTTAACCTAGAGAAGATGCAAAAGATATTTATTTTCTTATATGAAAACCCATCTAAGATTATTGATTTGAATTATGTGATAAGAATTAGTGGCTTGATAATTGATTGTTTAGAATATGATTTTTTTTTCCAAAGCCTATAGAGGTCACATATAATTAAGTTAGTGGTAATGATTAGGGAATTTGATTAGTGTAATATTCAATTCATGAAGTAAGCTATTGGTTTTTTTTTCTAGGAGAACCCTAAAATTCTCTAAAGGGTAGCCAACCCCTATGCTCAAGAAATTCCTAAGCTAGTGGCCAACACAATGAGTAAAGGATTATGAGGTCTCTACTGCTACACTTTAGGCTCTATGGGACCTAGGAGGGTGTTCCTTGTTGTGTTCATTTTGATTTATTTGATGGAGAACACTTCTATGCATAGATTAGTTCCTAATATTTGCAAAAGAATGTAATTCACTAAAGATTTGGATGACCTTTAAGTAAATGACTATCTATTTGCTAGGAACGAGGGGATATTTTAAACACACATTTCACAATTGAAAGATTATTTAATGTTTTTTCTCTCATTTTGAATCCATAGCTAGGTATATCACCAATTCATTTAGTTGCAAGAATTCCTAACAAATAGACCAGTGCTTCATCAATCAAGGCATACAGAGTCAAATATGCAATAACCAGTAATACACAAGTTATTTAATTCATAAATTGGTGGACTATTATCATAGTGTTTTGAAATATGAAAACTCACAATGTTTGAAACGTAACTTCTTATCAAATCCTATGCATTTTCCTACAAATCTATGACTCTCTTCAAGCATTTAATCAACTCTTTGAGTTAAAGCAAATAGAGCCATACATTCAATTGGACCACTAAAGATAAATGAAAAGAACTTTGATATTTTCATTTATAACTTGCAAAAAGTTATAGAGGAGAGTATTGATATTAGAACTAAGATTTTTTTTGATATTTGTAGCCTATACAAAACTAATTCAAGACTATTACATACAGGACCTACACCCAAGATGATTTACTGTTCTATTCATTAAGCTTTCTACAGTATACTCACTCCTGGACTTAGCTTCTTCCTAGACCATGCTATGACTAAAAAATTGAACCCCTTGCAATGAGCCCTGAAATCCCTTTTATAGATAAAGGGAGCAACAAGCATCAAACTCAAATGTAATTACATTTCCAAATGCATTTCAAAATGAATTTCAACTGCATCTTAGATATTCCCTAAATAGTTTCTTGTAATCATTTTCCAAGAAGGGGAAACAAAATTCACATGATTTGCATAAGAAGAAATGACCAATGCAACCAAAAACACCTTTAACCGCTAACGAGCCTTTATATTCCATACCCACATTGAGCCAAAAGTTTTAATGATACCAACCCAAGGCATCCCTAGTTGGCATAAAAAATAGAAACCCACATACGCAAAGAGTGCAAGAATGACCACCACAACAATATTAATACCAATAAAAAAATTAGAACCCATATACCAACTCTTTCAACCAAAACCAGAATGAGCACCAAAACCAAAATCATAGTACACACACTTACTTCATGTCTTTGTAGAGGTTGTGGGAGATACCATTGCTTCTTCTTCCTTAGCATCCTTAGCAGCAAAAAGGTAGGTATGCCCACTGGGTGTCTTCACTAAATTTGAGGCGACAACTACTACCTCCAGCTCCAAGTCCGTTAATTCATTTAAAACCATGAGGTACCTGTGATAACCAAAATCCATTTATGTTTCACTATTTGAGGGGCTATAGTGATGCCAATAGGAGAATTGCGTCAACCCAAAGGAGCTCGACCATATCTTATCTTCCTCCTTATTCCTCTTACAAATCCTGCAAGCTCCTTTCCTTTACCCTTTGTTACCTCTTTGATCACAAATCGATTCCTTAACCAATAGTTGCTTCTCACAACAACTTGTGAAGACCTTTTGCCACAAACATCCTTCTTACATTCTTCCTTTGGAGTTGAAACAATTCCTGACACACCTTGCTCATCCCCTGGAACATTATTGTGAGATTCTCGAAGGTTGAGTCTTGGTGACCTACACACCAGTGACATGAAAACCACAAACTTACTCATCTTCTCTGGTTATACAACTTCACAAATGCAAACTAGAACAATCTCCACTTCTTCACAAAGTTAGCAAATTCTATCTCTTGATTGCAATGATGAATGTTCAAGATTTTGCAATTAACTGTAGAGAAACTATAATGCAATTCAAAAGTATAACAATAATGATAATTAAGGCTTCTACGATGGTGTACAAATATTTTTTTAAGAACTACAATCAATTATTTTTCCTTAAAAAATGGCTTAATATGAAGCAAATGTATTTCATCCTCAAAATAAATCACAAAATTTGTTTATATAAATGTTGGTTCTCTTGTTTCATGTGTTTAAAAGTTTTAGCATAAGCATTGAAAGAGAAGTTGAAAGTATCAATATTTATCATAATTATCATCAAAATTCGTTATCTAAATCTTCACCTTCAAACTCAATTTTCAATTTCACACAAAATCATCATAAAAGAAAATGTTTGTTTTCACCCAAAATAACCATGCCAATAGTTCTCTAGACCAATCCTAGAGGAACTAGAATGAGATTTGAATATCCCAAAATGTATGCATAGTTGAAACTTGTAACTAGCATGAGTCCCACTTTTTTTCCATGAATCTGAAACCATCACAACAACTAAAAAAAACTTTAAAATTTTATCTTTGTAAAACAAAAAATATAAACCATAGCTATAATAAAAACTATCTACTCATATAACTATCTATAGAAGGAAAGGCAATTTACTCAAATATGAATAGAAGTGAAAGGGGAAAACTTGTATCATTGTGAATGTTGTGTGCAAACTTGCTGGTAGAAAAGTTAGTTTCACCAAAGTTAACAACATCCTTATTTTAGTTTAAATCAATTTCTTATTTCAGGATGGAATATTAATTTATCTCCATGATATGTATCCACTAATAGGTGTAACTTCAGAGTTCACAATATATAAGTATGGCCTTCAAAGATTATGTTTCCACGGTTCTATTAAATGTGTAACTAGTAGGTCCATAAATTTATTTGGTCACTATCCCAAGCTGATGTCTTATGATTATTAACTATGACAATATATTTTAGAAATAGCCCCAAATTTAGTATACCAGAATTGAGTGTAAGTTAATTCCCTTCAAAATTCGTATTCAAATTTAGAAAAATACATCATACTTGCAAAGAAAGACTCAATCCCCCATTCTCTTCTTGTTTAAAGTACAAAAACCATTTTATAAAACAACAGTGATGTAAGTAAACTTCCCATTTTAGTTTATCATAAAAAATGATAGTAATGAAATATTAATGAATTTCTACTAATAAGTAATTAAATGTAGTGGAACTATAAGCTAAACATACACAAGAAAGTTTAATGACACCCTGAAATTGCTAGTCACTTAGCACCACAAATAATATACATAGATGTACAATTGATCAACTAATTGCTAGTCACTTAAGACCACAAATAATATACATAGATGTACAATGGATCAACTAAGAAGAAATTTTAATGAATCCATGCTATGTTACCTATGAAAAAGTTTAAATCCATAATACCCTTCCTCATTAATTCAGAACTTCAGACAATAACTGTATTCTAATACAATTGTTGAAATATGTTTTGATGATTTTGAAAACTTAAAATTTGTAGTTAAAATCGATGATAGAATTGCACTATTGAATAGTCATTAGAATATCCTTTAGTACCCAAGTCTAGACAAACGTAGTTGTTGAAGTCCATAGTTCAACTTCCTCAAAAAAATTCAAAAAAATTATTTTATGTTTGTCATTCATTTAGGTCATAATTTGTATGGACTTCTTGGTTTTTTGTTCTAATCTACTTCTTATCCACTAGATAGTTATGAATCAATCATAGAAACTCTTTTTGAGAGCTTGGATACTTTGGATGAACCAAAAGCTGAGGTCCTTAAATATCATCTAGTGTATCTTAGTTATGTTTCTTTTTGTATGAAATGAGATTTCAAGTTTACAAAATAAAGAAAATATTGTTGGTTATATTGTTGTATTTGGTAATTTGTCATGGATGCCTTACTAAATCAAGATTTGTTGGAAACTAATGAAAATCTAATTTATTTGGTTCAAGCATCTATGATTTCGATAATTGGTGAATATGGATAATGAATTAACAATGTTGATGAATTGCTAGAGAGCTTTCTAGAGCCCTTTCTTGGAGATCCAACTCAAGTGTAGTTGCAATTTCTCATTGCAATTGTCAAATTGTTCCTTAAGAAGCTTATTGAAGAACCTCAACAAATGATTCAAGTCCTTATATTGATCCCAAACCTTTTCAAACCATTTTTCCTTTCACATTATCTAGTTTTTTTTCTAATTACTTTATTTGACCAAATACTTCATGTATTATGATCTATAAACTAGCATGGATATTCTATTGATTAGAAAATCACAAACCACTCCCTACTTAGTGTTGTTCAAACTTATATGGCTGACTAAACAACATAATTATTTGAATTTACATGTTTTAACCTCTGTAATTTAGTTGTAAGCTGCCTTATTCACACACTATGCAACCCTTCACATCAACAAAACATGCCACATACATTGCATACTACTGTAAACCTTCTATCCATAGCAATAATATGTCATATTTTTCTTGTTAGGAGTCAATTTAATGTTTCTTCCTACATCTTAAGTGTAATTAAGAAATTTCTTCTACTTAATCTTTCATGAATGACTTGTATTATTTTTGGAAATTTGATTTATAAACTTGTGAGAATTGAACAAGTAATAGAACTATCAAAGATACTCTCATTTAGAGAATGTGGGGTTGATCCTAGAAAAACTTGAAATAGGAGAAAATTTCAGCAAAGAGAAGACTAGCTTCTTCTAATTCACTATGACCATGCAATTGTAGAAGGTTGTTGCATTCATGAGGTCCAACAAGAATGCTAATAAAAAATCTAACCACTACAAATTTCCTATGAAATTCAGGGCAGAAGTGTTCATCTCATTTCAATTTGATAACAATCTTTGTGCACCCTCAACTCGCTACTCCAAACTCCCAAAATGCTCATCTTCAACACTAATTTCTAATAGACATCTCTAATGTCTTTTTGGGAAATGACATGCTCCTAATATATGTTTTGGGATGGAGTTGGAAGCTCAAAATTTGAATATTTTCCTATTGCTTCCTCTTTTTTCATGTTAAATCTAGACATAAGCACCCCTTCCATTAGACCAACAACTTTGAAATTACCCAATAGTTAGAAAAATGCCCCTGATGGAACTAGTGGTTTCAAAATTACCTTATGATAGAAATGAAACCACCTCTTCATTGCTAATTTTGTCCTCCATATTTCAAAAGTGATAGCTTTTTCTTATAGATTCAAAAAAGATGTTTTTTAAAAATGCATAATGTTTTGAGAGGCACTTGAATATGTAAAAATAGTCAACTTTGGGTGCCACCAAAATACCGCTTTTAACAATTTATGAAGTCAAAATCATGTCCAACCAACTCCAAAAAAATAACTGAACTCAAACACTCAAACTTGATGATGGATCATATTCATTTTTCAAATCATATTAATGTCTAAAGACTTAAATGTTGAACCGTCCATTTTTGGGAATGAGGTTTATAGGCTACTCTTGCACTCTTGGGATGTTTCACCTAAAAGGAGAGAGAGAAACCCCACCAAAATCATTGTGGTTCACTCAATCTAATGTATGTGTAATGTGATTAAGGCTAAATGAGATCATCTAAATGTAGCTAATCAATGTAATTGACTAATTATGAATACAAAACCTAGGAAATATGCAATGTTTGAAAACACAATGTGATATGCAAGCATGAACTAAAACATGAATAAATGCAAAACATAAATGAAGAAGGTTGAATCAGAGTGCACCTCAGAAATGAATTTTGAATCTAGAGTGTCTTGAATGCTAACAAAAATCAATAAAAAACATCAATGGGACTCATTTACCACTGATGGTGAATCAGTCCTGCTTTTGGTAAAAACTTCTAAAAATTGGTTTCCAACTATCAGGAACTAGAATATGATAGAATCTAGTTTCCTATCCTTAAGGCATGACTCCTTTGTCACTCATGGAAAATCAGTCCTCTCCTAAAATTTTGTGAAATCAAAGGTCAATTATGTATCACCAAATCTGCACTTGTCTTCTTGTCAGGTTGACAGAGTCAAATCTACAACAAATGGACTGTAGCTTGAAATAGGGTTGATTTGGCTTGAAACACTTTGTTGAATTCTTGACCACCTTTAAATTCCTAATTTCTTGAAAAATCTACATACTCAAGTCTACAAATACACATGCAAAAGGGGAAAAATGGTTAAGGGTTAGGTTATAGGGATTTTCCTTGGTCAAATCCCACTTTGCTAATCAAATCCTTAATGAAGAAATGGAATGAAATGAACAATGGAAGATGGATAAAACAACATGTAAATGTATTAAACTCACCATAACCTTGTTGAAGAAATATGAAGTTGTGTCAATGGCTACTCCAAGATACTTAATTGATGCTTGATTGAATGATGCAAAGTGCTCAAATGTTAATTGATGTTTAATGAATGCAAGTGAATTAGGATATTGTAGGAGATGAAAAATGAGGAGAAAAAAACTTATTTATACACACTTGTGCCTTAGTAACCCAATAATACCTCATCATAGGCTGACATAAGGTCATTTTGAATAAAAGAGTGAAAAAAAAATTGAAATATTTTGAATTTGGAGCTAAGAGGGACTGATTTGCCACCATGGAAAATGGGTTCCACCTTGGACTTGAAAGTGGGTGTTAGGAATTAAGTCATATTTAATGTTATTTGTCAGGATTATAGTAAAAAATACACTTAATTAAGCCTTATGAGTGCATAAAGGGGTTAAATAAAGCATAAGAAAGGTGTAAATAGTGGAATTAAGCCTAGAAAAGCATGAAATCTTGTTACAAGACTTTACAACACTTCAAAATAGGACTTTATAAGTGATGAAAAGGTGATTTTTAGGTAAATTGTAATGAATAGAGTTTAGAAAAGTGTAGAAATATTTTGCAACACTTCACAACACCTTCACAAGAAGCCATAATTTGAATTTTAAGGACCTAATGTGAATGTTTAAGCCACATTGCAACAATAAATCAAAGAAAAATAGACCAAGCATCATGAGAGAAAGACCTAAAAGACCATGAGAATGTAAGTGATCCATTTTTCTATGGTAAATTTATCCCCCACTTTAGTGAGAGAATGAACTTGCTTCAAACTCACACTAAAGTATCCATGCACATGGAGAAAGAGGTCCAAATGCACTTATGCTAGCAAGATGGAATAAAAATGATCAAGAGGGTTGATAAAGCCCCTAGGATGAAGATCCCATGGAAAACTAAACATAAGAACAAAGGAACACACATGAGATAGAGAAGAAAAATTAGATAAAGCTTCAATCATTTGTCCAACTAGTTTTGGATTAGATCTAGGTTGTTTGTGAGAAAAAGAGAATGCATACTCACTCTAGGGTGACGAAACTCATGGTGGTCAACCAGGTGAGAAGAAACAAAAAGGTGAAGTAAATATGCTAGTTGGTATGTACTCACAAACATATAAGTTGCTATGAAGAAAGTCATGCCACTGAATGGGCTTCCCACTCAACCATATCAAAGTTATACCTCCTAATAACTTTAACAAGGCACCACAAGGAAAATGTCAATTCGTGCTTCACAAGAAAAGAAAAGCTTCGTATGCTTGAAACTCATGAATAAAGAGGAAGGTACCACATTCATTGAAGTTGTGTTATGCAAGGTGGTAAAGATGTAAAATGTAAAATTTAAAAGATGTTTGAAGGAGTCTTGTTAAGTTCATGCAAGGTCTGTCACTTTGGGGACATTGTGTCTAATGTCTCCAAGAGAGGACCAATCAAAGAATAGTATATTCACAACTTAGGGGATGTAGTGTGTCACAATAGACCACTAAGAGGAATGTAATATGCTAAGAGAGATCACACTTATGAAGGACATCAAACCCAATGTCATCCACAAAGTGACAAACAAATTTTATGAAGTGATAAGGCTGCACTAAGAACCAAAACTGGAAATGAAATGATGGTAATGTATACCCCCCACTTTAAAGGTATTGCTACACACCGTTCTGTGAGAAATTAATTTAAAGTAGTGAAGGAAAATTAGAAAAAGAGATAAGACATGAGAGCCAACTTGGAAAGCCTCTATGCCAAGTCATATGTTTCTGAGTAAGGCTATGTCATGTAAGAAAAAAAAAAGAACAAAATAATGGGAGTTTCCCCCTAGAAAAGAACACACCAAACACAAGGGATTTATGGATTTGGGGTTAGTATGTTCATTGTTGTAATTTTTTTATTTAATGAGCTCAGAACTATCATCGTTCCCCAAAGCACATAGAACTAGACTAATGACACAAAGAGAGTGAGATCAAATGAAGAAAAAAGTTTGTTTTGGGTCAACATGGAAGAGACATTGTAGTCTCAATGCTTTGCATCATCCCCAAAAGGAAAATACAAGTGAAAAGAAAATGAAAAGGAAAAGATTTTGGGTCAACATGAAGGAGAAATTTAGGTTTCAATGCCTTATGTCATCCCCAAAAAGAAAAACACAAGAAAAAGGAAAAGTAAAAAGGAAAAGGGACCAATTGGATCAACATGGAAGAGACATAGGGCATCTCAAAGCTTTGCGTCATCCCCAAAAGGAGAACACAAAAGAAAACATCAAAAATAAAAGGGACCTTTTTGGGTTAACATGGAAGAGACATAGGGCGTCTCAATACTTTTCATCATCCCCAAAAGGATAACACAAAAGAAAAAGTGAAAAAGGAAATGGATGACATATAGAAGAATACAAGTACAAATATAGGAAGTGCACAAAGAGAGAGAACACCAAACACACATTATGGGGGAACACGATATGCACATGGAATAAAAAAGAAAATATAAAAGGAGTGAGTAATGCAAATGTAAGTCAACCATTATCCAAGTTATGAACTTCACAATCTTAACTAATATAAGTGAAAGATGCATAACGTAGTTAAGAGACAAAGAAAAATGTAGTACGAGGACAAGGCTAACAAATTCTTTCTCTCGCATAGTGTAGGGTAAGAATGAGTTGATTTGGGTGATGGGAAAGTATCATGCAATGGTGAGAATAGAAAATTCTACAACTATGGCATGAAGAGAGGATTTCATTTTAAGAGATGATAGGAAAGTAGTTAGTATTAGTGAAGTGATACTTATTAAGTATGTCAGTCAATGTCTGACATTCTTTAGTTCAATGTCCAAGAACATGATGATATTTGCAATATGGTATGTTAGAATATTTAGGATAGATGACCAACGTATTCATAGGTGGTAAGAGTATAAGGCCTTTGTTTAAAATTAGTTGAAGTCTCCTTTCACATTCAGGTGGAAGATGAGTAGGAAACTTGAATTTTTTCAATTTTTAAGGTCATTTTTCATTTGCTAGACTCTCTTTTTTCATAAATGAAAGGAGAAAGAGAACCCATGGGTATCCTAGCATCCTTGTCATGATAATCAAGTAATGTTTTTTTCTCATGGAAGGATAATGTTCAAGCTAGGAGGAGAATCAAAGATCACTATACCATCATCTCGAAATCTCGAATATTCAAAAGGAGGTTTGTCAACATGAGGAGGATCTTGATATCCTAATCCTATTGTGTTTTCTTCGATTTCTATTTGTTCAAGAAGTTGATGAATGTTATTCTTGGTTGTTGTATCACAACCTTGTTTACTTCAGATAGTAAAGCCTTTTCCATATGTTTCTTCAAGATTGATGGGAGTTTTTGTAACTTTGTGATCATAAAATGGTTAAGGATGTGGTTGTTTAGAGGAACTAGGTCCAATTGATGGAGGGAACTTAGGTCTTTCATTGGTTTCAAGATGGATGTATCCAAAGCTATTAGGAGGTGTCATAGTAGGAAGATCTTGTGACTTCATGGATGGGTAAAAGGTTACATTAGCTTCAAGGTTATCAAGACATTTATTTAAGAACTTGTTCATGCTATCATCATCTTCTATAATGATTTCAACATCACAAGGAGGACAATCATGAGGAATTGAAGGAGTATGTGGAAGTTCAAGGTCAATTGGATCAAAGCCAAAGGTACAATTGGACATGTCTACTAGGGATTTCAATGAATTCCAAAACTTATTAAAAGAAAATTCCATGATGACAATGTATGAAAGTAAACTAAGATGCAAGAAATAGAAGAAAACAAAGAATCTAGAAAAAAAAAAAAAGAAACTACAAAAAATTGTAATGCAAGAAATACCGAAAAAATATCTAAAAATGTTGTTTGAAATGTGCAGGTGGACTGATTCATCCAAGGTGGCAAATGAGTCCAAGTATGATATATTTTTGTGATTTTCATAAAATTTAAAGTGATTTTAATGCTTTTTAGATGCAAACTAAGGATGCAAATGCATACTTTAAATTTTCTGAATGATTTGATATGCAAAAATGAAATCTAAATGAGTCTTTCACTAATGCAAATTGAGAAACCCTAGGATGCAAAAATAAAACAAAACCTAAATGAAAGTCAATGAAAATGAACCCTAAGATGCAATATGTAATTGAAATTAGAAAGATACAGTGCTCAATATGCAGGTTCACCAAAATGAACCATAAATTTTTGGAATGAGGTTTATAGGCTACTCTTGCACTCTTAGGATGTTTCACCTAAAAGGAGAGAGATAAACCCCACCGAGATCAATGTGTTTCACTCAGTCTAATGTATATGTGATGTGATTACTGGATAAATGAGATGATCTAAATGAAACTAAGCAATGTAATTGACTGATTATCATTGAAAAACCTAGGAAATATGTAATGTTTAAGAACATAATGTGATATGCAAGCATGAACTAAAACATGAATAAATGAAAAACCAAAATGAAGAGGGTTGAATCAAAGTGCACCTGGGAAATGAATGATGAATTTTGGGTGTCCAAAATGCTGACAAAAAATAGTGAAAATCACTAATGGGACTCATTTTCCATTGATGGTGAATCAATCCTACTTTTGGAAAAAACTTCTAAAAAATGGTTTCTAGCTATTGAGAACTGGAATCTGTCAGAATCTATTTTTCTAGCCTTAAGGTGGGACTCATTCATCACTGATGGTGAATCATTCCTCTCCAAAAATTCTATGAAATCAAAGGTCAATTCTATAGCATTAGATCTACACTTGTCTTCTTGTCGGGTTGACATAGTCAAATCTACAGAAAACAAACTATAGGTTGTCCCCAAGCTTGAAATAGGGTTGATTTGACTTGAAAGACTTTGTTGAATTCTTGACCACCTTTCAACACCTAATTGTTTGAAAAAATTGCATACACAATTTTGCAAACACACATGCAAAAGGGTAAAAATGGTTAAGGGTTAGGTTATAGAGATTTTCCTTGGTCAAATCCCACTTTGGTAATCAAACCCTTAATGAAGAAACATAATGAAATGAACAAGGGAAGATTAATAAACATGTAGATGTCCTAAACTCACCACAATCTTGTTGAAGAAATTTGAAGTTATGTCAATGGCTACTCCAAGGTACTTGATTGATGCTTGATTGAATGATGCACAATGCTCAAATGCTAATTGTTGTTTAATGAATGCAAGTGAATGAGGAGATTTTCAGAGATGAAAAATGAGGAGAAAATCACTTATTTATACACACTTGTGCCTTAGTAACCCAATAATACCTCATCACAAGCCAGCATAAGGTAATTTTGAATAAAAACCCAAAAGAAAATTTGCAATATTTTTGAATTTGGATCCAAGAGGGATTCATTCACCACCCATGGTGAATGGTTCCCACCTTGGGCATTAAAGTGAGTGTTAGGAATTAAGTCACATTTAATGTTATTTATTGGCATTATATTCAAAAATACATTTAATTAAGCCTTATGAATGCATAGAGGGGTTAGATAAAGCATAAGAAACATGTAAATAGTGTAATTAAGGCTAGAAAAGTGTGAAATTTTGTTACAAGACTTTACAACACTTCACAACACCTTCACAAGACACCATGATTTGAATTTTAAGGACCTAATGTGAATGTTTAAGTCATATTGCAACATTAAATTAAATCAAAATAGAGCAAGAATCATGAGAGAAAGACCTAAAAGACCATGAAAATGTTAGTGACCCATTTTTCTATGGTAGAAATGTATACCTAAAACATTACCCTTTATTTCATGTTTAGAGTTAGGTCTCTTCATCAATGAGCTCCCCAACACATTTTTATTTTCTATTGATCAGTAACTTGAGGCTTAAAATCTATAATGTAATTTGTTGGATGTAGACTATAAAGAATTTAATTGTAGATACCTTGTCATTTTACACTATGATGATTTGGGTCACCTTATACAATTTTTATGTTACCTGGTTTTGCATTTTAATAGTGTTAAGTCAGTTCTAAAAAATGATATGTAATATTTCTAACAATTGTGTTTGTACATTTAGCCTTAACTATATTAAAAATTATAGTAATGCAACAAAATTCGAGTCATCCATTAGTCTTGATAATGGGTTGCCAAGAAGAGCCAAATATCAACCCAACATTAGTTTTTCAAAAGAAAAAAAATGAAGCTCTCTTTTCAACTATTATGAATTGTGGGAGTTTAAACTCTACAAAAAACAATTAAATTAATCTCACTTCCACAATCCAACCATTATGTTTTTACACAGTTTCTTCCCAAAGCTCTATTTCAATTACTAAGAATTGTGTAAGCTTTAACTCAAAATTTGATTTAAGAGTATAAAATCTTCCATGATCTTAACATGTTTTTGTACAGAATTTCCTTCTAAACTCTCTTTCAATGATCAAGGGATGCTTGAGCTTGAAACTCTAACAAAATCCTAGCTAGAGTGAATTTAATATTTCCTAACAACATTGATTTTCTACAGTTTTGTTTTGAATCTCTCTTTCAATGATAAGGGAGTGCTAAAACTTGAAACTCTTCAACAAAAATCCTGAATCTCTCTTTCAATGATAAGGGAGTGCTAAAACTTGAAAGACTTCAACAAAAATCCAATTGAAGTCTTCATGACTTTTAAACCATTATTTTTGTTTTCCTTTTGTATGTTATACATGATGGTTGGAAATCTTGCATTTTTTATGTTTCTTTTTTATGAGGCTTTCTTTTTTTAACCTATACATGTGATCTCATTATTAAGGTCTTAACTTTATGTTACTACACAATATCAACATCAATTCTTTTATTTGCTTGAAATTATTGTTGAATTTAAGGAAAAGGAATAACATTTAAGAAAACTCATTTCATCATGGTAGGCATCAAGTTTCAATACACCAAAGCTTCCTAATAAGCCTACAAAAATCAACTCTTTTCTGTAACTTGACCAAGTTGGAAGAACAAATTGTAACAAAAATATGGACAATGGAATTCCAGTTATTGGCCCCCTACCCTATCTCTTACACCCCTTCCCTTCCTTCACCCACCTAACCTCCCAACTATCCCTTGCCGCCTTGAACTCAACAATCACCTATTAAGATTGGATGAATGAACCAAGTTAAGCCTAACAACAAAACTAAAACAAGTACAACACATCCCACTCTAGTATTTAATAGCCCACAGATGGGTTTTGGAAAGAGACCCTTTTATTTGAGCCCTATTGGTGAAGTCCCTTGTATTCATAGCTTATAACCCTTAGATAATTTGAAAGTTGTGCCTATTGCACACACACTTCATTTAGACCAGGGAAACCCTCTTTCTTTTTTAGCCTTTCTAGGTCATTTTATCCTTTTCCTCATGTTTTGTGCCCCTAATTCTGAGCTTAGGTTCATCACATGTAGCAAAGTCACTAAAATCCCTTTCACCAAAATCACCTACCCAAAATTTGTTAAGTTATTTTCCTTTGTGGATTTGGACCTATAAGTTTCTCTTAACCTCTTGCCACTACATTTTCCAAGCCTCATGAGCCCACATTTGTGTGTATCCCTTTGCGTAAGGCCATCATTACCTTGCTGCTAAGTTGTAGCCAAACCCAACTGTTCACCCACACTTTGTTTTACCACTTGGGTCTTCATTGAACATCTACCCTAGTGCGGGTTTCTGTAAGTTCATCAACCCAACCTACCGCCATACTGAAATTAAATACGTGCCATTAATGATGTCTCACCTATAAAAAGGGGGTCAAACCTATCATTTTTCACCTTGGTAATTTGAATTTTTCAATGGAGAATGAAGAACTCTCACCCACGCAAGGCTTCTAGTCAATTTGAATAAAGTTTCCTTCAGTTTTTCTTTGTGTGTATTTTGGGTAAGTTCACACTTGGACCGTTGTTAGTGTTTCTTTTCACAAACTAGGGTTTTGTAAATGCTATAATCCTTGAAATTTAAACCCTCTTTTATTGCAGCAATCCCATTTGAATCTTCTTAGGTCATTGGAATTGCATTGGGTATCTATTTAGCACCTTAAAATACCTCTCCTTCAATTAAAGTTGTTTCTTTGTATCTATGTGGATTCCCACTTTTCCTTCATCATTCTTCACATGATGGACAAATCCTCACACCCTGCATTGCTACCATTTTCATCCCCTTTAACTTTGAAAAACCTCCAAGAAATGGCTAAGTCTTTAGGTGAATGTAGAAACCCTCTTCTAGGATTCTTCTTGTGGGTGGTACACTCCCTTTTGCCATATTTTAAGGGCTAAATCTTAACATCTCTCTGCATGCCCAACCTCATGCCAGACCTAATGCCTTCGAAAAAACTGCTAAGTAAATCCATGTAGGCCCGTCCATGCAAGTTTTTGCCATCAAATTGTCATCTCCTTTTCACTGCTATCCCAAGTTCCAAGTCCTAATGGCTTCCCACACCATGGGATCTACTTTTTTCTCTTTCATCAAATGGACCTAAACTTGTCCTTTGTTAAAAATTAACTAAGTCTAAAGCCCTTACAAGAACCTCACTAAGGGTGGATGTTATTAGAACTTCATTCACCTATTGCTGCTATCTAGCACCCAAGCTCCTACATCCTCCCACATTGTAGACTCCACAAGATGGTCATCCCTTTTCCAAAATTTTGAAGGTTGTTGAAGCAAAACCCAAGTCAGCAATCTTTTTTTTATCCCACTGCATGTGGACTATTGTCCCTTCAGGGTAGTTCTTTAATGGAGAATACCTCATGGCAGCCCGATGATTTCCCTACACACCTCCTGAAAATGACAAAATTCTAAAGGAAACTCACCATGTCCAAGATACCCTCAAATTTCACATGTGTGGCACTGCCTATTGAATTTCATTACTTAATGGCTAACCTCAAGCATCTTTCAACCTCCCACCACCCACATGTCCCAAGCCCACAAAATCACCAAGTCCTAATCTAAATGACTATAAGTTCTTCATTAGAAAATTGCACATGGGCATAATCATTACATCAAAGATCTTCCTTCCAAATAATAATACAAAAATATCAATGTGGGAAGCCACCTACAAGTCTTCATGGACCCATAGATGTTATTTAATTGTCTTCATTTCAACAACTTCCACCTAGGGAAAATCCACACCCCTAAACTTGCATTGGCCTAAATGGTCCAAATAAGCCCTAAATGATTGATAATTATGAATTTTATGATCTTTCAATGATGTATTAATGGATATAACACTCAATTTATAGGATTTTATTAACATTCACTTGAATTCACTTATAAACACACTTATTGCATCTCTTTTATATAGTATTTATGGAACCTTCTGCAACACCTTCCAAGAAGCCTACACAAAATCCTAATAAGGGAAAGAAGCCTGCTCACACTCCTAGAGGAAAAGAAGAGATGAAACAAATGAAGTAGAAATTTCATGGAGTGGAGCACACATCAAAGATCACCTCTAGCTAGGAGACTGTCTCAGATACTGACTTCAGACATTTTAGTATTGTGCCATAGAAAAATGGCCTATTGTCATTTTCATGGCCTTTTAGGTCTTGTTTCATGGTGTTGGAACTATTTTTCTTTGATTTTATGTTGTAACATGGCTTGAACATGCTTATTTAGGTACTAAAACTCAAAGAAAAACATATTTTGAAGGTGTTGTGAAGTGTTGTAAGACATTTCTACATTTTTCTAGACTTGATTTAATGTAATTTACCTAAAAACCACCTTTTTACACATCAAAAAGTCCTATGATGAAGTGTTGTAAAGTTTTGTAACAAGCCTTCACACTTTTCTAGGCACATCTACCTTATTTACGCCTTTCTCATGCTTTATTTTATCTTTTATTCCCTCATAAGTTGTAATTAAGTGTAGTTTTGCATATTATCCTAACAAATAACATTAAACATAACATTATTCCTGACACTTTTTTTTAGGTCTTAGGTGGGACCCATTCACCATGGGTGGAAAATGAGTCCCCTTTGGCCCCCAATTCAAAATATTTCAAATTTCCTTTTAGGATTTTATTAAAAATCACTTTATGCCGGCCTATGATTAGGTATGAATGGATATTAAGGCACATGAATTGTATAAATAAGTTATTTTCATCTCATTTTTTATCTCCTACAATCTCCTCATTCAAGCATTCAATCCTCCTAACTCATTCAAGCAACTATTGAAGCACTTTGAAGTAGCCATTAGTTCACTACTTCAAACTTGCATATTCAAGGATCTTCGTATGTTTATAAAAATTATATGTTGTTCACTTATTATTTCCTTTTCATTTCATTTATTTCTATTGGATTTGATTACCAAAGTGGGGTTTGACCAAGGCAAACCCCTATTTTCTAACCCTCCAACATTTTTCTCCTTTGCATGTGTGTTTATAGCCTTTGTTTGGCATATTTGACAAGATTAAAGGTTTTGAAAAGTGGAAATCAAGTCAACTAGGTTCTTCAAGTCAACTTATCATTATTTCAAGCTTGTTGAGTGATTTATGTCTATTTCCTATAGAATTGACTCTGGCAACCCGACATTTAGACTTTTCCAGATCTAGTGTTGTAGAGTTGTTGTCTAATTTTCTAGAAATCTATTAGTGGACTGATTCACCACCCTTGGTGAATGAGTCCCACCTAAGATCAAAAAAATTGTATTTTGTTAGATTTTGGATCCTGATAGTCAGAAATCAATTCCTAACAATTTTTCATCAATAGGAGGACTAATTCGCCACCCTTGGTGAATGAGTCCTACTATGAATTTTCAGTAAAGTGATCCAACACTCTAGACATCCCAACATCATTAGCCTTTGTCCAGGTGCACTTAGATTCATCCCTATTATCTATGTTCTACATATTTTCTTTAGTTTATTAATTGTTTGCATATCATTGTGTGTTTTCAAACATAGCTTAAATATTAGTTTTGCATTCATTTAGTTTAGTTTTAATCAATCAATTTCATTTAGTTAAGATCATTTGCATCATATCATATTTCACACATCCCAATTTGAATGTTACATTAGCATTTTGGAACATAGATCTCTCTCCTTTTAGGTAAAAAACCCTAGAAGTGCTAGAGAAAGTACGCAGGTTCCCAAAATGTATGTTCCATTTTGGTGAAACTAACTTTTGAACACTTTAAGTTTTTGATTACATTCATATCTTGCATTCGTAGTTTTCAATTGCATTAGCATTCAATTAGGGAATTGAGTTGTTATTGCATTCTAGGACCTTTCATCTTGCATTATTAAAACATTCATTTAATTTTAAATTTTGCATTCAATTTCATTGAAAAACTAAAAAAATTGAGATCTACATACTTGATTACATTTTGTGTTGCATTTAGAATCATTCAAAAAAATTGAAAAACATAAAAAATTTGAATACTAGGACTCATTCTCCACCCAAGGCAAATCAGTCCCTCTGCACTTTTTAGACAATAATTTTATTCTTTTTATGTCATTTTCCTACATTTCTTATTTCTATAGTTATATCTTTGTTAAAGTTAGCATATTTTCTATCATTTACATTTTACATTCTTAAATTAGCTTGCATATCCATCCACCCCTCCTTTGTGGTACTTACATGAGTGTTTGGTGCCTCGTTGATAACACTTTAGGGAGAAGAAGTTCTAGACTCATGGCATCCCATAATAACACTTTCATTGTGGACCTTGGGATCTCATGAGCTCCTAGTCCTAGTATGGACAATGGTGCCTTAGGCCCTAAAAATACCACTTCCATGCCTTCACCTTTCCATCCTTTGCATGTTGACAATAAAAAAAATCCCTCCCACAAGAAAAGGTCATTAATATTCATGAGGACTTTACACATTTACAACAAGATTTGTCACTTGAAAACATTTCCACCACTGCTATACCTGCTATTGAGAACCTTCATTGCTTAATTGAGAGTGATGATGGCTTACACATGTTGAAACAAATTGTTGAGATTTACAATAAACATGCCTCTTCCAATACTCAATCTGTAAAAATTCATGTAAGCTAAGGAGCACCTCAAGTTCCTCCTCCTTCAACTATAGCTTCCATACCAACTTACACCAATCCGCAAGTCCACACAACTATGCATCAACCTAATTATGTGGCTACTTCTTTCCAAATTTCCACTAGCACTTCTTCTTCTTTTGTGGCACCGCAAGTTCCTTCCATCACATTCACACCCCTTAGCATTCCTTTCACCTCCCCTACCATCCCTTACACTACATCACCATTTTCCCTTCCACATCAACCCCATTATCCTAATCCTTTTCTTACACAACTCCTCAACATTTTTTCATCCATGCAACATCAACTTTGCACAATTAGTCAAGGCCAAACTACTCTACCCACATATCTTGTCCGCAACAACCCTTTATCATTAGAAATATTATGTACCCCAATGCCACAAGGGATAGAAATGTCAAGGTTTGAGAAATATGGAGGAAAAGGAAACCCTATTAACCATATCAATGCTTATACTGCTTTGAGTAGTGACTTTGTAATTGATGATAAACTTTTGGAAAAACCTTTTCCAAGGACCTTAAAAGATACCACTTTAGAATGGTTTTCCAATTTTTCCAATCATTCCATTCATTCCTTTACCAAATTGGTGGAATCTTTCATTAGTCACTTTCAAGTGCACATGACACCTAAATGGAAAATGGCTAACCTTATGAGATGTAGACAAAACACATATGAGAAAGTGACAGATTTCATCTCCCATTACTAATCCTTATATGCTCAAGTTGATGTTAAAATTCAAGATACACATCTATAGAAGATGTTTATTGAAACTTTTCACACCAACCTTCAAGATAAACTTACCATGATGAAATTGCATTCATTCATTCATTTATGTACAACATTATGTGATTATCAAAATTCAATTTCAAGTCATTAGTCTAAATCCACTTCTAGCCAAGTTGATAAGCCGGAAAACAACAATCAACACCAAAATCACATGAAAAACTTTTGCAAACCTAACTAAGGCTTTTTACAATTTAATCCACCCCCTTCATCACAACCACAACCAACTCAACAAGTTGAAAATTCAATGGCCACTACAAAGATAGTCATTCCTTATCATTATGACGATCTGAATAGACACTTCACTCCTTTACCCAACACTCTCCATTATACAATGAACCAATTAATTCAAAAATGCATGCTCACCCTACCACGGATCTTGATCCTAATCAACCCTTACCACCTACTTTCAAACCCAACACTTATTTCCATTTTCATTGTCAAAATGGCCATGATATCGAACACTACAAGCATCTTAAACATTTAGTTCAATACCTCACTAACTTGGGTGAGTTTACCATTATGGGTGTTAATGATCAAGGAAATAAGTTTGTTGCACCTCCTAACCAAAATTTGCAAATCTTCACCAACCCTATGCCTAAACACACTACCTCATTTGTCAAGGCTAGTGAACCTTCTAAGCCTGATGTGATGAATGTTGATACACACTATGAACAACTTGATACATCTCCTATTATTTCCCAAGCTAGTCCTATGGATAAACTTGTAGCTATGATAGACATTATCCCTCACAAGGGCCAAACAACTAAATATCTTGATATTTCTTTTTCTACTAAGGACATTCTATAAAGGCTTCTTGATGGTCCTCTCTATATAGCTAGAAGAATCTATGATAAACCCACTAATGGGATATTAATAGATCCCACTTGTGGTTAGAACGTGATCACAGAGGAGTTTCTAGTGTTACATGATTTATATCAAGATGATTATAATAAACCGATTGCATGGTTTAAAACACATAATGGTTTTGCATACCCTAAGATTGGATCGATCATTCTACCTTTACAAATAGGCCCTAAGACTTTGGACATAACATTTTCCATTATTCCACAATCTAACCAATATTTTTTGTGGCTAGGCCTTCCTTGTCTTCGCTCAATGATAAAAATCCCATTAGTTTTTCATTAGTGCTTGAAGTTTCCACATGGAAATGAGGTATTCACTATACACCATAGTGGCTTTAATCCTTTATCTTCCAAAGGTAACTTTTCCTTAGAATCCTTTTGGCCAGAACTCGTGGAACCTATAACACCTTGTAAGGACTTCTTTTACATAGCTAATCAAAAGTTTAAAGTGAAGAAAATTGTTGAATTATCTCTTTGTCACACATCTCCATCCCCCTCCACCCATCCAATCCTAGATGAAACCATGATTACACCTGACTCCAATATTGAACAAACCAACAAACCTTCTAACAAACTACCCTTAAACACTTCTTTGCCATCATCCAAATGACCACATGAAATTCAACCTAAGGTTATGTGTAGGATCATGATGGGCCAAAAAGTGGCGATATGATGGGTATTTGTAGCGTATGTGGCTGATGACTTTTTTACCCAAAATTGATCAAATGAAAAGGGTTTTTAAAGGAGATTCTTAGCTTTCCACCAATATAAATTATGCATTATTTTGAATTTAACAAATAATTATTATTAATTTTCTATTTGAATTACGACTAAAGCCCTGATTGATAGGCTGATTGAAAAACATCTATAGGTTTCAAACGGTATCACATTTTTTGAATCCAAAACATGTGTCACATTCTATGCTTCACATATTATAAGATTAAGAAAGAAAAAAATGAATTTTATGAAGTTTTGACCAAGTTAAGGTGGTTAGACAAATGAGTTTATATTTTTTTAAAGTTACAATAAAAAAATCATAATTAATTATTTACTAGGAAAAAAATTATAAAAAAATATGCATCACATTAGGACATGAGTCCTCTACTTATATCTAAAATATTATAAAAAATTATTATCATTTTATTGTGGTTAGGGTGGTCAGACAAATACCTACTTCTTATTTTTTCCCTCAAATTTAAGTACTACTGCAATAAAATTTAAAATTTTCACCAAATAGATTGTTTTTCTTTTTAAATAAACCTTGTAGTTTACAAACTACATTCATTTTTTTATAGATTCTATTATTACATATTTTTTAAATAATATAGATAACTCATTCAAATTTTTACGTCAAGTTGTCTAACTCTGATTTTTTTGAATTTTTTTCCACTTAAGAGCCTATTTTTTCCATGATGATCTTGCACATACCCTTAATCCCATCCTACCTCCTCATGTTAAACAAGTGTATAAAGAAAAAGAGAAAGTGGTTGATCTATCTTCTTCAGCCTCTTCTGTTCTTCCCTCTTTGGAATTAGAAGAACCTATGATGACTCAATCCACTCTTAGACCTCAACAACTCTAAAATTGAACTAACCAAAATCATGTTGCTAGGGAAAATCGACGTCATCATCATCTCCTTGCTTTTCAATCTAACATAGAAGAAAAAAAAAAGAAAATCCACATCTTCCTTTGATAGAAGTAGTCTATGACCACCCCACCTTTCCTGACCCACCATTTGAGAATCCAATCCAATCTTCACAACAACCCAAACTTATCCACCAACCAACACTCTTGATACATCCATCTTTAGAAATCACTCTTCATCCTCCCATTGTTATTAATCTAGATGATGATGATGAAGATGTGATGATCACTAAAATTGATGAAGAAATATACAATTATTTGAACTCTTAATTCTCATCTACAATGAGCTTAAACGATAAACCCTCTCTGCCAAGTCAAGAACTTGGTACAACTCCTAGTTTAGCACTTGCAATTCTTCCTTTGGATAATCAACCACCTTACAATAAACATGATTGCGAGCCAAATGACTTGTAAGATAGTTTACTTGCATTTGCCTAGCTATCATTTTTATCCTCCTTTATTGTGTGTATTATGTTCCCTCGTATTGTGCGTTTGATGTTTTCTCTCTTTGTACACTTCTTCTATTTGTCTCTCCTTTCTTCTATATATTGTACCTTGTCTTTTTCCTTTCTATTTGTGTTTTCCTTTTTGGGGATGACACAAAGCATAGAGACTCCCTATGTCTCTTCCATGTTGCCCCAAACAGTCCTTGTCTTTTTCATTTTTGTTTTGTGTTTTCCTTTTTGGGGATGAACCAAAGCTTAGAGACACCCTATTCTCTTCCACGTTGACTCAAATGGTCCTTGTATTTTTCCTTTTGGGGATGACGCAAGGCGTCGAGACCACAATGTCTCCTTCATGTTGACTCGAAAGGTTTTTCATTGTTTTTTCCTTGTTATTTTCATTTTCACTTGTGTTTTCCTTTTGGGGATGATGCAAAGCATCAAGATCGTAATGTCTCTTCCATGTTGACCTAAAACGGACTTTCTTTTTCTTTTGTTTTCAATCTCTTTGTATCATTCTTCTCATTCTATGTATTTTGGGAATAATGATAGTTCCAAACTCTTTCATATTAAAACATTACAACAACGAACATACTAACCCCAAATCCATAGATCCCTTATGTGTTTGGTGTTCTTTCTTTTTTGGGAGGAAACTCCCTTTCTTTCTTTCTTTTTTCATTTTTCCTTCACATGATGCATCCTACCTTCAAAACATATGACTTGGCATAGAGCTTTCCAAGTTGGTTCTCATGTCTTGTTTTTCTTGTTTGCACTTTCTTTTCTTCTCTACTTTCAAGTAATTGCTCACAGAATGATGAGTAGCAATTCCTTTAAAGTGGGGGGCATATATTACCATTATTTCATTGTTTATTAATGCTTATTAGTGTAGCCTTGTCATTTACATAATGTGTTTGTCACTTTGTTGATGACATTGGGTTTGATGTCCTTCATAAGTGTGATCTATCTTATCATATTACATTCCTCTTGGTGGATTGATGTGACACACTGCATCCCCTAAGTGGTGAATATACTATTCTTTGATTGATCCTCTCTTGGAGACATTAGACACAATGTTCCCTAAATGATTGACCTTGCATAAACTGAACAAGACTCCTTTGAACAATCTTTCACATTATTGCATTCTCATTTGTCCACCTTGAATAACACAACTTGCATGCCTATGGATTCATCTTATTTGTTTGGCCACCTTGCATAACACAACTTGCATGCCTATGGTGCCATGCTATTTTTAATGTCTCATGAAGGTTAAGCTGGCATTTGCATTTTCTTTTGCATTGTGGGGCCTTGTTAAAGTTATCAAGCGATATAACTTTGGAATGGTTGAGCGAGAAGCCCAACTAGTGGCATGAATTTTCCCCATAGTGACCTTTGTGTTTATGAGTGCATACCAACTAGCATATGTTTCTTACTTTTTTGGGTTTCTCACGCCTCAAAGTGAGTACATTTGGGTTTTCTCACTCCCTAGAGTGATTAGAAATTCCCTTTTTCAAACAATCAGCCTAGATCTCTTTTCACAACTAGTTGGATTGATGATTGAAGCTTCATTTAACTCTTTTCAACACTTGTGTGTTTTTAGTTTTTATGTTTTTTTTGCCATGAGATCTTCATCCTAGGGGCTTGAGCATCCCTCTTAATTGTTGTATTCCATCTTGCTAACGTAAGTGCATTAGAACCCTTCCCTCGTAATGTTCATGGCTACTTTAGTGTGAGTTTGAACCTGGTTCATCCTCTCACTAAAGTGGGGGCTAAATGTGTCATAGAAAAATGGTCCTTTGTCATTTTTATGGACTTTTAGGTCTTGTTTTATGGTGTTGGAACTATGTTTCTTTGATTTTATGTTGTAACATGGCTTGAACATGCTTATTTAGGTACTAAAACTCAAAGAGAAACATCTTGTGAAGGTGTTGTGAAGTGTTGTAAGACATTTCTACATTTTTCTAGACTCTATTTAATGTAATTTACCTAAAATCCACCTTTTCACACATCAAAAAGTCTTATTATGAAGTGTTGTAAAGTCTTGTAACAAGCCTTCACACTTTTCTCAGAACATCTACCTTATTTACACCTTTCTCATGCTTTATTTTGTCTTTTATACCCTCATAAGTTGTAATTAAGTGTATTTTTGCATATTATCCTAACAAACAACATTAAACACAACATTATTCCCAAAACTTTTTTTGAAGTCCTAGGTGGAACCCATTCGCCATGGGTGGCAAATGATTCTCCCTTTGCCCCAAATTCAAAATATTTCAAATTTCCTTTTGGGATTTTATTAAAAATCACTTAGTGTCAGCCTATGATATGGTATGAACTGATATTAAGGCACGTGAATTGTATAAATAATTTATTTTCATCTTATTTTACATCCCCTACAATCTCCTCATTCAAGCATTCAATTGTCTTAACTCATTGAAGCAATCAAGCATTTTACATCATCAATTCAAGCAACTATTGAAGCAGTTTGAAGCAGCCATTGACACTACTTTAGACTTTCATATTAAAGGATCTTGGTAAGTTTGTAACACTTATATGTTGTTCATTTATCATTTCCTTTATGGGTATGTGCAGGATCATCATGGAAAAAATAGGCCCTTAAGTGGCAAAAAAATTAGAAAAATCGGAGTTAGGAAACTTGACTTAAAAATTTGAATAAGTTATCTATATTATTTCAAAAATATGTAAGAATAGAATTTATCAAAAATTGAATGTAGTTTATAAACTACTAGGTTTGTTTAAAAAAAAAGAAATCTATTTGGTGAAAATTTGACATTTCAATGCAGTAATAATTAAATTTGAGGGAAAAATAAAGAAGTAGGTGTCTATCTGACCACCCTAATCACAATAAAATGATAATATTTTTTTATAATATTTTAGATATAAGTAGAGGACTAATTTCCCAATGTGATGCATATTTTTTTGTAATTTTTTTCCAAATAAATAATTAATTATGAATTTCTTATTACAACTTTTAAAAAATATTAAAAATTTGTATGTCTGACCACCTTAACTTGGTCAAAAACTTCATGAAATTCAATTTTTCTTTTTTTAATCCTATAGTATGTGAAGCATAGAATGTGACACATGTTTTGAATTAAAAAAATGTGGTACTGTTTAAAAGCTATAGATGTTTTTCAATTAGTCTATCGATTAGGACTTTAGTCATAATTTGAATATAAAATGAATAATAATTACTTATTAAATTCAAACTAAAGAATAATTTATATTGGTGGAAAGCTGAGAATCTCCTTTAAAAACCATTTTCATTTCATCAATTTTTGGTAAAAAAAAGTTGTCATCCACATACCCATCATATTGCCACTTTTTGGCCCATCATGATCCTACACATACCCTTACATTTCATTTTTTTCTATTGGGTTTGATTACCAAAGTGGGGTTTGACCAAGGCAAACACCTATTTGCTAACCCTCCAACATTTTTCCCTTTTGCATGTGTGTTTGTAGCCTTTGTTTTGCAAATTTTACAAGATTAAACATGTTGAAAAGTGAAAATCAAGTCAACTAGGTTTTTCAAGTAAGCTTATCATTATTTTAAGCTTGTTGAGTGTTTTTTGTCCATTTCCTGTAGAATTGACTTCGACAACTTGGCATTTAGACTTTTCCAAATCTAGTGTTGCAGAGTTGTTATCTGATTTTCTAGAAATCTAGGAGTGGAATGATTCACCACCATTGGTGAATGAGTTCCACCTAAGATCAAAAAATCAATATTTTGTCAAATTCTAGATCCCGACAGTCAAAAATTAGTTCCCAACAGTTTTTCATCAGTAGGAGGACTGATTCACCACCCTTGGTGAATGAGTCCCACTATGAATTTTTAGTAAAGTGATCGAACATTCCAAACATCCCAACATCATCAATCTTTGTCCAAGTGCACTCAAATTCATCCCTATTATCTTTGTTCTGCATATTTTTTTTAGTTTATTCATTGTTTGCATATCACTATTTGTTTTCAAACATAGCTTAAATATTAGTTTTGCATTCATTTAGTTTAGTTTTAATCAATAAATTTCATTTAGTGAAGATAATTTACATAATATCATACTGAAAACATCCTAATTTGAATGTTACCTAAGCATTTTGGAACTTAGATCTCTCTCCTTTTAGGTAAAAAACCCTAGAAGTGCTAGAGCAAGTATCCAGGTTCCCAAAATCTATGTTCTAAGTATACGTGAATTCAATGAGAAGGTTATGCTTAACCCAAAAATGGATAGGGCCTTGAAAATAAAAAGGAGAGGCCTAGCTAAGGCTACTAGTTTCCCTCTCACTCTTATAGCCCCATAGTTGGTAACGGCTTGTCAGGATTGCTATCATTCCAATAGAAAGATAATTGATCATGATGGAAGAGTATTAGAAAAATTTTCTACCAAGTTAATCAATAGAACCTTGGCATCCTAGTCTTCAATAAGATAGAGGAAGTTGAGAAAGAATTTTCCAACTAGGTATGGCAATTGGATCCCATTGGGTGCAAAATAAACAATCAACCAGAATTGGTTGAAGTAAAAGAGAGAAAGTGTTACTAAAGTCCCTCAAATGCTATATAGGAGTGACTTATTTGAGGAGAATCATGATCTAATCACACTCTTAAGCAGGGTGATGGGTTTTCCCATGGCTACATTCTTTGAGAACTAGATGTTCTATTTAATAGAAGAGATCTTCAAAGGAAAGAATTGGTTCCATTGGGAAAAAATGGTTAGTGAAAACATACATGAACAATTGATGGAGGTAAAAAAGACCCCTTTCTTCTACATGAATTTGTATTTGGTCTACCTCCTAGTGGCCAAGTTCCCCTATAGAGAACTGTTAAGCACTAGAGAATTGGGAACCAAGCAGGGACAATTAAAAGTATATAATTGCTACCCTCAATTTTACAATACAAGAACTTCAAGAAGGAGTATAGAAGAGTAAATCATGCCTTCACTAGGCATATAATCAGACTCTTGATAGGAGATTTTGAGGGGAGGGTAACATATAGTGCAAATTCCTTCGTAAAGAGTTTTTGATATGTATGTTCATTCAATTCTTGAAGTTCACTTACATCAAAGCCAAGGGATTATTGGAATGAAATTATAGGTTAAACCATGCTACCCTAATGACAAGATTATCATGTTGGAGGTAACTCAATAGCTACAAACTTCCCACACCTTTCTAAGAAATGAACACAATTTAGGGGTCCCATATCCCCTCACCCTTGGATAAGGAATGTACACTTTCCCTATTGCTCCCTATGCAAAATACTCAGAGAAGGAATTGGATGAGTATAATCTCAACCTTCGCAGATAGAGGAGGAATAGATCCTAGGGGTAAGCTAAAGAAGTGGGTTGGGAGAGAATACACCCATCAACCTCACTTCAAGGAATTTTCAGCCAATTGAATGGATGATAAGGAGGTTCGGATGTGCCACTATACGAGAATGAACCTTGCATTCATGAAATAAATCAAAAAATTTCAAGTACTAGACCAATTTGTAGATGATGACAACATAATAGTTGAAATTTATAGTTCCTTGACGAATGCACCCTTTCTAATGATAGACTGGGCTAAAGAGGAGGCCACTAAATGTTCTCACTCATCCTGTGGAGAACAAAAAAAAATAGTGGCTAGATGAACAAATTTACAAATTGAAGGAACAAGGTGCAAAGCTTACATATGGTGAGCTCGGGGATGAAGTGAGTAGTGAAGTTGATAGTGGTGCTACTATGGAATCCTTTGGTGAAGTTTCATAATCCCCACCAATTACAAGATCTAAAAAGAGGAAGGAAGTTCCTAAATGTAAGCCTAAGCACAAATTCTATACAAGGAAGGAAACAAAAGGACCACCTCCACCAAAGAAAGGAAGAAAGAGAACCTTTGTGCTATAGATTCCAACCATCCAAGAGGAAGAGCCCATGCCTAAAGAAGAAGAATCTAAGTAGCCTTGCTCTCCATCACCCACTACCTCTACTTTCATTTCCACTAATGCTACCACCACTCCACCTCCTCCTATGCAATCTTTTTCCATCTCATGTCCACCCACCATGGACATCTCTATTCACCTCCCCTCCACCTCACTAGCTTCTTACATAAGACAATGGAAAGGGTACGTAGAACAAAGGATGCTATCAAATTCTTTGCTTCCACCTCCTTTGCCTACTCTATCCACTTTCCCCCTTCCCTAATGACAACTAGTATGGAAATACCCACTCTATCGCATGCTTTCATGGCTTATATGTGTAATGTACCCATTGAAATTTATAGGGTAATGCTCAACCCCAAAGACCAAGCATTTATATCCTAACTTCTTGTTGCTTTGTTGCTTCCTCCACCACCAATTGAGCCACCAAAGATGGAGGCAAAAATGTCGATCTCTAAAGAAAGGGAACAACTTAGTGCAAAGAAACCTAAGGGGGTTTTAAAAGATATTTCTAATGAACCCAAAGATTTTGATAGAGATGAATACTTTGAGCACCCATAGTGAGGACTGAACGTAAATATTGCTAAGGTGGCCTCCAATGAAGAAGCATAGCAAAGATCTGAGGATGAAGGAAATGACAAGCTCGATAAGCCTTATGAGGTTGAAACCTTAGATTAGGAGGAGGAAATGCTCTAGGAACATAAAGATGTAAGTGAAGAGGCTATCCCAGAAGGACACTACCTTGAAGAAGAAAAAAATGATAAATGTAGATGTGGAGATCCTAGAGGAGCTTTCACGAACTGACCAAGGTGAAGGCCTTAGACAAGAAGAAACACTACTGGAAGTGGAAGTTCCTCTTGAGAAAGAGCCAGAAAAGAAAGAAGAAGACAACATTAAAGGGAAAGAAGCCAAGCCTAAGAAAAAAATAGAGGTTGAGCATTAGGAAGATAAAGGGACTTCCATACAACAACATGATCTCATTAAGGAAAATCTAGCCTCTACTCAACAAGACAATGGAAAGGATGCAAAGGACAAAGGCTTAAATGAAGAGGAACAGGATGATGGAAAGATTCCTAGTGACGATGAAGATGAGCCTCAAAAGGAACAAGGAGAAGAGGGAGGTGATCATGAATCACCTAAGAGTCAAATTGAGATGTCTGACTGGTTTGAGTGGCAATTGAAGAAGAAGGCTCTTATGGCTATGGACCCTAAAACAAGGCTAGAGGCAATACTAGCCAGGGCACAAACCAGAACTAGAAAGGAGAAAAGGCCCAAAATCTGCTCTCATGTCATGGTGGATGCCTCTAGGTCTCAAATGCTACAAGTTGCCACCTTGGTGGCTAGTGGAGGTACAAGCATTGTGCAAGGGAAGGAATATCAAATATCCACCATTAACCTGGCCCTAGTGACCTATGAGTAGAAGATTAGTGACTTATAATGGCTAGTAGCCACCATTTTGTAGCAAATGAATAAGGACCATTCCACAAAAGAGAAGTTGAAAGCACAAGTGGTAGATCTTACTACCTACATCCAACAGTGGATGTCAACAAAAGAAGAATATCTAGCAGAATTGTTAGCACCACCCTCATTGCTATCAAAAGAATACATCAATAAAATGGAGAAAATGAAGAATTGGACCAAGTCCATGACCAATTGATCCAACAAAGTGAAATCTACTAGCAACAGGGGGATCAACCATGCGGTCACCATCTATAATAGGTATTGAAGCTTGGGAAAAGTTATAGAAGACATGTAATAAAAACCTTTAAATAATTCCCAGAGATGTATAGGATCACTTACCCTTAGTTGGAGTGCATCCTTAAGATTCCTTGAGACATCTAGGAAAAAGAGTTGGAAATGGTGAAGGAGGACCACTGGCAAGTAGAAACTTCATTAATGAACTTAGAGTATATGAAAGAAGTTCTAGAAAAAATTTTGCATGACCTTGAGATTGATTGATCATGAGTGGGTTTTTGAGCATCATACGAATAGTGCAAAATATTTAAATTTGATGATTGATTTTGAGGTGCCCACCCTAGAATTAGATCTAGAGAAAGTTAAGCCTTTGTTTTGCCAAAAAATGGAGCAAGGGGCTAGTGACACCCTGTCACCAGACTTTATGGATTTTTCTACAAGGACCTTCATTTGAATGGATCAAATGATTAAGGCTGCCTCAAACTTTATGGAGAACTAGAAAGAAACTATTGAGAGAATTAAGAGTATGTCCTTCCAAATCCTCAAGTTTGAGCTCTTTGAGGGAAAAAGCTCATAGTTGTGTTTGGAAAGTTTGTGGAGTATGCCAATGGTCAGAAAATGGTAGGAAAGCCCATCATAAATGATGAATACTTGTCAAAATAGCTATGAAGGTTGGAAGTTACTACATGACAAAATAGCTACACTAAAAGGGTAGCTAAAGACAAAATAGACTAGATGACAAAATACGGAAAAGACAAAGAGTCTATTTTTATATGGTCATATATTTGGGAGTAGGTGAAACCCTAATATAAAATGAATCTATTCCACATAATTTAAATCAATCTTGTCCATTCATTTTTCTTTTGGAAAACTATAAGTAGTTGTCAACACTCATTTTCAAAGAGATAGATGAGTTGTTGTGTAAAGGCATGCTACAAAAAATTAATGAGAATAGCATTGTTTAATGGATTCTTGTGTTTTCTTCTCATGTGTGCATGATTCATTCTCCCAATATTATATTTTAGCTTTGTTTTCTAGTTTTAAGTTGCTTTATTTGTTAGTTTATGTTGCACTTTAAAGGTGAAGAATTTTATGGTGTTGATATCTTCCTAGCTCATGCTTTTTGTTGTCTATTGATGATAAACTATTGTGTAAAGTTAGTCTAAGAATTGTTTATATTGCTACACTTAAGTTCATCTATTGTTAATTCTTTAATGGTGAATATATTGTTGAAAATTTGTAGACCTTAGAAGATTACACTTGTTTCATGAGACTATAGGCTATTCTTGGTTAAGTGGAACTTAGTTTTAGGAAGGCAGCCCACTATAGCATCTTTAATTGTTGTTGTTCAACATTAGTTGCAGGTCTAGGAAACTCCTCCCTTTTCCCTTTTGACCTTTCTTTAAAACTAAATATTAAAAAAGTTCCAACATCATTGCAAACCCAAATTTGATGGCTAAGGTGGAGTTTAGTTTGCTGTCCTATACTTACAACAGTTGACCTTCATTTCCATCATTCATAAACTCCATTTACAAACCCAATTCCCTCCAAACTTAGTGACCATAAATCCCCTCTATGATTACTAGCATATCACATCAACCAACTGAATTATTCCAAGCTTAGTCATGACCTGGCACTTGAGAGACCTTGGGGTGATTGCCTGAAACTTAGTTGCAAATTTTCACCTTTCAAGAGAGGCATTGCACTTATGCATTGTCTTCATTGAGAAAGTGCTAAAACACCCATTAACAAAAGTCCCCAAGGGAAGTTCACTATATAGATTTCCCCAATATTATGCTCTAATTCAACCACCCTAATGTTGCACTAATGTAAATACCACCAAAACTAGTTTAATTTTAAATGGTTATAAGCCTATTCACCAAATCAATCATCAAAGTCTTGATACTAGTATAATTTTTGTGTGTTCTAGCTCTTTGGCCTACATTATACACAAAAATCATGCAAATGTTAATTTTTCTATCCATGATAGTTACCTTGACTGAAGATGAAGAATATTTCCCAATGATTCATTTCATCCTAGATCATCTTCCCAACCAAATCTTGTGAGGGAGACAAATTTGCTATGTATCTTGTGATAGATCGTATCTTTGTAAATGAAGTATGATGAATGTGACATGAAAATTTAGAATGACCCCATGCACATAAATCATCATCCAATATCTATTTCCCAACTGGATCTTTTTATTTAGATAAATCTAGTTTGGAATCTATGATAGACCTTTTCTAGGTGTATTTCTGAAATAAATTTTATGCATATGTGCAAGCATGCATTCATACATAAAAAATAGTAAATACATATGAATATGATAATAATGATGCTAATTTTTAGCATTACTTAAGAGTAACAAGGTCTAATAGAAATTTATAGAAATTCACTTCTGTTTTATTCCATTGCCTCGTATGCTCTATCGGATTGAAAATTAAATCACCACTTTATTAAGGCCTAGAATATTAAGTAGTTTTAAAAAGTTGATCCTAATATTAATGTAGGGGTAGGATAAATAAGAAAAAACTAGTATTTAATATTTATCCTCAATTTTCATGGTGTTGAATTATTGTTTAAAATTTTTATCTTCTCAAGGAATTTAAGGGTTTAACAATTCATTGATTCTATAATCCATCTGACAAACTTATAATCATAAAAAGCACCTTTGTAGAATAATGAGACTATAGATCAGAAATACCATCTCTTATTTGTAGTTTTAGCCTCTGCTTGACTTGATTGCAAGATTCTCCACTTGTCAACCAAATGCTTGAACATAATGGAAATTGAGTTAAGAAGATTGTTGTTTGTCTTTTTTTCAAATTAACGGAGATTGCAAGGCAATATAAATTTCTCAAAAAATTGGAGATGATTACACACATGAACTGAGAGGTATGAACACCTTTTCTCTTGCACAAATCCTAACATACTTTGAACATAACATCTCTAAAAAGTCCATAAAAATCTTGAAATTATTCATTTAACTTGACCCACTTGCTTTGGTGATAAAGGCCCAAGTTCCCATATCTACATATGTGTTCTTGGGTTCTTTATTGTACACTTATGAGACTTCATCTCATTGAATAAAAAATTTAACAGCTAGTAGATGACCAAACCCATTTCAACTCACTGTGCAAGTATGATCTAGATGCTAAATATAATCTATCCTTAAATGGGAGAATTTAACAACATTATGAATTCTCATTTTCATTCTTTGGTATAAATTCAAAGTAGTTGGAATATTCAACAATAATCATATTCTCTTTTTTTAAGAATATATCTAAAATCAACTACATCCTAGGAAAGAATAGCAAATAAAACATAATTGATTCCACATATATCATACATGTTTCAAAAATGAACCTGTAGAAATTAGCTCAATAGTACAATCAAGATATCATATTTAGTGATTGTCAGAAGCATAGGAAAAGACATGTACCTGATTACTAGAGGAATTGCATGCATAATGCTCCAACCCATGTATTTATTGGATCAATTTTCTTCAGTGGAGTATAAACAAGTGCATATAAAAAAAGATTCAAAGCTACAAACCCCGCTACAAGAGCATTAGCTTGCAAGAGCCTTGTCAAAAAAAAATTGTAACTATTAGTCACTACACTCTGATCTTGACTTGGACCAAAAAAATAATATAGCATAATTTGTAATCACAAAATTTAAGAACTTGAAACAACATGATATCCACCTTGCATACTAACAAAGCACTGCCTGTAGTCCATGGTCATATCCCATGTCATTTTGCATTGGGTATGCTTATTCTTTCTCCAAGTAAAGGTCGTCTCATCGTACATTTCATCTTGGCATCATTGCTTATTCCAAAAATCTAATATCAAATAGAAAAAAATTATTTAGATTAGATAATAATGCAACTAAACAAGAATTGTTCATTGACTGCCATTAGAAAATAAAAAATTCATGAAATGTAATATAAATCCTACAACACATTTCAGTTGTGGACATAAATACTATCTGACATCTCCAGAAGGGTTCATAGTATAGCCTATACTTGCAAACATAATTAAGCATAAGATTGTTATAGAATCACAAATTCTAAATTTAAGCTAATAAGCACTGGTTCTACTTGATGACATGCCAAAACTAATGCTTGTTTTAAAATCAAAACAATCTACAACCTCCAATTCCACATTAGTCTCATTTATTTGTCCACCAAACCTGTGTTCATCACTAGATTCGAGACTTAGGTACAGAGAGCGTTTATTTGAGGATGCTGGAAATGGTTGGCCTAAGTTTCTTGATATGTCATTGCTGAGCCCCCCAATGGGCACCAATTCCCCATAGGTTTCTTGGTCCTCAGTTCCCCCAAACTAGATTGCAACTGATCCTTTCAGTTGCAGCATCACATACTGTAACACAAACACACATGGAAAGCCCCTTTGCAACAAGAAGGTTTTTATGAATAAGCCCAATGTGAAAGCCATCTATCCTTGGGTGGATGTAGACATGTATGAAAAATGTGGAAGGATAGAAAAGACACATCAACTATTTTGCAATGCCACCGAAGAACATTAGTCCTAGAGCATGCAACGGCTCTACCCTAATCGCCAACTGCCCCAGCCCTCTGACAGTCTATAGTGCTGCTTCCAAAATTCATGTGCTCTCTTGCATTGTGAAACGAGAACCATATACTGACATTCTACAGCAGACCAATAACAGACTACTGAATTTCTAATCAGTTAACTGTCGAGCACATTTGCATCCAGGACCTTGAAAGTGTAGATTAGCACAACTGAAAAACTGAATTCTAATTAACTAACGCAATGTGGATTATTCATTGTTACCATTTGAATCCTCCACTATAGTTCTCCATAGGAACTAATAAATATATTATATAAAATTTTATGATTTAAAAATTATTTTAATTTTGAGAATATATTTAAGTTTAAATTTTCATCATTATTCAAAGAAATAATAATGAATTATTATTATTTTTTTAATCTATTAGATAATTGGAGTAATTTATGATATTATTATTTATTTGTAATCATAATCCCTTAAGTTTACATTTATTTCATTTCAACTTTTGGTATTGATTATACTTATTTATTTATCATTAGTAAATTACGTACATACTTTTAAACACATATAATGCTTGTTATATTTTTAATTGACGAACTGAAGAAAAACTTGGTTGTGTTACTTTTATTGTCTATTATATTAAAGTGAAAATTTGGGCATAGTAATTTGTCCATGATTTTAGAAACCCATATAGTTTATTGGATCTCTCAAATTTATAATATTTATAAGAAAATAAGTTTGATGTACATGAAAATATAAAAAATATTAATTTACATCATCTTAAAATTATGGTGTTTTGTTTGTTACAATTAACAAAATATGCTTCACGTTTGAAAATTTTAGTTTAAGTGGCTTAAAAATGTCAAAATGGGGCATGCTATTGTGGTGTCACTCAATTGATATACATATGTATATATTTATGTTTATACACTTGCACATGCATATGTACACACTTGTATGTATATATACATATATACACATATATGTATAAGTACACACTTATAGAGAGAGAGACAAAGAAATAGATGTAAAAATATATGTTTAATAATTTTATAGAATTTGGTAAAAAACAAAGTGAATGTTAGATACATAACATATAATCAAGAATCCCACAAAATTCCAAAACTTTGATTCATATACTATTCAAAATATTGATGGAATTTGGTGCATGGCCAAAGCATTACACACTATATAGCATATTAAAATTTGAGTCTCTAATGACAACAACATTTAATAGATTGAGAGTCTTCATTTTGACTTAAATCTCTATGTATAAAAAATATGGCAAGGTCATGTCTTTCTTATGTGTGTGTTTTTATGGACACACATATGCAATTAGTCCTATTATCGTTTTAAGCACAATCTAATGTTAATAACATGTACACAAAACACAAGAAAGATGCATTGAGAATAGATCACAATACACCATTTAAACTAGGACACCTAATATTAGGATGCATGATGTGAGCTAGTCTAGGATTAGGACACATAATGTGATCATCTACTAATGCCCTTAAAGTCAATTATATCATCTAAATATTTATTTCATGTATAAATATTAAATTATACTATTCTATTGCATCACATTACATAATTGAATATAAGGTTGGAATCAACATTATGCAAAAAATGAATAAGTATCATATGTTAGGGTAAACAAGTCCTAATGTTGTTGTAATTATCAAATATTTATAATATATTGTAAATGTTGGGGCCCCATGCAAAAGGGCACTATAATTGAAGAGAATCTTGATTTTTTTTTGGCACTTCCACAATATGGTAATTGTTTTATGATGTTTGTAAGAAGTCATTTCAGAGAAGGTTACAAGTTGGATTGTATTTAGCATCTTTGATCCACTATTTATAGTAATTTGTAAAAGATTTGTAAAAGGGGTAGTAACATCCTATGGAATGTTTGGAGGTTACACTTAACTACCTTGGTCATTGGGATAAAATAGGAAAATTGAGAGTTACATTGTAAATTGGGAAGAGTTACTCTTGAAAAACAATGCATAGATCTAACCTGGACAAATTAAACTAAAATTTGATTCATGAATTTGGAAATCAAATAGTAATTTCTTTGATCTCCTTGAATTACAAATTGAGAACTTAAAATGAAGATTATATTATCACATTTATATTATCAAAACTCCTCAAATATTTAAAATATTATAAATTTATAGTTATATAAAAAATATACAATAAAAATACTTCATTATTAATTTTTTGACTTCTACATTTTTTTTCAAAATATATCTGACATTTATTACTAATCTACCAAAATAATTTAGATATATTTCTCTCTACAATTGATGTGAATCTTACTTTCCTTTCATGATATTCTATCAAAATTACTTAATCCTCCTTTTCTTATTATCCAATAGGCTATTATATGTGGGGGAACCCCACTAGGATCTCCTTCAGTCTGACATCAGTGACCCTTCGGAGAGCCCCTCGCGTATTTAATTTTGTACATAAAATGAATTTCTCAATCAGTACATTCAATTCACATGCTGTCAATTCTTTGGTACTTGTAAGTCACGGGTATAGGAGGGCCATGTGAAGGGTGGTACAAACAATGTTATAGAAGCCGCTTGATCTCAAGTACAAGTTGCTTTGAAAACTTACTTGCTTCTTGCAAGTATGGTTGTCCTATACCTTGCATGGGATTCCAACCATCAATCTTCATTTGCCCCATCTGAATGGCTATCTAATATTGTTCTTAGATTGGTTTTGAATATCTGCTATTTGACAAATCTTGTACAATTCCTATTTCCACCTGACTGTACGAAGCTCAACTTCAATTTATTTTGTATGAATTATCTTCATTCCTATATCTATATTTTGATTTTCTCCTAACTTCCATGGGTACAGGATACCAACCCCCAAATGCACGGCTTTCTAAACCTCCTCGATCCCTACAAGTAGAGATGGCTTGAAGATATCTCTTGAATTGTTTGCCTAGAATTATCTTAAATTCCTTCATGGTCAAGTGGTCGCTCTCCTTGAGCACATTCCTCAAACGTTTATCAGTGATTGGATCTAGAAACACAATCTGACTAACTCTATGAGTGAGACAAAAACAAAGTTGTATCCATTTCTTGAAAATATTTCTCTGGTAAAATGTATGTGTGCTATAAATAAAACAAAATATTTACCACATACTAAAAAATATATGTCATCATAAAACATATAGAGATTTACACCTCTCATGATCATCGGGCTCTTGCACATTCCCGGTGTAATGTCCTATTAATGGTCACACAAAGAGTTACCAAATATGACGGTTTGGTTAAAATCACCAGCTATAGAACAATTAATGCCCTTCCTTGCATTTGGCACATCTGCCTACATTGTCATATCACAATGTAAGGTGGTGGTGTTCTTATGAGTTCTTCCTTAGTCTCGAAACACATTAGAGATTACTTCCACCTTCCTCCACATTGGCTTGTATCATCCTTCCTCTCTTACCTTACTTCACAGAAACAACAAGGAAAGATAATTATGATAAAGCATGGGTCGAGCACGTGAAATCGAAAGCCATCTGGCAAAGGTACTAAATGGCATTAGCAATAGGCAGGTGAATTTGATATAGGGAAAATGGGGTTTTTTTACCAATATTGCAAGGAGCATTAAATTGTAATAGGACATATCCCCAATAATTCAAGTAGCACTTACTTTATAAAAAAAAAAAAAATTAATTTTAAAAAAAAAAATTATTTAGAAGCCATAACTATTAGATATATCTTATATTTCTTTTGTTTTCTTTAAATATTAAACATTACACTCATTTAAATATATATAATCTTCTTTTCTTTAGTTATATTTCTTAAAACATCAAAGATATTATGTTGTTTGAAATGGAGTATTATTTTCATAATTTTTGTTTTTTATAAGAAAACAAAATAATTATATAATGGTTAGTCAGGAAAATACTATGTTAATTATAAGATAATATGATTTTATGATTTATTTTTTATATTATTTATTTTTCCTCTAACAATCATAAAATAAATAGTTTGCATATTGCTTCTCGCCTAGATTTATTTATTTATTTACATTTAATATTGAGATCTTCCAATCAAAGCAAAAGAAGAAAATGTAAAATATATGAAATATTTAGGGGATTTTGTCATCTCATAGTTTACACATAGGAATTCTTTTCATAGAATGAGGGTTTAAATGATATAAATTAGATTGAAAAAGCCTTTAGGTTTCCTTCTCCTCAGTGCCAAAGGTTTTCTCTATATATGTTATTGTATTTTGAGCTTCAATTCTTAAAGAAAATTAAAGAATATGTTTCCTAAGCATGTTAATTATATAATGCAAGTGATTTTTATATTTATAAATTTAAAAAGATATGTTATATGGTAAAATATTTTTCTTATATTTAAATATTAATCTATTTTATGTTTTTTAGTCTTTTATATTTACTAGAAATCACACCTTTGTGTGTAATGGGTACATCAAAGAGGTGTGGAAGGTCAATTAGATAAAATTTTGATATTATTTTTTCCATACATTTATGGAGTAAATGAGGTCAATTGGTAGGCCATTTAGCAAATGATATTTTTGCAACAAATGTCTCAATGGAGAAGTGACAACTTCAAATCAAGTATGCATAAAATCCAAACAATAAATAAATAGAAAAATGAAAACTAAAGCTGTATAGGAAGTGTTGTTTTTGGAATGAATTGGAGAGGAGGGTAAAGAAGTAGAGATGGAAGGATATAGAAAGAGAGTGAGGGGGGAAAAGAAGTAGAGAGGAAAGGATAGAGAAAGAGAGAGAGAGGAAAAGAAAGGGATGGAGGGAGGTAGAGATGGATAAGTGAGATAGAGATATGGAGGGAGAGAGAGGTGGGATAGAAAAAAGTAGAGAAGGAAAGAGAGAGCTAGAGAGAGAGAGAGAGAGAGAGAGAGAGAGAGAGGGGGATATGTAGAGGAGTGGGGGAAGGAGAGAGAGGTAGAAAAGGAATAAATTGAGAGGGAAGTAGAGAGAGAGGGGGAGAGAGAGAGAGAGAGAGAGAGAGAGAGAGAGAGAGAGAGGTGGAATGGAGGGAAGGATAGGTAGAGAGGGATATGTGATATAGAGAGAAATGGAGAGGGAAGGAGAGAGCAAGAGGGAGAGAGAAGGGAGAGGGAGGAAGGGAGAGGTAGGGAGGGATAGGTGAGATAGAGAAAGAGAGAGGGTAGAGAGAGAGAGAGAGAGAGAGAGAGAGAGAGAGGAGGGGAAAAGGATGGAGGGAGGTAAGAGGGATAAGTAGAGATAGAGATAGGGAGAGAGAGAGGTGGGATAGAAAAGAAGTAGAGAAGGAAAGAGAGAGCTAGACAGGGTGAGGGGGAGGGAGGGGGAAGTAGAGAGGGAGAGGGGAGATATAGAGAATTAGAGGGGGGAAGGAGAGAGAGGTAGAGAGGAATAAGTGAGAGAGGGAAGGAGAGAGTGAAAGAGAAATAGGTGGGATGGAGAGAGGGATAGGTAGAGAGGGATATGTGATATAGAGAGAAATAGAGAGGGAAGGAGAGAGCAAGAGGGAGAGAGAAGGGGGAGGGATGGAGGGAGAGGTAGAGAGGGATAGGTGAGATAGATCACTGCTTTCTTCACACCGTCCACTGCTTTTCACGACCATAAATAATGTAGGCTTAGCCTATCGACATAAGTATTGCACCTCATTAGGTGCAACTGCTAATTTATTACATGATGAATTTTTATGTTCTAATATTCTACAAGTCTAAACTTAATGGATTCAAGTGTTTATCGTTACGTGGAGCAGCTTTATGAATGGATTCTCTGAACATGGTTCTAAGTTTTATAAGCCGTCGTCTGGTTAATGTTACGTTCATATTTAAAGTGAGTTTAATGAATAGATGTGGGAGAGGAGCTCTGTTGTCGATTGCAAGTGGATGTAATCATAACCCCACAGTAACGTGGCTAAACCCCACAGATGGCTTGGAAATGGTAATCTTATGCATCAAGATAAACATTCTCTTCGTACGAGATTAAGAACGGCGTGCAGGGAAGATAAGGGAGGATACATATCTTCAAAAATCAGGCTTTTGATTAATTTATACCGTGGTAATTTGCTTAATAGTATTTTGTTGTTTTCTACATCAAGTCAGGTTGAATACCTTTCCAGCTGTTCAGCCCGCAAAAGTGGCTCGTCTTTTAATACGCGCAGTAGCTAGCCCATTGCTCTCAAAACGATACTTCTCCGGTCAACAATAAGAGCTGGAGATGGAAAGATTGGGATCCTCCTCCATGCTTCTGGAGAACATATGGGCCGCTTTGGCTGCACAGGAAAGCCCTTACCCAGATTCTCAACTTCAAGGCAGAGCATGTATCGCTTCTCCTCCCGCCTCAAGAACAAATTCCCTGGCACTGAATCAATGCGAGACGACTTTCAGGGACCCCAATCAGAGCGGCTGTGAAGATGATGTTATGTGTAAGACACTAAATGAGTCGGACATGACCGATGTTTTAGAAAGACTTGTGAGCCTCAGGCGATGGCTGTCTGTCAACTGCGAAGCTCTTGATCTCGTCAAAGTGAAGAAGCAGTCGGAAGATGGCCATATTGCGGAACAAGAGACACCTAAAAGACGACGCTCAGGTGGATGTGTGGCAGCGGCGGCTCCTGGGAAGCGGTACAGAGGTGTGCGTCGACGGCCGTGGGGAAAGTACGCAGCGGAAATTCGAGACTCCACGAGACCAGGCGCCCGGATTTGGCTTGGCACTTTTCTAACGGCGGAGGAGGCCGCCATGGCCTACGACAAAGCTGCTTTTAAAATGAGAGGCGCTCGAGCTCGCTTGAACTTCCCTGCGGAAGTGGTCGACCGGGCTCTCGCTCAAGAATATGTCCACTCCAAACCTGTAATTCCTCCGATGCGAAAATCCATGAACAGCTGCATAACAAGGGTGTAAATTTCTGGATACGGTTTTGACGACGGCGTGAAGATCTTTTGGTCTGGAATTTTTAGTTATATTTTTTCGGTTTTAAATTAAAAAATTTGTACCATTCAAATTGATTCTCAAGTAGTGTATAGCAGAATTAGCAGAATACGTCTATCTAGTTACACTGCATTCTACTCTATGTAAAGCTGGGCATGTCTGTATATTCGGTTTGTTTTAAGGCAAAACTGTAATATTTATTAGCTTTCTAGAAGAGATTGTTTTCTGGGTTGTTTTTCTTAGAATGCTTCTGGTTCTAAGATAGGGTTTGTGTTTTGTTTCAATCAATTTACCTGAGTCTTACAAATTTGACATGTACTATTCTCATTTGATGGCAATTATATTTGATTATTATGATTAATTATTTTTGGAAATGTGTTATATCATTCTTTTTCATGCGATAATAAATTAAATTTTCTAATTTTAAAAATAAATTGTCTTTTCTTTTTTTTGAATTCTTTCATATGATATTTCTTTTAAATACAAGTGTTCCATTTTTATTAGATATTTTAAATTAGTTATTTTTATTTTTCATAATATATTTATTCATGTGATAACATATTTTTGTTTCATTAAAAAGTTCAATATTAATTCAATGGATAATTATCTATATAAAAAAGTCCATGTAAGATTATGGAGAGTAGAAAAATGTTTGAAGAAGATTTCATTCAATTTGATTAATAATTATTTTTCCAAATATTAATTATTCATTTATCATAATATGCTTAATGTATATTTATTAATCTAATAACGTGAATGAAAATAATATTGTAATGTAGACAATTGTATATCTTTTTAATTTCACAGTACATTTTAAATTTGTTTTCAGATTCATTTGATTAGTATGTTTTAGGGATCACTTGATGTTGTCCTTAACCTATTTTTTCTTACTAGATTTTCAAGTTTCTACATCACAATCATATTCTATCTACTAACCTAAGACAACACATCAATATTTAGAAAGATTCTTGAGAATGTAGGTGTAGTGCTAGCAGCCCATTTTTAAAAAAAATTAAAGACTGGTTTCCAACCCAACTGCCTATCGTCAACTATGGTAACACATGTTCATTAGGAAAAAATCTTTCTATGTTTGATTCTAATCCTGGACCTACACTATTATCCTCATCCAAAATGAATTCTAAAATTTTGACATATTATTATTGGTTATCTTCTTCTCTCTCTTAGCTCTTGGATTCATAATTTAGTCCATTTCTAAAACTCACTCAAAGTGCTAATACTACTATGCTATTGAGAACATCTCCAAAGTTCTCTCTCCTTTTCCATATAACATGGCTAATAATATCATTTCAATTTTAAATCTTATTGTAGTTATACTATAATTGTATATTATTTATCATTCATTTTCTACATTCTTTGGAAAATATCTTGGTGATTATCATCTCCTCTTCTTTGATCAAATCTCTAGTGTTATTCCTTCTAGACTAAGGATTCGATACTCATAGATTTTATTTATTTTTCACTATTCTTAATCCTAGATTAACATAGGATAAGAATGTAGATTATTTTTCATATATTTTTAAGCTTTTCTATAAATGAAGATTAACAAATTGAAATAGGTTCTTGACCATAATTTTTCAATGAGCTCCAAACATTTATTTTTCTCAAATTTAGATAGTTATGAGAGTATTCAATCACATGGAGATTTGCATTTATTTTCCCCTCCTAGCATTTTTATATTTTTCTCAAAATATATTGATTTTTTGTATTTCTTTATTTCTATACCATTTTGTATCACCTAGATTGCTATTATGTGTTTCAAGTTTTCT
>VDFB02072274.1:85484315-85528029 GCA_007258455.2 Sequoia sempervirens | reverse complement strand
TTATCCTTACGTGGAGCAACTTTATGAATGGATTCCCTGGACATGGTTCTAAGTTTTATAAGCCGTCGTCTGGTTTATGTTATGTTCATATTTAAAGTGAGTTTAATGAATCGATGTGGGAGAGGAGCTTTGTAGTCGATTGCAAGTGAATGCAATCATAACCCCACAGTAACGTGGCTAAACACCACAGATAGCTTGGAAATGGTAATCTTACGCATCAAGATATACATTCTCTTCGTACGAGATTAAGAACGGCGTGCAGGGAAGATGAGGAAGGCTACATATCTTCAAAAATCAGGCTTTAGATTAATTTATACCATGGGAATTTGCTTAATAGTATTTTGTTGTTTTAAGGTTCAATACCTTTCCAGCTGTTCAGCCAGCAAAAGTTGCTCGTCTTTTAATGCCCATCGTTAGCTTCTTCATTGCTCGCAAACCAATATTTCTCCGGTCAACAATAAGAGCTGGAGATGGAAAGATTGGGATCCTTCTCCATGCTTCTGGAGAACATATGGGCCGCTTTGGCTGCACAGGAAAGCCCTTACCCAGTTTCTCAACGTCAAGGCAGAGCATGTATCGCTTCTCCTCCTGCCTCAACAACAAATTTTCCTGGCACTGAATCACTGCGACACGACTTCCATGGACTCCAATCTGAGCGGCTGTGAAGATGATGTTATGTATAAGACACTGAATGAGTCGGACATGACCGATGTTTTAGAAAGACTTGTGAGCCTCAGGTGATGGCTGTCTGTCAACTGCGAAGCTCTTGACCTCATCAAAGTGAAGACGCAGTCGGAAGATGGCCATATTGCGGAACCAGAGACACCAAAAAGACGACGCTCAGCTGGATGTGTGGCAGCGGCGGCTCCTGGGAAGCGGTACAGAGGTATGCGTCGATGGCCGTGGGGAAAGTACGCAGCAGAAATTCGAGAATCGACGAAACCAGGCGCCCGGATTTGGCTTGACACGTTTCTGACAGCGGAGGAGGCCGCTATAGCCTACGACAAAGCCGCTTTTAAAATGAAAGGTGCTCGAGCTCACTTGAACTTCCCTGTGGAAGTGGTCGATGGGACTCTCTCTCAAGAATATGTCCACTCCAAACCTGTAATTCCTCTGATGCGAAAATCAATGAACAGTTTAATGACGAGGGTGTAAATTTCAGAACACGGTTTTGACGACGGCGTGAATATTTTTTTGGTCTCGAATTTTTAGTTATAATTTGTCGATTTTATATTAAAAATTTGCACAATTCAAATTGATTCTCAAGTAGTGTCTAACATTATGCGGTATACGTCTATCTAATTACACTGCGTTTTACTCTATGTAAAGCTGGGCAAGTCTGTATATTCTATTTGTTTTAAGGCAAAACTGTAATATTTATTAACTTTCTAGAAGAGATTGTTTTCTGGGTTGGTTCTCTTAAAAATACTTCTGGTTCTAAGATAGGGTTGTGCTTTGTTTCGATCAATTTACCTGAGTCTTACAAATTTGACATGTACTATTCTCATTTGATGGCAATTATATTTGATTATTATGATTAATTATTTTTGGATGAGAGAAAATGTGTTATATCATCCTTTTTCATGCGATAATAAATTAAATTTTCTAATTTAAAAAAAAAAAATGTTTTTTTTTTTTTTAATTCTTTCATATGATATTTCTTTTAAATACAAGTGTTCCATTTTTATTAGATATTTTAAATTAGTTATTTTTATTTTTCATAATACATTTATTCATGTGATAACACATTTTTGTTTCATTAAAAAGTTCAATATTAATTCAATGGATAATTATCTATATAAAAAAGTCCATTTAAGATTATGGAGAGGAGAAAAATGTTTGAAGAAGATTTCATTCAATTTGATTAATAACTATTTTTCCAAATATTAATTATTCATTTATCATAATATGCTTAATGTATATTTATTCATCTAATAACGTGAATGAAAATAATATTGTAATGTAGACAATTGTATATCTTTTAAATTTCACAGTACATTTTAATTGTGTTTTCACATTCATTTGATTAGTATGTTTTAGGGATCACTTGATCTTGTCCTTAACCTATTTTTTCTTACTAGATTTTCAAGTTTCTACATCACGATCATATTCTATCCGCTAACCTAAGACAACACATCAATATTGAGAAAGATTCTTGAGAATGTAGGTGTAGTGCTAGTAGCCCATTTTTTCAAAAAATTAAAGATTGGTTTCCAACCCAACTGCCTATCGTCGACTATGGTAACACATGTTCATTAGGAAAAATTCCTTCTATTTTTTATTCTACTCCTGGACCTACACTATTATCCTCATCCAAAATGAATTCTAAAATTTTAACATATTATTATTGGTTATCTTCTTCTCTCTCTTAGCTCTTGGCTTCATAGTTTACTCCATTTCTAAAACTCACTCAAAGTGCTAATACTACTATGCTATTGAGAACTTCTCCAAAGTTCTCTCTCCTTTTACATATAACATGGCTAATAATATCATTTCAATTTTAAATCTTATTGTAGTTATACTATAGTTGTATATTATTTATCATTCATTTTCTACATTCTTTGGAAAATATTTTGGTGATTATCATCTCCTCTTCTTTGATCAAATCTCTAGTGTTATTCCTTCTACACTAAGGATTCAATACTCATCGGTTTTATTTATTTTTCACTATTCTTAATCCTAGATTAACATAGGATAAGAATGTAGATTATTTCTCATATTTTTTTACGCTTTACTATATATGAAGATTAACAAATTGAAAGAGGTTCTTGACCATAATTTTTCAATGAGCTCCAAACATTTTTTTTTCTCAAATTTAGATATTTATGAGAGTATTCAATCACATGGAGATTTGCATTTATTTTCCTCTCCTAGAATTTTTATATTTTTCTCAAAATATATTGATTTTGTTGTATTTCTTTATTCCTATACAATTTTATATCACCTAGATTTCTATTATGTGTTTCAAGTTTTCTATTATTTCTATTATTTTATATCACCTACATTAGCATCCTCGTAAATTTGACCCAAGTTCATCTTTACATGTCAATTATTGGTTTAAATCTATTTTCTTAAATTTATATTCCATTTATCAAAAAAACAATATCTTCTTGTTTCACATTATGTTATAGCTTAGTAAAAAATAGAATTTTTAAATATTCTAGGCCATTCAAGTAGTATTTTGATATTTATATTTTAAAAATAGCAGCAAAATATATATTCATAAAAATTAATATAGGGCACATGGTGCAAGCTATTGTTCCATATTTAAATTTGAATTGTCCCCATTTTTAGATTCAAATTTATCACATTATAGGATTGACCTTATAGAATATATTTATAATCCTATGGATGTAAGCACCATAATTCTTTAGTTGAGAGACTAAGAAAATGTAGTTAAGCACATCTCTAAAGTTAAAATAATTAAGTAATAACAAAAAAAATCAACATAAAAGAAATACATAGAATACGTGCAATATCAATTGCATTATCCTTACACCAATATCAATTATATTAGTATTACATTCATTCTTGGTGTGTTTTCTGAATTTTCATAAGTTCATAGGACTAGAGTGCATAATGTATTCATCTCCTAGTACTATGAATCTCTCACATATTCCATATATTTTTTCCATGTTGAAATCATATTGTTGTCTTCCTTGTCATCTCATTATAAACAAGTCAACATTTTATGTCAATATTAAATAACAATTAGAAGCTTGAAATAGGTGTTGCAAACCTTACAAGCCTAAATTTTATTGTATTTATTTTATGTTCATAACTTTTCATAAATATTATGCATTCATAGAAAATGCTACCATACATGGAAGGAATCTAAAGATTCTTATCTTGTAACTCTTCACAATGTGTGATTTATCTTGTGATGTTTGTAAGATTTCACTAAAGAGGAAGTTAAAAGTGGAATTATGAGTAGAACCTCTGGTTGAATATTCCTCATGATCAATAAGAGGTGAATAAGAAGAAAAATAATATCCACATTAAATAATTGGGTCTTACACTTGACCCCCTTAGTGATCAAAATCAAATGATCAAATTGAAATTTATATTTTAATTTTTGAAGAGCATGGAAATATAAAGGTGTTTCCCACTTTTTGATATAAGACAATTAATAAGACCAATATCTTTATCCATAATTTTAATTTCTAATAATTGTTGTAAAAAAACCATTAAAATTTTAAATATAATATTAAATAATGATTAGTGAAAGTCAATGTCTAGATTTTGAGTGTATATCATTTAATTTAAAAAAAATTATGTGTTTCATTTTGAATTTATTTGATTTATTTGATGATGATTTTTTTTTTATACTTTATAACATGGTTTTAATGAGTACCATTTTCTCATAATAGATAACTTGAACTAAAAGTGATATTAACTAGTGATTTCTTAATGATAGATCATTACGATTGATGTCTTTTCCATCCATTCTTTTTGTATATTTTATTATTAATTTTTAAGTTAGATTAATTATGATTTAGACATATATTTATTCATAATATATTTTTTAATTTTTTAAACCCAAATTACTATTAATTCTTTTTTTAATACAAATAACAATAGAGAGAGTCTGTGTTTAACAAATAAAATTAAAAAAAGAAATTCTATTTTTTCCCTATGTCAAACAATACCTTTATGTTTGATAAAAGATGATATTTATTATTAAATTTATATATAATTAAATGAATATTATTATGAATTATTTCATTTGAAAAGATAGTTTTGTGACTACATTCATCTAAAATATTATATCATAATAACTTCATTTGATCATAGAACTCATAATTTGAGTCTACAATTGTTATCTAATAGAAAATGAATGTGTAAAATGAATACTATCTAAAATTCTATAATCATGGTTTGGTTAATGTTATATTATAAGTGGGTGCAATTATTATGATTTTGTAGCATGCTTCTTTACTTAATCACCAACATTGTAATACTTTTGAATAAGAATGACGACTTTTGCATAAATTTTTAAATGGAAAAAAGGCATGAAGACCAAGTAGTTCAACATGAACAAATAATTGTGAGGTTACTTGTCATATTTTATCCATTTATAGAATATATTCTCATTATTCTTTGAATATAAAATATTAATAAATATTTTTTTTATGTTATTAATACCATATAAATAATTATTTTAAATTTACTTTACATATATCATTGATATAGAGAAATATATCCAACTACCCATTAGATAATACCAAATGAACAAGAAATAAAGGTTTATTACATGTTCCAGATAAAAAAATTCACAAAAAGGCTCAAAGAATATTCTTGTATATCTATTTGCATCCATGCATATATGCAATGTTCTATGTGTTGATGGCTTACTAGAGGATTTCCATGAATTATATTGTGTTACTACATATTAAATTTTGATTTAGATTTAAAACTTATTATTTATCACCAATATAAAATGGGCATGTAAAATAATATTTATTCCCCGAATCAAATGGGTTCAAGATTTATAACATATATGTTCTTTGCAAAAAGAAAATTTATTAAAAAGGTTTATGACCACCCAAATTTTTTGATTAAGTAAGCAGGGAAAGGGCCCTGATCCTAAATACTACTAATGATTTACCATACAAAGCGTACAACAGGGTAGAACAATCCAAAAAATAGACTGGCCAAACACAATAGTCAGTCGAGAATAATGGGTCGAGAACAACCACAACCAACAACAAAGAATTTAAAAAATAGAGAAAAGAAGAAAAAAGCAGCCAAAGAGAATTGTTTCAAGCAACAAAGCTTGAACCAAGTAAATACTCTAAGGGAGAATTAAAAAAAAAACATGATCATCTTAGAAACATGTTTCTTCTTTCTATGCACCATTTTCCAAGAAGAATCTAGAACCAAAATTGAGAAATTTTGATCAAAAGCGAAAGAATCCTCGCCAAAGTAATAGATAAGAGAAACAATAGATACTTCATATGAAGCATTCAAAACCAAGCCCAGAGCATCATGATTAACAACATTTTCTAAACAGGGGTTAGCAGGGACTCAAGTGAGGTAGCGCACTCAACAATAGGAACAACCATGTCTAAAGACCACAAAGTAGAAACCATAGGAGGACCAACGTTCACCACACCCATATTATTTGTCCTTGCAGAAGGAGAAAGAGGCCTAGAACCTTTGTTAGAAGAAGTAGAGTCCATAGCAGGGGGCACTAATAAGTGTTCACAAGGAGAATTCTTCCACCAAGTAGAGGAGGAAATAGGATGAGAGCCTTGAGAACAGTCACGAGCCAAGTGACCAATAGAAAAATAGTTTCTACAGCAAAAAGGAATACCTTCATAGTCCACCCATTGAGACCAAGGACAACCATTAACCTGCAACACAACCTCCCTAGGTAAATCCTTCGACAAATCTACCTCCACCAAGAGCCAAGCAAAGGAGTTGTGAGTAAAATTCTTGGACACACTATCCACTTTCACAAACCTACCAAGAGAATTACCAATACCCTCAAAAGTAGATGAACACTAGAACTCTAAGGGAAGATATGGTAATCTAACCCAAATAGGCACAACATCTAAGGGTTGCTTTAGAGTGTTAAAATAATGAACCCAATGCCTCATGGAAAGGGGATGAGAATCCTATTCCCATAGCCCATAGTCTAAAATAGCCTATCTATCCTCAAGAGAACAAAAAACCACAACAAAAGAACCTGTTGTAGAAGGGTAAATTTCCATTGAACCAACAACCAAAGGGGACCAATGATTGGTGATCCAAAGGTGTATATCTAGGAGGGAAGGCCACAAATGGTAGAATTTACAGATAAGAGTAATCTTGGAATAAAAATCAATATTTTCATAAACTTACCCACCAAAGGAGATAATAGGAGAAATATTTGAACACCAGAAGGGACAAATAGATCCCTCCCTAGACCTTTTGGTCTTTACAACATCAACAATTGAAGACCCAAACTTAGCAGTAGGGGAACACACCCCCAACACCTCAGGAGCTTTCAATGAAATCACATGAATTTGATGTTCTTCCTCTATTAAATATAATAAGTTCTCTCCATTTGTCTCACATCCAAAAGGATAGAAATGGTGTCAAAATATTATTATGGCTATATTGAGAGTAGTCCAAATATATATGTTTTTATATTGAATTATGAATAGTTAGAAAAATAAAATTACAACATTAAAACAAGATAGTATTGCCACAAAAAAATGCAAAACACATAGTGGATGTAATTGCAATAGACTAAAATAATTTAGATGTCATACTAAACCAACAATTTTAATTTTTTATGCACTTCTCTTGCACTCTTAGGATGTTTCACCTAAAAGGAGATAAAACACCAAATTTGTGGTGGTTCAGTCAAATAGAGGATTGTATGATGTAATTAAGACTAAATGCAAGGATGTAGATGCAACTAAATGATGTAATTCACTAATTATTAATGCAAAACTAATGTAATATGCAATGTTTGAAAACATGGTGAGGTTTACAAGAATGAACAAGAAACATGCACAAATGAACTCAGAAATGCAAGAGACTAAAAGGAGTGCATCTGGAAATAGATTACAGATTTGAGAAGATTTTGGAATGCTGGAAAAATAATTGTTGATGACCAATGGGACTCATTCACCACTAATGGTGAATTGGTCCTCCTACTGGTAAAATCTCCTAAAATAGATTTCCAACTATCGAGAATTGGAATTTGACAAAATCACCCTTTTTAGCCTTAAGGTGGCACGCATTTTCCATTGATGGAAAATCAATTCTCCACCAAAATTTTGTAAAATCAAAGGTCAATTCAGTAGCTCCAAATCTGTACTTGTCTTCTTGTTGGGTTGATGGAATCAAATCTATAGAAAATGGACTGTATGTTGTCTCCAAGCTTGAAATAGGGTTTAGTTGACCTAAAACACTTTGTTGACTTGTTGACCACCTTTCAACACCTACTTGCTTAAAAAATATACATACAAAAGTCTACAAACACACACGCAAAATGGGGAAAATGGTTAAGGGTTAGAGTATAGAGCGGGTGCATGGGTATGTGCAGGATCATCATGGAAAAAAAATGCCTTTAAGTGGCAAAAAAATTAGAAAAATCAGAGTTGGGCAACTTGATGTAAAAATTTGAATAAGTTATCTATATTATTTCAAAAATATGTAAGAAAAGAATCAATATAAAATTGAATGTAGTTTTGAAACTACTAGGTTTTAAAAAAAAAAAAATCTATTTGGTGAAAATTTGAAACTTCAATGCAATGGTACTTAAATTTTAGGGAAAAAATAAGTAGGTGTTTGTCTGACCACCCTAACCACAATAAAATGATAATATTTTATATTTAAGTAGATGACTCATGCCCTGATGTGATGCATATTTTTCTGTAATTTTTTTCTAAGTAAATAATTAATTATGAATTTTTTACTACAACTTTTTAGAAAGTATAAAAACTCATATGTCTAACCACCTTAACTTTGTCAAAACTTTATGAAATTCAACTTTTATTTTTTTAATCCTATAATATGTGAAGCATAGAATGTGATGCATGTTTTGGATTCAAAAAATATGATACTGTTTGAAAGCTATAGATGTTTTTCAATCAGCCTATCAATCGGGACTTTAGTCGTAATTTGAATACAAAATGAATAATAATTACTTATTAAATTAAAAGTAAAGCATAATGGAAAGCTGAGAATCTCCTTTAAAAACCCTTTTTCATTTCATCGATTTTGGATAAAAATATTGTCGTCAGCCACATGTACCCATCATATTACCACTTTTTGGCCCATCATGATCTTGCACATACCCGCATGAAGTTGGGTAGCAATTTTGTGGCCACTTTTTTAAAAAAATTTGAAAAATCATAGCGCAAGTGCATTATAATGCACTCACATTATTTCATGTTAAAAGAAAAAAAAAAGTGAAATTCATTCATTTTCATTTTGAGTAATTTTTTGTTCTGCTCATGACCAAAACCTCCATCTTTCGTGCTCATGTTCTAAGAGGAGGTATTGTGCAAAAATCTTCAACAATAGTTGTTATTTCTTTGCAAGGATGGTTCCATGACAATGAAGAGGTGGGCGAGGTAAGTATTGGTTGTTGTTTGTTTTGAGTTTCATAGATTTAGTTTGATTTCATTAGTTTTAGGTTATATTTGATATATATATATATATATATATATATATATATATATTTTGAAGATTAAAATGAACCTACAAAACCCTCAAAATCATCAAAAAGAAGAGCAACCAAATCCTCAAGAACAAAATCCTCAACAAGAAAATCAACCTCAACAACAACCTCGTGCACCAATCATTCAACACCCTCTTGGCACTCAACAAAATTTAATGAGTGAAATTGAGAACAACAAAAAACAAATTGAGGATTTTATTAGTATGTTGAGTGATCCAAATGGTTCAACCATAGGAAGAATGATCCTAGTAAATTCATTGAAATATATTTTAAAAATTGTAGATTCAATTAGCAAACAAATAACTAGATGGCAAGATAGGAGGTAGGTAGCTAGGGCATATTATGCAAATAAACTATCATATAAACAAGTAAAGGATTTAAAAATTACAAAAGGTTATTTGTGCTCATTATTCACTAACCCACACACAAATCAAAATATTAGCCTCAATGCAAAGAGGTTTCCTATTCATTGGTGTCACCACCAAGAGATTATGAACCATTTTTATGATAGGTGGTATATGGTCTTTGATGACTGACCATGCAACAATTGTGAAGTCCCCCAATATTTTCTTAGGAAACTGTACAATAAGTGTATATTGAATAAAATCCCAAACTATTTTGATATGAGGGACTTCAAGGGGAGAGGTGGGGGGTCAGCTCAGGATAGGTCCAATGCACAACCGAATCCTACACGGCAAGGGAGATGAAATCTCACTAGGCTACCTTGTAAGCACTTTTTTATGCCTATTGTCGCAAAGGATAGTGTCGATGATAGAGACATTGCAAGCGATCAACACTTTGACCCAGAGTGTCATCCATCATACTAGCCCTATTCTATAGTGCTATCTAGGGGAGTCTTTGAGTAATGGCCTTTGAACCCATGTGTGTGAATCTTGTGGGGCAACTTTTTCATATGACCACATCGTCACTTAGGAGGCTGCTATGCAGGATCCATATGTAGCTATAGAGATGGAGATGATGGCTGACATTTTGCATAATGTGTATGTCATTGATACTCAGGTAAAAGCTAACATGTTCATTGAATTTTATTTTTTAAATTTTTATTTTGAAATGCAAGATTAACTAATTTAGTTTTATGATTTTAATAAAATTGTAAGGTCACAATGTTAATACTAGATATGCTAGCCCTCCACCTACTATTTTTGTAGTACACCTATCAGTGGGGTATGTAACTAGTAAACAATTATAAATTTATTACATGTTAATAGCATTGTTTTACAAATGGTATTTTAATATGTGATTTTGGATGTTGAATAGGGTAATATTGGAGGTTTTGAGGGAACAACTCCCAATGCCAATGGATTTACTCAAACCTACATGCAGGTAATAGAATAAAGAGTTTAACTAATGAATTATACTTAATAGATTTATGTATTTTATATTTATATCGTTGGTTATGTTTCATTGCACATCATTCAAATGCAAAGCATTACTTCACATTCCATAACTAATAACTAGATGTTGATAGCTGAAAAAATTTCAACTATAATATCTAGTTGTTTAGAAAGTCAACATAAGCACTGATGCAATTACTTCACATGGAGGCATGTGCTTGAAAAGGTGCTCCTGTATGACAAACTATGGGTGCTTGGAAAAAATCTATGAAACCATAATAGTAAGCAATAGCATAGACATGACAGTTAGTAGTTTGAAAAAATGCCTTGAAGAAATGCAATCTCATGGTGATGGAATTCCATTCCATCACCATGAGACCACATTTCTTCAAGGTATTTCTTCAAACTGCTCACCACATTTTCTATGATACCACATTTTTAATACATGTGCACCAAAGAATTTTATCAAACTACTCACTTCCTTGTTGCTATGGCTAAAAACCTAAAATAGGTGCTTTCCAACAAACTATGGATGTTTGGAAAAATATCTGTCAAAGCATAATAGTAAGCAATAATACCATAGAGAAGGCAATGAGCTTTTTGAAAAAATTTCTAAAATAAATGTGGTCTTATGGTGATGGAATGCCATGACATGCATTTGTTTGTAATGGCATTCCATCACCACAAGACCCCATTTCTTTTGAGGCATTTTTTCAAATAGTTCGCTGCCTTCTTTATGCCACCACAGTTATCGTATATGTCTATGAAAATATTTAATTAAATGGTTTAGTGGCTTGTTGCTATGGGTAAAATCCTAAAAACACATCCTTTTGAACAAGATATGGATAGGGAAAATAGTAAGCATGATAATCATAAATATATAGTTTAATAAGTACTCAAAATTTTGTTCATTAGATCTCATACATTATAAGTCATGACGTGGATCATTATTGTAACATTTTTGTGATTGAATAATATGTTGTTTTATTTTCAGATGTTGGAGGCGAAAACACATCCAAATGTTACAAGGGAAATGGATATCGATGTTTCATCCACTATATAATCCTTGATGGCTCAGACAGGGGAGGTATGAGGCAAATTACTAAATTTCAATTTGCATTCATTGTTGTAGATGTTAGTTCTAATGAAAAATCAAACCATTATTGATTTGTAATTTAATTTCTATTTTGATGGTTTATACACGGCTTGAGCATGCCTCAACATTAGCGTGCAAATATTTCCCTCATGAAGAGTGATTGTGAGATGGCCATAAGTGATTATTTTGTTAAATATATCATTTTTTTTAATGTAATTTTTATATATTAATATCTTTACTACTTATTGTAATAGTTAAAACTTCACCAAGAACTTAACAGTACTAGGAGTAGCAGGAGCACTACTCGAGCACAACAGAAACAAGTGATGGACTTATCGCCATTAGATCGACAAACAAAGGAAAATAATTTATTTCCAAAGCATGGAGAGAAATGAATTTTGATTCTAGAGCCCTTTGTTGTATGCCTACATGGTAGTTTTGTACATATTTTTTATTGGATATATTTGACATTGTATGCTTACATGACATTCTCATAAGCCTATATGGCTATTTTGTACCTATATTTTATACTTATATCGACATATATTGATGTATGTGTACATGGCTATTTGGTTAATACAAATATTTTTTATCGATGGTGTCCATATTTGCATTATCAATTCATGGTTCAATAGATATGAGTTACATGTATTCAAGTGTATACTTTACAACTAATGTGTACACTTTTTGACTTACATGTGTTACAATGTATACTTTGCGACTTACACGTTTTCATGTGTATACCTTGTATTCATGCATATACTTTGTATTAAGTTGTGTAATGCCCTAAATTTTGCATGAAGGAAAAATCGCAACTAATTTTTTTTTTTGAACAAAGTTACAATGTGCACGATAAAACACTATCCATCGACAACCATGCACTTGCATGGTTGAATACTGCATGCGTCGAGGACATTGCCCATGCAATAGCGGGGAGAGGAGGTATACAACCTAGACATGCTTGAGGGGAGTCTGTCGCGTGCACCTTGGTTGATGAATGCACAATTCTATTGACCTGGTTAAATATGGTTATTATTATTTTTTTTAACTTACCATTCAAGGATATCAATGATAGGATTAAAACTTGTGTTTGATTTTTCACACTAGTGTCATTCAAACATGATCACATTTATGATAGGTTTGTCATAATACTGAGGTTTTCAACAACCTTAATGCTACTATGATATCCTTCTTCCCTAATAGTGGTAGGATTCAAATACTCATTAGGTAACAAGGATACTATTGTTGTTAGAACCTAATTTTATTTGCATAAATATATTCTCTCTCTTTTGAAAATTAATATTAATCTTGTCTGTTAAAATTAGTGTTAATATCAACATTCCTCTTAACTTCTCCCATTATTATGGTAACATTAATATATTAATACTCTTAATAAGGTTACTTCCAAAACAAAATCTCTTATCTAAATATATGTATTTATTTATTTAAAATCATCTTTTATACTTTTATTCATTTTAATTTATATTTATAATTAATTATGTGAATAATTAGCATTATAAAAGAATATACAAATATTTACTTCTACCTATCCATAATTTATTTATTTAGTTTTATTTTTTTAATTTTTAAAAGGTAAAAAAAAAACTTGAAAGAATAAACATAATTTAATAAAAGAAACCCTTCTTTATAATTATATCCAATACTCATTAGTATATTTTGTTTTTGGTTTCTTTCCATATTAGATAATATATTTAAATTTCCCCCAAGTTTCTAAGCCACGTAGCCTTCCTTTTTAGCTTCTAGTTTTCTTTACTTAAGCATGGTTTTCTTTTCTAGTGTTTATTTTTCTTTTTATGAGGCACACATATCTTAAGATTTGGTATTATTTATCTTATCTTGGGATTAAAGGATGACTTTAGGATTTGCATATTTAAATACCATTTCTTTTTAAACCCATGACCTCCCTATCTCCACGTAGGGGAGCACTTTACATGGTAAGGATATGCTCCTTTAATATTTTTAAACTAAACCATGCCTAGCTCCTCCATGACGCAGGCCTAAAAGGAATGGGTAAAGCGAATGTTTAAATTTAATTTTAGTATGAAACTTAACTCTGCAGGTTAAAGAAAAATAACGGGGTACTCCCCAATCAATATGCCTAAAGGCATGGGAACCCGATGGGATTTTTAGGAGATGGCGTAAGATTTGTTTTACCAACCAGACATTAATAATAATGAGCCTTGACTAAAGCACTGATAGTTAAAAAAAATATTAACTTCTTTTATTGCTCCCGAGAAAGACTCAGAGTTCAGATTTGGACTGGTATCAGATAAACATCATCACCTAAATTAATTGAGAGGAGACGGTAACTGTCTAATAAGTACCACTACTTAATAGCATTTACAGCATAGACGAATGGTATTCGGCATGCATATTTCCCATGTTAGATCGGTGATCTTTATTCTGACCATAATGGAAGGTTTGTTATACCAACCACACAATAATAATAAATATTGATTATACAGAGACAGACAAGATCCGCTATTTATTTTGGAGTTTAATTGAACAGGTGGATTTCCAACTAATTGTCAGCAAGAGAGACGTTGCCATGATAATGTTTATTTTATACTTATAATACAACAATCAATAATGGCTATGTCAACACAGTGGCAATAAATACAGATTTAAATTTCTCCGTTCAAATCCTGTGGGCATATAAAGAACTATTAAAAATTTATGAATACCATTAAAGACGAATCTGACTAACATCCCTTCAAATCTACTTGCGGCAATATGCTGACTGGGGAGTTAATGAGATACGATGGAAAGTGATGGATGGTTATTGAAGGAAGCGTTCGGCGTTAGAGTCACTTGTCCATGCTCTGTTCCTGCCCATACTCTATTTTTCTACCCTCTATTTTTCTACTCTCTCTGTCTCCACCAAACATTGATGCAGTTACTAATGTTTTCGTATAAGGCCAGATTCATGGCTGCAACAATAATTGAGAAGCAATAATGGCGTCGTGAATTTCAGAACGAGTTTGGTGAAGGGAACATAGAGTATGTCAGAAGGGAGGACTTAATGAACAACTCGCATGATAGAATTACATGTGTTACCTGTTATACCTTATTATCTTGACTATGGAGTTGCATCCATAGGACGCCCAACTCAGGAAAATCACCCAATGTGATAGTCTGAGATAAGATTTTGCTTCTTCGGCCTCTTTATATACAAAAAAAATTGGCCTGGAGGTATTCTTCTTCCATGCCTGAGATATTTCCATTCCCTTTAGTAACTGGAAACGATGGACAATGGATTGGTGGGGGCGGCTAGTACCCTTAACATTACTCGAGAAAATTACAGCATCAAATGAAATTAGAGCTCTGGAAAATAAAATAAAATGAGGAAGTGATGTTGGTTTGTTTTATTTTATTTTATTTTTGTTATAGCTTTTATCTCCTTAAGTTTTGTCTCTCTGTGCAGCGCATACACACATTGTAAATTCAAGTTCATCTCGAACTTGCACTGGCAGAACTCTCTGTGGCTCAAATATATTTCTTCAATCAAAACAACTTTACAGAGAATCCCCCTTTGGGTTATAATTCATTTTAGTTTTTTTTTTGTTGTTGTTATTCTCTTTGGAAATACTCATTCGTTTACTGGTTTAATAGTCTTAACCACAGAAAGACAAATAATGGGTTTTGCCTCAACGAATCAAAATTTCTTACATTTATATATAAACCTTTCTCTCTGTCTCTTTCTTAAATGCAGTAAAATATAATGATCTCCTCATTTTATACTTTCAGTATGAGCAAAATGAAATAAATCCCGCAGCAAAGTACTTACAACATATCAGAGATAAAGTAACCAGATTTATGCCTTCACCATATACATACTAGCAACAAGCTACGCCATTTTATTTTCAGTAGACTAATATATTGAACTTAAACAGAATAATATATCCCATTTATGAGTGTCAATTACATATTTTCTTTCTTCTGCAACTAAGAAGAAATCCTTTTTTTTTTTTGCCTTTCTTTCACGTACGTTGCTAGCAATACACCCTTTTCATTTTATTAACAGACTTATAAAATAGCACTGCATTAAAATAAGAACTGTTCCTCATAGGAATTAAATGCATAGTCTATTCCTTTCCCAACATTATTACAAAATATAGATACAAGATAAGAAGATGATTCTTTTCAACCAAGCTTTGTCCTATAACAGAAAGGAAGAAGAAACAATATAACACACGTTTCACAGTGTATATATATATTTTCTTTACATATCACAAGCTTTCATCCTTTATACATATATTCCAAATAACTCCAAACTCCACAAGATAGAGTGACTCCTTCAAATAGAAAGGTTCTCCAAAGTTACCAACCTGCACTAATTAGACAAGCTCTTCAATGGCCAAAGGGTATGCTCACCTCCCAACCTTGGGTTGGAAAACCAACCACCCCCAAGCTAGGAGGTAACCAAGCTACCAGGTACACACAACAATAGAACAAAATTTCTTTTCAAACCACAATGCTCAAAACAGAATACTCCCAACCAAGATTCACACATTTACTTAGGGATTCTTTATAAATCCAAAAATGGGGATAGAGGTGGACATCACTTCCATATGGGGAGACCTATTAGCAAGTAGAAATAACCAACAACACAATCCTTCTTTTTCTCCAATCCACCCATTCAATAAAGCTCTTCATATCATACATCCTCCATACAACAATCTTCCCAAAACACCATACTATCATGAAACAATTTTGGGTACTCATACCCTTTTTGTGCCTCTCCTTCTCAAAGGAGGAACAATCTCCCCATAGAGGTTCCTACACATTCCTATCCCCCACAAGGATTCTCTTCCCACATTGGGTGAGTTTATCCTACACAACCCCAAACCAACACAAGAAAATGCAAAGACACATAAATGGACAGCAACCCATATAACTCATGTTCTCAAACTTCCATACAAAGAGGCAAAAGAAATGAAAAGAAAACATACATAAAGATAGAGTTAAACCTACCTCAAATCCAAGCCAATAATGAGAGAAGGTTGAAGATGGGCTCCCAATCCCTACTCCTTCAAGACCAAGCAAAATTTTTCCTTCCTCAAAGCAATCCAAAACAACAAGCCCCAAAAGAACCCCCTTTCCTTTCCTTTCCCAAGGATTCAAATAGAAGTTTAGGGTTAGAAACCCTTGGAGGAGAGTGTGACACATGTCAACCTCCTATTCACTCCCATGGACACACCTCCCCACAAGTTCTCACACATGTGTGAGAACTCTTGGGGAAGTGAAAGGCCAAAGAGTTCAACACTCAACAAAGTTTTCAAATCTCATAAATGAGATTTTGGAGCCAACACTCCAATCCCATCCCCCAAAATCCGTCACCCTTCTTAATGGCTAATTAAGAAGGGTTACAACTTGCAATTTTGACAAGTTATGGGTTTGATTTGACCCCTAACCCATAGGTGACCATCCTAGGGGTTAATTAAGGGCCAATTAACCCAATTTAAAGACTAATTAAACCTTTGAAACCCCTAAAAAAGAAATTGAAATTTAAACATAATAAAATAATTCCAACATGCCCCAAAACCCTTAACAAAAGTTTGATTGACCTTAAAAACATAATATCAAGATTCAACATTAAATATTTTTAATCACAAATAAAATACAACACAAAGAGGTTATGGTCCATTCTCCAAATGAACCATAGTAGCTTCACTAGGTTATCACAATTGGGTACCCTTGGTTACCTCCAATCCCATTGGCCATGGGCGTGTACCTGCACACTCAATTTCCACTTGTCAATATATCCAATATATGATAATCTATAATTAAATCCACAATTATATATATATAATTAACATAATCAAATATTTAAATAGATGAGTTAGAAATATCAATACACATAATTTATTCTTTCCCTTGCAAATAAAATATTTTACAAACTCACAACTAGTAATGACGTTATAAATAGATCACATCATCACTTAATTCAATTTCAACATCTTCTCAATTCTATACCAAAACCACTTACCCATTCTTACCATGATAATCAGATCCACATGAGCATATCAAATAAGAAAGCATAACATGCATATAATCGTCATAGGCATCATAAACAGAAAAGAAACAAACACCCAAGGTCCATAATCATCCTAAATAGTTTAAACCACATAGAGTAGCAAAATGTTCATATCAAAATGCCGCCAAATAGGGTGTATCAAATAGTAGGCCTCACATCTTCCCCCTCTAGGGATTAACTTCCTCCTGGAAGTTCCTCAAGGCAAGAAAAGTAACCCGGTCTTAGTGTTAGAGCATATGACTCACACAAGGATTTCTATGATTCCAAATAATCTGACTTAGCACGACTCAATGCTTCATCTATTGAAGGAGATAATAGCACCTTGAGATTCATACCTGATATAGAACAATCTGATTAATAATTTAAACATTGAACGAGCCATCTAAGGGAATGATTTCTAACAACATACTTCAATTACCCTTTGAACTAGGGCACACTGAGGAAATTTTTGCCAAATTTTCAGCTTTTTTTACTTTAGAAAGCATATAGGCCTTCAAGATCCCAAAATACACAAAGGAATATCTATTTTTCAGCAATAATACAACACAATTTTCTTTTTCTTTTTCTTTTTTTCTTTCTTAAAGGTGACAAAATAAACTTCTCCTCTCTTGATTTGTATTACTTATCCAAGCTTATAGACCTTCTATGTTAAATAAAAGAACAACTCTTACTCGAGCACATTAAGGTAGCTAATTTATTGATGGTTGAACAATTATACGAATGTAAGGAATCGTCTAGAGCTTAGGAGGTACAAGGTTACAACATTAAATCACAACCATATGGTTAATTGCCTAATTTCTAGGGATGTTAAGGAATTATTACCTTCTAGGAGACGTTACTACCACTTCAAAACACTAAAACGAAATATAGGCTTTTAATAGTTTTCGCGGTAAGGAAATCCATGTTCTACTCCTAACCCCTGACTTCTGAAGCCCACAATGCCCAATACAAATACCCCAACCACCTTCTTCTCCTTTTATGAAAACTATTGAGGTGCTTCACATAATCACAATTATAGAAAAATCTTCAAAATATCAACGAGATTAAGAATATAAGGCCTCAAAAAGGAATAGTAACTCTCAACAAAATAACAAATTATTGTTAAATTATCAAAAAGATAAATTCATAAATAGAATAAAATGCAAATGTGGCCACCAATACAAAAAGAACAAAAAAATACTTTAAGCCAAATTTCATCAAAAAGGTCCTTGAGGCAAGGTCCAAACAAAAACTAATTGGAAAAGTAGCCTGAAACACCAAAATGGTTCATCGAAAGTCCAAATTTCTAAAAATAAAAAAAATAAAATTTGTAATTCTAAAAGAACCAAAATTTTAAGTCCAAAATCAATGAAATTATAAGGATTTGCACCTCAACACCCCATTATAGATTAATCAACTAATAAGTAAGGAAGAAGATGATTGGTAGGTTTCTCGTAAGGATGCAATCTAGAATCTACCCAAAGCTCAAAAGGTTACTTGATACATATGCTTTAAGGAGGGTGTAGGATGTTATTAAGTGTCTCATTTTCAAAAAGGTGATTCATAAAAGTAGGATTGTTCAATGTTAACGAAATTAAAATTATCTTATGACAAGGAATTAGCACTTTCGCCATCAACTAATGCAACCCAATTTATAAAACATTACTTTGAACATGCAATACAAAACCATACAAGTTTAAACTTAACCTTTTCCCAGAGTTCCCAGCGTTAGAGCCTAGGCTCTGATACCAAAATGTAATGCCCTAAATTTTGCATGAAGGAAAAATCGCAACTAATTTTTTTTTTTTGAACAAAGTTACAATGTGCACGATAAAACACTATCCATCGACAACCATGCACTTGCATGGTTGAATACTGCATGCGTCGAGGACATTGCCCATGCAATAGCGGGGAGAGGAGGTATACAACCTAGACATGCTTGAGGGGAGTCTGTCGCGTGCACCTTGGTTGATGAATGCACAATTCTACTGACCTGGTTAAATATGGTTATTATTATTTTTTTTAACTTACCATTCAAGGATATCAATGATAGGATTAAAACTTGTGTTTGATTTTTCACACTAGTGTCATTCAAACATGATCACATTTATGATAGGTTTGTCATAATACTGAGGTTTTCAACAACCTTAATGCTACTATGATATCCTTTTTCCTTAATAGTGGTAGGATTCAAAGACTCATTAGGTAACAAGGATACTATTGTTGTTAGAACCTAATTTTATTTGCATAAATATATTCTCTCTCTTTTGAAAATTAATATTAATCTTGTCTGTTAAAATTAGTGTTAATATCAACATTCCTCTTAACTTCTCCCATTATTATGGTAACATTAATATATTAATACTCTTAATAAGGTTACTTCCAAAACAAAATCTCTTATCTAAATATATGTATTTATTTATTTAAAATCATCTTTTATACTTTTATTCATTTTAATTTATATTTATAATTAATTATGTGAATAATTAGCATTATAAAAGAATATACAAATATTTACTTCTACCTATCCATAATTTATTTATTTAGTTTTATTTTTTTAATTTTTAAAAGGTAAAAAAAAAACTTGAAAGAATAAACATAATTTAATAAAAGAAACCCTTCTTTATAATTATATCCAATACTCATTAGTATATTTTGTTTTTGGTTTCTTTCCATATTAGATAATATATTTAAATTTCCCCCAAGTTTCTAAGCCACGTAGCCTTCCTTTTTAGCTTCTAGTTTTCTTTACTTAAGCATGGTTTTCTTTTCTAGTGTTTATTTTTCTTTTTATGAGGCACACATATCTTAAGATTTGGTATTATTTATCTTATCTTGGGATTAAAGGATGACTTTAGGATTTGCATATTTAAATACCATTTCTTTTTAAACCCATGACCTCCCTATCTCCACGTAGGGGAGCACTTTACATGGTAAGGATATGTTCCTTTAATATTTTTGAACTAAACCATGCCTAGCTCCTCCATGACGCAGGCCTAAAAGGAATGGGTAAAGCGAATGTTTAAATTTAATTTTAGTATGAAACTTAACTCTGCAGGTTAAAGAAAAATAACGGGGTACTCCCCAATCAATATGCCTAAAGGCATGGGAACCCGATGGGATTTTTAGGAGATGGCGTAAGATTTGTTTTACCAACCAGACATTAATAATAATGAGCCTTGACTAAAGTACTGATAGTTAAAAAAAATATTAACTTCTTTTATTGCTCCCGAGAAAGAATCAGAGTTCAGATTTGGACTGGTATCAGATAAACATCATCACCTAAATTAATTGAGAGGAGACGGTAACTGTCTAATAAGTACCACTACTTAATAGCATTTACAGCATAGACGAATGGTATTCGGCATGCATATTTCCCATGTTAGATCGGTGATCTTTATTCTGACCATAATGGAAGATTTGTTATACCAACCACACAATAATAATAAATATTGATTATACAGAGACAGACAAGATCCGCTATTTATTTTGGAGTTTAATTGAACAGGTGGATTTCCAACTAATTGTCAGCAAGAGAGACGTTGCCATGATAATGTTTATTTTATACTTATAATACAACAATCAATAATGGCTATGTCAACACAGTGGCAATAAATACAGATTTAAATTTCTCCGTTCAAATCCTGTGGGCATATAAAGAACTATTAAAAATTTATGAATACCATTAAAGACGAATCTGACTAACATCCCTTCAAATCTACTTGCGGCGATATGCTGACTGGGGAGTTAATGAGATGCGATGGAAAGTGATGGATGGTTATTGAAGGAAGCATTCGGCGTTAGAGTCACTTGTCCATGCTCTGTTCCTGCCCATACTCTATTTTTCTACTCTCTCTGTCTCCACCAAACATTGATGCAGTTACTAATGTTTTCGTATAAGGCCAGATTCATGGCTGCAACAATAATTGAGAAGCAATAATGGCGTCGTGAATTTCAGAACGAGTTTGGTGAAGGGAACATAGAGTTGTCAGAAGGGAGGACTTAATGAACAACTCGCATGATAGAATTACATGTGTTACCTGTTATACCTTATTATCTTGACTATGGAGTTGCATCCATAGGACGCCCAACTCAGGAAAATCACCCAATGTGATAGTCTGAGATAAGATTTTGCTTCTTCGGCCTCTTTATATACAAAAAAATTGGCCTGGAGGTATTCTTCTTCCATGCCTGAGATATTTCCATTCCCTTTAGTAACTGGAAACGATGGACAATGGATTGGTGGGGGCGGCTAGTACCCTTAACATTACTCGAGAAAATTACAGCATCAAATGAAATTAGAGCTCTGGAAAATAAAATAAAATGAGGAAGCGATGTTGGTTTGTTTTATTTTATTTTATTTTTGTTATAGCTTTTATCTCCTTAAGTTCTGTCTCTCTGTGCAGCGCATACACACATTGTAAATTCAAGTTCATCTCGCACTTGCACTGGCAGAACTCTCTGTGGCTCAAATATATTTCTTCAATCAAAACAACTTTACAGAGAATCCCCCTATGGTTATAATTCATTTTAGTTTTTTTTGTTGTTGTTGTTATTCTCTTTGGAAATACTCATTCGTTTACTGGTTTAATAGTCTTAACCACAGAAAGACAAATAATGGGTTTTGCCTCAACGAATCAAAATTTCTTACATTTATATATAAACCTTTCTCTCTGTCTCTTTCTTAAATGCAGTAAAATATAATGATCTCCTCATTTTATACTTTCAGTATGAGCAAAATGAAATAAATCCCGCAGCAAAGTACTTACAACATATCAGAGATAAAGTAACCAGATTTATGCCTTCACCATATACATACTAGCAACAAGCTACACCATTTTATTTTCAGTAGACTAATATATTGAACTTAAACAGAATAATATATCCCATTTCTGAGTGTCAGTTACATATTTTCTTTCTTCTGCAACTAAGAAGAAATCCTTCTTTTTTTTTGCCTTTCTTTCACGTACGTTGCTAGCAATACACCCTTTTCATTTTATTAACAGACTTATAAAACAGCACTGCATTAAAATAAGAACTGTTCCTCATAGGAATTAAATGCATAGTCTATTCCTTTCCCAACATTATTACAAAATATAGATACAAGATAAGAAGATGATTCTTTTTAACCAAGCTTTGTCCTATAACAGAAAGGAAGAAGAAACAATATAACACACGTTTCACAGTGTATATATATATTTTCTTTACATATCACAAGCTTTCATCCTTTATACATATATTCCAAATAACTCCAAACTCCACAAGATAGAGTGACTCCTTCAAATAGAAAGGTTCTCCAAAGTTACCAACCTGCACTAATTAGACAAGCTCTTCAATGGCCAAAGGGTATGCTCACCTCCCAACCTTGGGTTGGAAAACCAACCACCCCCAAGCTAGGAGGTAACCAAGCTACCGGGTACACACAACAATAGAACAAAATTTCATTTCAAACCACAATGCTCAAAACAGAATACTCCCAACCAAGATTCACACATTTACTTAGGGATTCTTTATAAATCCAAAAATGGGGATAGAGGTGGACATCACTTCCATATGGGGAGACCTATTAGCAAGTAGAAATAACCAACAACACAATCCTTCTTTTTCTCCAATCCACCCATTCAATAAAGCTCTTCATATCATACATCCTCCATACAACAATCTTCCCAAAACACCATACTATCATGAAACAATTTTGGGTACTCATACCCTTTTTGTGCCTCTCCTTCTCAAAGGAGGAACAATCTCCCCATAGAGGTTCCTACACATTCCTATCCCCCACAAGGATTCTCTTCCCACATTGGGTGAGTTTATCCTACACAACCCCAAACCAACACAAGAAAATGCAAAGACACATAAATGGATAGCAACCCATATAACTCATGTTCTCAAACTTCCATACAAAGAGGTAAAAGAAATGAAAAGAAAACATACATAAAGATAGAGTAAAACCTACCTCAAATCCAAGCCAATAATGAGAGAAGGTTGAAGATGGGCTCCCAATCCCTACTCCTTCAAGACCAAGCAAAATTTTTCCTTCCTCCAAGCAATCCAAAACAACAAGCCCCAAAAGAACCCCCTTTCCTTTCCTTTCCCAAGGATTCAAATAGGAGTTTAGGGTTAGAAACCCTTGGAGGAGAGTGTGACACATGTCAACCTCCTATTCACTCCCATGGACACACCTCCCCACAAGTTCTCACACATGTGTGAGAACTCTTGGGGAAGTGAAAGGCCAAAGAGTTCAACACTCAACAAAGTTTTCAAATCTCATAAAGGAGATTTTGGAGCCAACACTCCAATCCCATCCCCCAAAATCCGTCACCCTTCTTAATGGCTAATTAAGAAGGGTTACAACTTGCAATTTTGACAAGTTATGGGTTTGATTTGACCCCTAACCCATAGGTGACCATCCTAGGGGTTAATTAAGGGCCAATTAACCCAATTTAAAGACTAATTAAACCTTTGAAACCCCTAAAAAATAAATTGAAATTTAAACATAATAAAATAATTCCAACATGCCCCAAAACCCTTAACAAAAGTTTGATTGACCTTAAAAACATAATATCAAGATTCAACATTAAATATTTTTAATCACAAATAAAATACAACACAAAGAGGTTATGGTCCATTCTCCAAATGAACCATAGTAGCTTCACTAGGTTATCACAATTGGGTACCCTTGGTTACCTCCAATCCCATTGGCCATGGGCGTGTACCTGCACACTCAATTTCCACTTGTCAATATATCCAATATATGATAATCTATAATTAAATCCACAATTATATATATATAATTAACATAATCAAATATTTAAATAGATGAGTTAGAAATATCAATACACATAATTTATTCTTTCCCTTGCAAATAAAATATTTTACAAACTCACAACTAGTAATGACGTTATAAATAGATCACATCATCACTTAATTCAATTTCAACATCTTCTCAATTCTATACCAAAACCACTTACCCATTCTTACCATGATAATCAGATCCACATGAGCATATCAAATAAGAAAGCATAACATGCATATAATCGTCATAGGCATCATAAACAGAAAAGAAACAAACACCCAAGGTCCATAATCATCCTAAATAGTTTAAACCACATAGAGTAGCAAAATGTTCATATCAAAATGCCGCCAAATACGGTGTATCAAATAGTAGGCCTCACAAGTTGTGTATACTATGTATTTGTGTGTATACTTCAAGGCTTTTGTGTTTGTGATGACTTGTGCTTCCCTTATTAACATGTACACGCTTGACTTATTCACGTGTATGCTTATTAATTGGTTAGCCCTAGCATTGATCATTGTTGTCCTCCATGGTTTGTCTTGAATAAATTAATTGATTGATGGTAAACAACTTTATCTAAAAGCAAAAAACATGTTTCCAATTGGTATTCCATGAAATGATTGATAAAAAGATTCCAATATATTTAATCCTTTGATTGGAACAACTCAATTAAGCAAATGATACATAATCTTCTCAACACTTGCAAAACATAATATTCAGAGTAGATGAAGTTGCCAGCTTCTTGACACATTATCTATGTTATTGGGTTCTTCTATTTTAGACCAATGTAACAATGATACAAAATAATGTTTGAGACTACAAGAAGACATCAAAATGGCTAGTGTACTAAACAAATTCTTATGATTTGTGAAGAATATTGATAACTCTACTCAATTGGCTTCTTTTTTCAAAATCATGCAAATTGAACCCTAGCATCAATATACTCTGCATATCACACTACCACAATTCAAGTTTCAATGATAAATATTTATCATGCATGTTTTAAATCACATTCACGTTTATGGTGGTTTTGTTGTTTATATGATATGTGATATTCTAATCCTAATTCATGCTTCTAGGTTGCATATATATATTATTTTTACATATTTTTTGTACCAAAGAACCCAAAATGAACTGAACCCCCCTCTAAAAAAATTTGTACAAACCGGCCAATCGAACCCCAAAACCCTAACTTGAACCTCAAAACCTATTCCAACACTCTTAATTCTACCTACAAAAACTTAATTGACCACCAAATTATGCTACCCCTTGACTTTATCCACTTTTAGGGTATGTGCAAGATCATCATGGAAAAAGTAGACCCTTAAGTGGCAAAAAAATCAGAAAAATCAGAGTTAGGGAACTTGACGTAAAAATTTGAATAAGTTATCTATATTATTTCAAAAATATGTAATAATAGAATATGTAGCAAATTGAATGTAGTTTCTAAACTACTAGGTTTTAAAAAAAAAAAATCTATTTGGTGAAAATTTGAAATTTCAATGTAGTGGTACGTAAATTTTAGGGAAAAAATAAGAAGTAGGTGTTTGTCTGACCACACTAACCACAATAAAATGATAATATTTCATTATAAGATTTTAGATATAAGTAGAGGAATCATACCCCAATGTGATACATATTTTTTTGTAATTTTTTTCTAAGTAAGTAATTAATTATGAATTTTTATTAGAAATTTTTTAAAAATGTAAAAACTCGTATGTTTGACCACCTTAACTTGGTCAAAACTTCATGAAATTCAAATTTTCTTTTTTGAATCCTATAGTATGAAATGTATAGAATGTGACACATGTTTTGGATTCAAAAAATGTGATACTATTTTAAATATGTAGATGTTTTTCAATTAGCCTATCAATCAAGACTTTAGTCATAATTTGAATAGAAAATGAATAATAATTACTTATTAAATTCAAAGTAAAGCATAATTTGTATCAGTGGAAAGTTGAGATTCTTCTTTAAAAACCCTTTTCGTTTCATCAATTTTAGGTAAAAAAATATCAGCCACATACCCATCATATTGCTACTTTTTGGCCCATCATGATCTTGCACATACCCTTTACTCCCTCAAACCTCTCATTTTCATTTAAAACCCCTATTTTCTCAACTAGGGAATCATGCCATAACATAATTGTGACCTCCCCTATCCTTATAGACCTTTTGAACACATCAAACTCCACAACCTCACCCTATTTCCAACCTATTCTAACTTATTTTCAAGCAATTTCATCTTTTCACCTCTTCTAGCCTTGCTTTTAAGGGGCCTCAATTCTAAATTTTCAATAGGTGTAGCATTAATAATATCTTCCAATTCCTTTACAAATTCTATTTTCTTATTCTTACTCCCTATCCTACTTACATCAAGCCCATATTATTGAGACACATCCTAAACAATAGGTGGAATGGCCCATTTCAACATATTACACTCAAACCCTTAAGGGATTGATTCGATTGAATATAGATTGGAGCAATTCCACGTGTTTGGGTGTGAAAGAGGACCATTCTTAGTGTAAAAATACTTATTCAAAGTCATTGGAATAGTTTTTTTGGTCACACGAGTTCTAGAACGAAAGTTGCACCACTTTGCAACTTTCCATTGCTTGCATTTGACACTTTTTCCATCAACTGGAAACCATAGAAAAAAAAATCCAACATAACAAAAACTAAGATATTTTATTGTATAAGGGCCTAATGAAATCCCATAGGATCAGATGAGAAGTTTCTAAGAATCACGATATCTGAATAACAACATGCTAAAGTTTGCAACCATTTTGCACTTTGGATCCTTAAGGGATCGGTCTGATTGAACGTAGCTCAAAGCGATTCTGTGTGTTTGGGTGTGAAAGAGGACCATGGCTAGCATAAACATACCTATAGTCTGTTTGGTCACACAAGCTGCAGAATGAAAGTTGCACCACTTTACAACTTTCCACTACTTGCATTTGACACTTTTCCATCAACTGAAAATTAGACATCACAAGAAAACTTCTCTGAGAAAACAAAAACTGAGAGAGTTTATTGTAGAGTGGTCCAACACAATCCCATAAGATCAGATGATAAGTTCCTAAGCGTCATGGTATCCGAGTAACAAGATGTTGAAGTTTGCAGCCATTTTTCACTTTGGACCCTTAAGGGATCAATATGTTTGAACGTAGCTTAGAGTGATTTCGTGTGTTTGGGTGTGAAAGAGGACCATGCCTAATGTAAAAATACCTATTCAAATGCATTGGAATAGTCTGTTTGGTCACACAAGTTGTAGAATGAAAGTTTACTACTTTGCAATTTTCCACTACTTTCATTTAACACTTTTCCATCAACTAAAAATTGGACACCACAGGAAAACCACTCTGAAATAACAAAAACTGAGAGAGGTTATTATAGAGGGCCCCAACATGATCCCATAGGTTTAGATGGAGATTTTGTAAGCACCATGGTATTCGAGTAATACTCCATCAAATATTGCTACCCTTTTTCACTTTGGGATCTAATGTTTCCTTGAACTATATGGTTTCGTACATGGTGATTGTGCTCTCTTTCTGATGGAATTCAGTGGGCAGCAGAATTAAATCTATTTTAGTTTTTTTTTGGTTGGATTTCAAGTGATTTTGTGAATTTTAGAAGCCAATTACTGAGGGTCATTTTGTATATCATGTTTTAAGGGTTTTGAGTGGATTAAAATGTCATATTAAGCCTTTCACCCACTATATGCTTCTATAACTTGATTGAAAGGTTTAGTTATAGTTATAAAACATGTGTGAAAATTTTTAGTGTACAATGGAGGTGAATAGAAGGTTTTTAGGTGATTCCCTAGATGTCAAATGGTACATTTTTTAGTGGAAAATGGCAGTTTACTGCTAGGGTTTGAAGAAATATTTGGGGGCAGCAATATCTCTTGAACTTTTAAGCTTGTCCAGACCTTTTGAAGGTGTTTTAGGCTTTGGTTGGTTGTGGGAAGGTTTCGAGTATGGGTTTTCAATAAACCCTTGCCTAACTTGTGAAAGAAGAGGGTTTTTGGGTTTGTTATGTTAGAGGGCTTGTTGATGCAATTCAAAGTGGAAGAACTCTTTTCAACATCAACTAATTAGACCTCAATAAGGTACTGACCTTAAAATCACAATCACCCAAATTGAATCAATGAACAACAATAGGCTTATAGTCTCCAAACCTCATCAAATGGGCTTATATTTTAGAGAAGGCCATCCAATGGCCAACCAAACATCAATCAAGCTCTAACATAGACCCTAAGACAAATTCCCAAGATATCATACCATGTTTCTTTGTACCATCATTAAGATCCAATAGACCACCTTGCACAAAGGCTACTAAATTAGCCCCATTTACAAAGAGATGACCTTTTAAACACTATATCTTCACTCAAAATCCTCAAACAATAGATGTTATGTTTCAAAACCTCCAATTCCATGATTTTTTTCTAGGTCCAAGACCTCTAGACCCCTAATATACCAAACCCTTGATTTCAAGCAAAATACTTGGGGTTTTAATGAAACTCTTATCTCCCAGACCTTCCAAACCCAAAAAAAAGCACCAAACACACTTACCAAACCCTATACATGCTGAATAATGCATTGCATGGACAATCCTTCCCACATTTTTTCAAAACACCACTTGAAACCCTCATTTTCATCATGAAAATACCCTGCTATAGCCCTAGAACATCATCCCAAACACCCAACCTTGACTCAAAAACATTATAAATAGGTTAGGCATGTATTTTACAAGTGAGAGGATCCATTCCACAAGTTATAGTAGGCACAAAAAGTGGAATGAGTCGAATTACATCATGAAACCCTTCAATCCAAGAACATTGTGAAAGTAGGTAGTGTTACGCCTTGCATAACCACCCCATTTTTATGTTGGAATAAAAATGGGTCCCCCTTTTTGTTTTTTGTCTTTTATTGTCTAATGAATCTTAGGAGTTCTTTTTTTTTTTTCTCCTAAGTCCATCTCTGTTCTGTCGGAACTGAGGCCGGAACCAAGTTTAGACGTGGAACTATTTCAGGATTTCCAGTTATGATATGGTTCTGATTCTGACTCTGCCCTTTTTTCTTTTCCCTTCTCCGTTTGTTGGTTGTTTTTTACTAACATTTGTGTTGGTTTGTTTTCTTGTTCCCTCGGTCGTTTCCTTGTGCTTTTCTTTGTTCACTTTCATGGGACCGGATCCAGGATTAAGATTGAACTTTGAACTTTGAACTTTACAAAGTTCCATTTTTGTTTCGTCCCCGCTCCCGCCTCCATTTGTTATTTTGGTCGGCTCTTTTGTCGGAGTCAGAACCAGGGTGGGAAGTGAGATATGAAACTTTTGTTAGTTTCTCTATCTTTTTTTTGACCTGACTCCGACTCCGCCTTACCTTATGATGTTCTGTTGACCTGACTTGACTATTTGACCATGCCGTTCGCTCTGCCCCAATCAGTCGTATTTATGGCATTAAATGCAGCCTGTTTGCACGCATGAATTGTTGATTAAAGATGTAATTATGCTTAAACTATCTCATCATTATTATTTTACAAAGTGTTTGAGCAAATTACGACCAAGAGACTCTCTGGAGAATTGAGGCGATCACGGGGCGAATTGCGGAGCGAATCATTCTAAATTTCTGATCAATTCTGGGAAGCATCTTGAGGTTGGTCCCTTTTCTTTCTTTCTTCCATTTTGGTTCTTTCACTTGTGTTGTTTTGGAATTTTTGCGGGTTTCTTTTTGTGGATTTGTTCACTTGGTTTGGTCCTTGTTTTCATTCTTTTTGTTTGGTCTGTTTGGTTCTTTCGTTCTTTTCCATCCTGTTTTGTTTTGTTTTGTTGTATTTCCATTTGTCGCCTTTTGTTTTGTCATTTTGGTTCAGCTGTCGCTTTCATGACAGGGTTCATTTGTCGTACTCTAGTTTTGACTAGGGTTTTGAAAGGGTTTCCTTGCTCGGGTAATGATTTTTTGTTTGAAACCCTATTCAAGTTTTTATCATGTTGGTTTTGGGTGGTTTCTCGTGGTTTTCCACCGTGCCCTAGTTTTTACAAATAGGGTATCATGGGATTAGGGTTTCATGTCATTTTACCTGTTCATGGTTTTAATGGTTGATGTACAAAGGAGTTATTGGAGCTATAAAACTGGGTCTTTGTTAGTTTCTGTGTGGGCCCATGTGACCTTGTTTTGAGGGCTCTTTATTGGTTGGTTTTACTCATTCCCATTCTTCATTATAATGTCTATCTTTACTCTTTGTCGGAACCAGGTTCGGAGATAACATTGAACTTAGTAGCTACCTTTTGTTTCTGGTTTTAGTTCCCGATCCAGCTCCGAATCTGACTATCTCTAATTTATTCCCATTCCTTTTGATGTCGGTGTCTTTACTCTTTGTTGGAACCAGGTCCAGGGAGGAGGTTGAACTTGGTAACAATGTTTTGGTTTTGTTTTAGTTCCAGTTCCAGTCCCGTTTATGAGCGTGTTTTATATCCCGTTCTAGTCTCGCTTCTGAGCATTTTTTAGTTCCCGTCCTGGCCCCAACTCCATTATGGTTTTGTCTAGTTCCCGTTCTGGTCCCACCTTGTACACCATTTTTTCCACATCCATTTCTGATCCCATCCCCACCGAATGATATGAAACATTATTTATGCCTAATGCTTCTATGGTCCCACTTCAGATAAAGGCATAATTTGACTAAGTATTATCTTAGGAGGATGGAGCAATGGTTATATAATTGACTAACTAAGATGCTTTGTTTGTCTAATAGTAGGGAATTGTTGTAGGTATTAAGAGATGTCGGGAGTATTGAATGAGGCCTCTCAAAGGAGCCAACCAGGGGAAACTTCATGGCAAGGACCTAGTCCAAAGAAGATTAAAGTGGAACAGCTCCCGTATACCTTGAGATGTAAACATAGGGAGGCTGTCCTCACAGCTAGAAAAATTGATTCTGATTGGACTGATATCACTGACACTAATTTGGGTCCTTTCAACTATGAAGAATTTCTTGAGGAGACTTTCACTGAGGAACAGGTCACACCAAGGACAGAAAGGATTGTTCAGTCTAGATTGGCACATGTTGCACTCTTCCCTCTATCTGTTCAATGCCCGGAGTTGATTTTTGCAGCAGCTGGAGCATATAACCCCATTACTAGGTAGTGTATGGATGTGAAGGGCAATGTCATTATTGACTTCACACCCCCAATGATCAAATTCATGTTTCATATGCCTGATCCCAAGAATCCTAGACAATTAAATGAGGCAGAGGCTCTGAAGCTTTACAGTGGAAACAAGGAGGGGAATAGACTCTAAATGAATAAGACTTGGATGAGAGTGGAGAAGAAATATCTGACCAAGCTTCCAGACCAACCGAAGAGGGTGAATTTTAGTAAAGAAATTGGAGATATAATTATGTTCTTGTCTAGGGTGTTTGGGAAGAGGGATGCTTCACTATTTAAGGAATGGATGTTTCCTTTTATTCAAGTTGTTTTAGATGGGAGGCAACAATTTGATTGGTCAATGATAGTGTCTGATAGCATTCATAATCAGATGATGAGGGTGAGAGAAACCAAGTGTTTCTTTATGACATCCTATGTGGTCTATGCAGCTGCCCGAGCGGGGATCTTTCCTGGACTTCAAAGAGTGGGTATATTCGGAGAAGCCCAAGGATAGAAGATGGTGTGGGAGCATTATAACCAGCTCACCTTACAGGCATTGGAGCAATATTATAGATGGGTAAATGATGCTTTCCTTTATGTCATTATCAATAAACTTAATGGTGATGTTGGGTACCGACTTAGCAGGGAGGCAATGGCTTTTGTGAACGAATGGCGACACTGGTTTATCCAGTACCCCACATTCACTTACTTTAGGTTAGCAGGCTTCGATGGTCATCCCCATTTGCTACCCAAGTGTTGTGGTGATAGAATCGTCTTAATGGAATTTATTTATCAAGCCTTGGCTATCAACCTCTAGTTTAGCAATAAACATAATACTGGATGCCACAAGTTTTTGATGAAGCTAGGATCCTTTTGCTATCCACACATTCAGGCAGGTAAGGCTGTTTGTGATGAATTAGCTTACCTAAAGTTGGGTTTGTACACTGCTAGGAAATACTATGATCCAAAGCAGAAGATGAGGGCTTTTCTCCCTAGTGTCTTTGAGAAGCACTTCAATATATTGGAGGATTTTTGGCAAGACTTGCAGGATGACTATGATTTGTGAAAGAGGAATTATGAAAGGATATCTATCCCACTCATGATTGAGTTTGGGATAAAGGAGGATATTCCTGATACATTATCTGATGATGGGATTGTTTTGGATCCCAGATATGATGTAGATAATATTGGAACAAAGGATCTTGATCTGGTTGATTGGAATGCAGATGAGACAATTGACATAATGTAGATTGCCAAACCAGTGCTTGATAGGAGTATCCAATGGGTAAGTTTGAGGGTTAATCAGGCTGAGGCATCATCATCAAAGAGGAGGAAGGCTGGTACCACCCAGGGGTACAAAAGGGTAAAAAGAAGGATGCCACCTAAGGAACCCTTGGAGTTTTTGCCTTCTAAGTAGCAAGAAGAGGAGGTGGTTCCTCAGGACTTTTCAGAGGTGCATGAAGATGAAATAACTATGGAGGGAGTTGTTTCTACATCTGCTGCAAAAGAGGCACCTACTCAGCCCTTTGATACACTGGAGTTAGGTCATGAATCATCAATGGGAGCTCTTTATGGTGAGGCAGAAGCCTTGAGGCAAATGGAGGATGAGGTGGTGATACATAATATAGAAACTAATTCAGGAAAGACTCCCTCAGATAAAGAGCATCATGTATCAACATCTATGGATACGATGGATGATGCGGGCACTAAACACATGTTGACTGAAGAGGATCAGTGGAAACTCTTTGAGGAGGCAAAAAGAGAAGTCGATGCTAAAGCACAAGCTAAGGCATAAACTAAGCTACAAGAAGAAGAGGCTAGAATACAATCTGAGTTGGCAGCCAAGAAAGAGGAGTTAGAAGATAAAGTGAAGGCCGATGAGTTAGCTCAGTAGCAACAACAAAAGGAACAAGAATTCAAACTTCAAGAAGAAAGGGATAGGTTGGTATTGCAGCAGAAAATTCACGATCTTGAAGAAGAAAAAGCTCAGCAAAGAAGAGAGAAAGAATTTGTTGAAGCTAAACTCAAGGAACAAGAGGAGGCCTATAGAAAGAGGGAAGAGCAAGAACGCCTAAAAAGGGAACAAGAGGCTGCTAAGATGGCTGAATATGCAAGGAAATCCAAGGAAGCATGGGATTATGTTGAAACATTAAAAAAGTAGCGAGATGAAATGTATGAAAACAAGAAAGAAGAAGAAATTTTAAGGCAAGAGCTGGAGCTTAAGAGGCTAAAAGATCAGAAGGATAGAGAGGAAGCTGAAAAGATAGCAATGGAAGGGGAGCAAGGTGATCAAAAAAATGTGTAGGAGATTGATTCTCAACCAAAGCTTACATTGTTGCAACCCCTGTCTTCCACCACTGTTGCTTCCTCTTCAGCTCAGGCAGTCACTTCCCCTATTGCTCCAACTTGGCTAGGGTTGGATTTAGAAAGAAAACCAGTTGTTCAACCACAACCGTTGAACTGGGAAGAAATGATGAAGGAGATTGGAAAAGAGAAGCCAAAGAAAAAGTCTTGAGTTCTTCACTCCACTAGGCTTACTAAGGCTGGAGAGATCATTGCTAAATGTGCCATTCCTATAATGGAAAAGAACCGCAATGACATGCAAATAACTGATTATCAGTTGGGAGCAATAAATTTGGGAAAGCCTATAAGGAATCAACAAATGAGCTTGATCGATATTGTGGCTTCTTCAACCAAAACAAGGATGATCAAGGACAAGCAAAGGAAAGATGAGCTTAAGGCTCAGTTAGATCAGCTTCATGGTTTCTTGAAGGATGTTTCTTTTCCCATTTCTCAACAGGCTGCATCTCCTGAATTCCCAGTCTTGTTAACAAAGAGGGAAGTTGATGATTTAATTCAGATGAAAAGCAAGGTTAGAATGATGGACAAATGGTTGGATAAGCTTAATCGGGAGGTTGATGATATTCTTGTTGAAGGCTCTAAGATTCATGAATATGCTCTCGAGTTAGCAGAAGATCTAGACCAGCAAGGTAAAGATTTGGACAAGCAAGATGGTGAATACAAAGAATATGTTAAAAGGCTGAAGGATATTAGCAAAGTGCCTGAATCTGTCTTGTTAGAGTATTCAATTCTTGAGAAAGGTAACGAAGATTTCTTGGAAAATACTGCAAGTATCATAAGATACAAATCTAGAGTTATGCATGGGTAGCAGGAAGAGTTCCGAGAAATGACCAAGGACTTGCATCAACAAATGGTTAAGTTAGAGGCAGTGGTGTCCATTATAATCAAAATAGATCCCTCAAACAAAGAAGGCCTATCTTTGGATAAACTAAGGGAGAAATGGAGGGGCAGGTTTGAGGAAATCATGCAAAAGGGAGATGATGGAGAGAGTTTATTGCTTGATCAGTTTATGGATATTTGGGAAGAGGTCAAAACTGCTAGAAAGGAGTTGATTGAGCTAAAGGAGACGCAAAGTTTGGTTTCTGTGGAGTTTAAGAGAATCAAATTTGAAGGTGACTGGTTAGATGGCCTGAATTTGGATACTCTTCAGTAGGTATTCTCCAGTTATGACGAGTACATTCAGGAGTCTTTAGAGCAAGAGTAATTGACTCTTGGCATCATGTTCCATTTGCCTTTTCTCCCCTTTTTGTGGATGTTGACATAAGCTTTACTCCAAGTCTGATCCGTGTGCTTTATCTTCTTCTTGAAGTATTAGATTCTCCTTCTTATAATGATGTAATCTGCCTTGAAAAGGGGTTCTTAGGTCCACTTCTATGTTTAGTTTCGATTCAATAAATTGTGGATCTAGATTTATGATTGAGAAATTTGTGCGCATGGCAGTCTATATGTACCATTAGAATCTACTTTGTAAAGGTCGGCTAATTGAAAAAAAAAAGATCAGCCACCTGAGAATAGGAGATTAAAAGGAACTAGATTTAGGATTTTGAAGATTTTTAGAAAGATACTTTGAATAGTTTAGTAAAAGGCTCGATTTTGCAAATTCTCATATGTTTTTATGTTAAGCCTTTGAAAAGTTGGGATCCATTCTGGATAAGGTTGATGATATATGATTAATCCATACGCCAGTGTTTTGTTGTGCTTAATTGTTCTTTATTTGATGAAAATCAATAGAAGGAACTGGATTCAAGGTAATATCATTGGATTATCTATGAGTTGAATTGTTATTGTATTCATTTTGATCTGCATTTTGAATGATGAATGAACAATTTGTTTTAAGTAAGTTTAGTGAATGGTGATGATATTTGAATTAGCATTATGGAATGTGTACAGTAGTGTAGTTTATTCTATGGATTGCATCTTACTGTAATTATGGTTAGGTAGAATGAACACTCATTGTTGATTTGCATGTCTGGATACATAAGGATTTTATTCATGTTTCTGTGATTTAGAGCTTAGTTTCATCTTTTTCTTTTGTTTAAAACCCCTCAAACGTAAACTACCTGATGTTATGCACTCTTGTTCTTTATTACCAGCAATGGCCCCTTGAATATTACAACCACATTGACCATTAAATAATGTCAGGACAGTTGAGAACCAACTACCAGGACCTTGGGAGTTAGATTGCTATATGTTGTCCTTCTCTTTTAGGAGAAATAGAATAGTAATATTCTGTGTTTAATGTTGTTGTATTGTTTTGACCATCAACACGTAGCAACAATAAAAACAAGATAACTTTCATTATACAAAGAGTTAGAACCTTTAAATAGGTGAAAATGAAAGATAATTCATTGATATACAACATACAATAGTTTTCAGATTATCTTAGCATCCGTACAGGCCGTACAACAACAAGAAAAATAAAAAAAACTAGTAAATTTCTAGAAAATAACATTCTTCTTGATAAAAAATGGGTTACAAATCAACCAAAAACCTCCCCTTTGAGGCATTGGAGGTTATTATACATATTTTTATCACATTCCAACTCCCTCCAATTCCCATAACTAATTTTTAATCATTAAGACCTGAACTAATCTTCATTAAGTTGCATTTTAGACCTTTTACAAATGACAACATTACATGAATTTTATACCTTTTTTAAATTTTGGCCCCTAAGGAATCCTAAGTCACTTAAACACCTTCAATTCAGACTATTAAAACCTCTTAGACCTCATTCTTGTGCATTTACAACCAAATTCAAAGATTTTCCTTCAAAAGGCTACAAATTCAAATATTGACAATTTTGTAGCAAGAATGCATGTTTTTGCACATTTGACGAGTGTCGAGACTCAAAAACTCACCCTAATACACCTTAAATGGTCTTGATTGACCTTATTTAGCATAAATAAACACAAAATACCTTAATCTATTTACCATCTATCAACCTTCAAAAAGTGAAATTTTGCAACTAGGAGACTAGGTGCTCCTACACCAAAATTACATTGTTTATGAGCCTTCAAGAGGCTTTAAATAGAATTTACAAATGATTCTAAATATTTCCAATCATTCCTAACTATATTTTTTGTAACTAACATGACTTATTACATTATAGATCAATTGGTCTAATATGACCTTATTCAATTGACACAACTCAAAACACAAAACTAACTTAAAAGACTTCCATAAACCAAATTTGCTCAATAACCTTGGTGCCCCTGCACCAAATTTCAATATTTTAGTAAATCTCATTATAGTGCCTTATGCACTTTGTTCTCATAGATATTTTACAATTTCACTCATACAATTGAGATTCTCTTATAATGTCTACATCATACGTTCTCATTTAGAGGTTAACTTCAAATGAGTAACTTGAGATTCCCTCGCAAGGCTTCACATGATCTTTTATAATGGCTTCAAATCAGAATTGAGATTTGTCAAGATCATCAAAATAAGTATGTTGCATTTCTTTTTTGATGAGATTCTCTTTGATGGCTCAAAAATCAACATTTTCTGCAAGGAGAGACTAATCAATTTTTACTAGTTTAGTTATAGATACACAAAGTAAAAGAATAAAAAGAAACAACTCATCCAAAATGGAAATGAAATGAAAATAGATGAAAGGAACTTATAGATAGGCATGAGAGTCTCTCAACTTAGATGGAAGGCACTTATAGATGATAGCATTGGCATCAAAAAAATTAATGTGGATACAAGTATAAACTAATAAGAACCATTGTGCATATACTTACAAATTAATCCAATGAACCATTCGGGTCTACTATACTATTTATTGTGTCAAGTATTGCCTCATGGTCAAACTCACAAACCTTCCAAAAGGTCTTGTTCAAAGGTCTACCCCCATATTTTGTCAAATGAACATTGGGTGTCACAACAAGGTTTGAGTAATGATGAACCTTACGATGTGTGTCAAAGTCTTGAAACAACCAATGTTTAACACTCTTATGTGGGTACCTTCTAAGCCATGTTCTAGTAACAACAACTGAGCCTATAGGGTATTTGATGTTTTCTCCATCTATAACTGGGCCTTCCAATTTCTTTTTGGCCTCAACATAATGACACAAGTAATAGTTTTTTCCCTCTTCATTGTCTTCATCTACAATAACTGCATAAACATGCTCTGCATTGATATGTGTGACATATCTCTTGAAATTAGTCAGCATTATGAATACAATACAAAGTAAGATAACAATATGGAATTTCAAAAACTAAGCAAGTAGATATATTATTTAGTTGAACTAGATCTAATACGTGGTCAAATTCGACCAATGATTCCATTTGTGTTAGTTCTAATGTCGTCAGAGGGCGATACGTGTGAAGTTGGCTAAGATAAATTTTCAACCATTTGTCAACCCACTCATCTAACTCACAATCATTCTAGGCTTGCATTGTACATGATGAACAAAAGCATGCCATCTTATGTGTATTGATACTCCATGAACCTACATTTGAGCTAAGGAAAGAGTTTAGCTCACTCGATCCTATTAGTGTACTACAATCCTCATATGGTGAAATGTTAGTATCATCCATCAACCAAAAAAATCTACGAACTAAATATGTACCTTCATTACCTAGACCCATCGAAGCATTACACTACTCGATGATTGATCTTGCATCTGTCAACTTTGCATTGTCTTTATACTTTAACTCTTCTTGTGCTAATTCTCTTTTCATGCATGCTCCTACACCATAATGCTCCTCCTTTCCATTCCCAGCCTCACAAAATTCCCACATATGTTGAAAACCTATAGTGAGATGCATCCTACACAACTAGTAGAATATGTGTGCATTCTTGAATTGTGTTGCACATAGTTATCCGACCATATTATATGTTGACCGTATGTTATTCCCCTCTGAGCCAAATCATTGTAGAACATCTAGAAGCAACCTTTCATGAACTCTAGATAATGTCTGTGATCATCACTAATATAAAAGTGATACTCCCTTAATACCTTCCTTTGGTCATCTATACTATCAGCTGCATGAATGAATGCAATGTGCACAAATATCAAAACCTTTGTGAAGTTGTAATATTGTGACTACACCTCACACTATGGTTGTAGAGTGTAGTTCTCTATAAATTCAACCACTAATATTATGCTACCAATTGTAAAGGTGTCCTTGCATAGATTTAATTTTGTGTCCATCCATCGGGCTCTATGGGTATGACTTGCATACTCATACACTAGATTCTCATGAAACATACACATACATTGATACACTCAAATCTTCTAAATAACCAAATCACACCTTTTTGCTTGAGACCAATCTTTTGCAATGTATGCCACTATTTTATAATTCCCAAACTCTAATAGTTGTGTCCCACCTCATATGTGCTTTCCATATGTTGACATACTAGCATCTGTTGCTAGCCACCGCAACACCCGCATGAACCATCCAAGCATGTTGTCCTATAAAATATTTGGCCATCCTCTATTTCATGTAAAAATTTTTATAACAACTCTCTTGAATATTTTTGTGGGGCTTCTATGCAACAATCCTACAAAACATCATTAGTATTCAAATCTAAACATATAGAACGATAAACATCATAATGGTTAGAGAATTCAATATGTAGTCGACAAAAACAAGTAGTGTGTGTGTGATTTATCTTGAAATGGAAAGGTTTAAGCATTTCAAAAAGTCTTTGAGAAATACTAATTTGAGGATAATCATTTTGAAATTTATGAAAAAATTGGGTTTGAGTTGTATCCGAAAAATGCTTTAGATATGGCTCACAGTTCTGACTACCGATTCTCCTTCTTATGACATCCCTTTGATTTGAAAATGGCCTTATATTATTCTTCAAATACTCTTCAATTAGTGTTCTCAATGCTTCAACAACTTTTTTATCTTTATGTGGCAGTCTCCCTAAGAATGCCCATAATTCATTTGAATTGATGCCCTAAATTCTTTGCTGCCTTTGAATGGATTTTGATAAAGTTTTTCTACTAATTCCCATTTGATCACTTGTATTTTTAATTAGACGAGATCTCTTTGTTTGATAGCTTACCAAAGTTGATGTAATGACATGTCCGGTGACATTACTATCCTTTGAGCATGAGGTCTTACCCACACTCTCATAAGCATCCATTAGATTCTTCACAATAGTGTTTTCACTTGATGCATTCGATGTTTCTATACTTTAAACGCCACATCATTTATCCTTTCAAAGAATATTTTCCAAATCTTATCAGCATATCTTCTACAAGTGCTTTCTAGAATCTTACCTTCCATGTGCTACAAAATATCCTCATCAATATTAATAAAAAACTTTGGCTTTCTATGCAAAATTATAGGTGGTGTTATCCTAGGTACATACATCTCAACATTAGCAATTTCATCAATATTTAATTAAGGTGGGCTAGATTGCATACCTTCGATTGAGGGTGGAGTAGAAGGCATACCTTGATCTTCAAATGGGGATGATGGCATACCTTCTTCATCAAATCCTAGTGATGATGTAGTCTCAACTTGAGATGCGGTGGATGGTGTCCAACCATCTTCACTTGCTATAGATAGTGTCCCTCCATATTCACTTGTGCTTAATGGTATCCATTTTTATTCACTTGTAGTAGAGGGTATGTCTCCAACTACAGTATTTGAATCTATCCTAGCACAACCCTTTTGCATTTGTTCCCTTTGTGCTGCCGATTTTTGTTCTCTTTTTGATGATTGAGGTTCCTCTTCAATTGGCTTATTTTCGTCAATCCTTTTCAATTTCTTATTTTTAGGATATTCCATGAACCATAATTTCTCCTTTTCTTTGAAGGTTTGGAGTTGTTCATCTATTAGATTTTTCCTTGTTCGTTTATTCGGTAGGACAAATAATTTTACCTATAGCATGGTAATGAGATGAATATTAGTTCCTCAAAAAATGTATCCATTAAAATAAATGAAATATATGTCATTCAAGGCTTCATAAATAGAAAAAATAGGTGATGAGGTAGCTTTACTGATGAGGTAATTTAGAAATAGAGATGAAAACCAAAATAGTTTAAATCGGTGCTATCAATGTGGGAGGGGTTGGTGTAGGAGTACCATTACAAGTTGTCGATCCATTTAAGGTCATAAGGTCTAGATTATAGTTTTGGAGGAATTTTGTCTTCATAAGGTCTATAATACCATGTTTTTATGTAATTGGTCATTTTTCCAATAGTATTTAGGGGTCTAGGTAGTAGAATTTTCAAAATGTGGAAAAAGTGCTAAGTTGTCAAATTAACAAATAGTGAAGGGTTGTAAAAGTCTATTAAAGAGGGAGACCAACAGTCACCTCTTTCAAATGTTAGTTTTAGAAGTTGAATTGGTTTGTTTTAGGAGGGAGACATTATAAAAGGCCATAAGAAACTTCAATGGAGGATGATCCTTGGATTGGGCATCAAACCAAATGAGGAAATGTTGAGTTTTCCTTAAGAAAAATGAGGTTTTGGTGAGTGAAATTGAGTTTCTGAGTTGGGAAGCATTATTTTATGTTAGATTAAGCATGAGCAGGGTATTTTAGGTTTGTTTGAATTTTTTTCAAGTTTTGGAGTGTTTGGCAAGTGCTATTTTCAATAAAACCTAGGGTTTATAAGCCTAGGTAGAGGATTTTATGGTTTGGGTGGTAAATGATTGAATCTTTGCAATCTAATGCTCTAATTTGAATTTTTGATAGATATAAAGTGTTTCCCCAAGGTTTCAAGATATTTGGAAAAGTTTTGAAGGTGGTCCCTTTGTAAAATTGGGCTAATTCAGGCCCTTTAAAGCATAGAAAACTTGATTTGTGTACTTTGGTACAAAACAAGCATTGGTGATTATTGGCTTTGTTGAAAGGCTCTATAATTGGTCCTTAATGTGTGTTTCACTGTGAGTGGAATTATTCCTGATTGAGTGACTTTGATATGCTACAAGGAATAGTATGAATTTTCTAAATGAAGAGGTCCTCATGAAATTGTAAATTGAAAATTGTGTTTGCAGATTGGAGTTGTGTGTTTGTGTGTTGCAGACCTCCCCCTACTGCATTAGGAGTATATTCCATTTTTTTAGAGGCATGTATGGAAAATTTGGTAGCATGGACAAGGAAAGCAGCTAGTTTGTATAACTATTTGACAAAATACCTCAATGAAAGCTTTGGAAGCATACACAAAGTAAGTCAATTGTTAAATAACAAAATCCCTCAAAGAGATGTGTTTTAAAATTGTAATCAGAAAGTGTATAGAATTGTGTAATATAAAATGTCCATTGAAAACCTAAGGTTGTAACATGACAAACAAACAATGATCAACATGGAATATGCAAAACAATAAAAATGAAAGCAAGCCATAATAGAAGGAAAGAAAATGTACAAAGACTTCACATACCTAAAAAACCAGAGTTTCAAATGGAGGAGTTCTACCCAATTATGTAGCCTTTGCTTCTTCTTTCCTCAAACTCCTTGACAATTTGACTTTCTCAAAAGCTTGTTCCCCTCCAAAATTTAATTGTATATCAGTTACCATTGGAATTCAAACTTGAATTGATATTATATGCCTTTCAACATGACAAATCTACTATTTCATGCAAAGGTGGTGGAATCTAAAAATTACGCATGGACACTTCACTCAATCATCAAAAAGATACTTTTTGTCAGAGCACACATAGAACAAGGACAATAATTATAATGTGGGCCAAGATCATACGTATATTGTGTTCTTTTACAATTTTTAGCACAAGCCAAAATGCTCTCGTGTTAATACACAAGCATGTTATTTTATTGCTAAAATAGTCATATCTCTACTTCAAAACACACTCGCCTTATCATCAAGTTGATTTTTTATTAATTTATTTTCTCTCTTTGTCTATACTCTCTCCCACTCTCTTCCACCCTCTCCCACCCTCTCCCACTCTCTTTCTCTCTCTCACCCTCCCCCACTCTCTCCCACCCTCTCTCCAACTCTCTCCCACACTCTTATACCCTCTTCTACTCTCTCCCACCCTCTCTCCCACCCTCTCCCACTCTCTCTTACTCTCTCCCACCCTCTCACATTCTCTCCCACTCTCTTTGACCCTCTCTACCACCCTCTCTGACTCTCTCCCACCCTCTTGCCTAGTATCTCCTAGTCTTTCCCACTCTCTCTCAGTCTCTCCCACTCTCTCCAACCCTCTCTACCACCCTCTCCCACTCTCTCCCAACCTCTCTCCCACTCTCTCACACACTCTCCCACTCTCTGCCACTCTATTTCTCCCTCCCTCCCTCTCTGTCCAACTCTCTCCTGCCCTCTCCCACTCTCTCCAACCCTCTCCACCACTCTCTCCCAATATATCCCACCCTCTCTCCCACTCTCCCAATCTCTCTTACTCTCTCCTACTCTCTCCCACCCTCTCTCCAACTCTATCCAACTCTCTCCCACTCTCTCTCACTCTATCCCACCCTCTCCCACACTCTCACACTCTCTTCCTTCCTCCCTCTCTCTCTCTCCCACACTCTCCCACCCTCTCCCACCCTCTGCCACTCCCTCCTTGCTAAAACATTCATTTCTCTAATTCTTCAAAATGCACTCGCATTAAGAGAAACTTAGCTTTTTAATAGGTTTATTTTATATCTTTGTCTATAGTCTCTCCCACTCTTTCCCACTCTCTCACACTCTCTCCAACTCTCTCCCACTCTCTCTCACCCTCTCCCACTCTCTCCCACTCTCTCTCATCCTCTCCCACTCTCTCCCACTCTCTCCCACACACTTTCCCACTCTCTCACTATCTTCCACTCTCTTCCAC
>VDFB02072274.1:85454114-85484215 GCA_007258455.2 Sequoia sempervirens | reverse complement strand
TAAGTAAATGTTGGCCCCTGATAGATTATGTAACTTTAAGTTGACCATTATTTTTTTAAGCATGCATTTTAATTTTATGTGATATAAACTCACTGATCGTTTGGATAAGATGCCTTGGCTCAGATTCAGTTTTGAGATATTAAATGGGCAGATTCTTAGTCTTTTAACAAGGACACTCAGTTTAACAAAGCATAGCAAGTACATCAATAACAATTAGGTAAACCAATGAATTTTAGTAAGGATTAATTGTACTATGTTGCATTTATCCCTTCTGGATGTGTATATGAAGGTTTTAGTGAATTCAGATTTATACCAAGGCTCCCTTCTTTGTTGAGTTTTGGTCACAAACAAATCTCTCTCACCTCTAGCCCTTCTAGTATGTGTTATATTGGAAAGATTTAATGTTTTATTTTTTTCCAATTCAGAACTAGGCTCCCCTTTTTTTTGGTTGAGTTTTGGTCAAATCTCTCTCTTCCTCCAACTCTCTATGTTAAGAAAAGTCATTAGATTGATTTGTTTATCTCATGATTGAGTGCTCAATATAGTTTAAAAAGTTTACTTTAATGCACGCATGATTAAAAATTACCCTATGGTGTTTTCTTTTTAAAAGGAGGAAGCTCCTTTGTAGAATGTTTAATAATTGACGTGGTCTTGTTTAGCAACAATAAGAAGTTGGATCCCAATGACCATTGTTTTAGCTTTGAAATGTTAGTAGTTGAATTCATAGGTTCTTCTAATGGCCTACCCAAATTTTATGTTGTATACTTTTCCATTGCAAGATATAAGTGCATTAAGAACATTTTCTTAATCTTTGGGATCCTTTGAAGAAAGCATGAGCATATGATATGGCACCAAGCTCTGCAATGCAAGTTGTATTCTCATTACCACATTTAGCATGTAATAGCTCGATTTCATCCAACTACAATATCTTCAATAAAATTAAAAATTGTGTCCTATAGTTTCAATTTGGCCTAGTCAGTAGCAACCACATTGGCAATTGCTATTGCAAAATTTAGAACCATAGACAAGGTGTGTGAGCTATTTGACAAAATGCTTCAAAAAAATCTAGTGCCATGCACTATAAGAATTGTTGGATATGCACAAAATGGACTCATTGAGAAAGCTTCACATCTTTTTAAACGAATGAAATTGGTAGGTGTAAAGCCAAATTCTACAACCTTTGCTAGCATCACCCTGACATAAGCTAAAATGAGAGCTTCCTTAGGTATGTAGATCCATCAATAAATAATAAATATCAATTTTTTTTCCCAAATACAATCATTTCCAAATCTTTGGAGGATTACATAAAATGGTTTTGTTGACAAATCTTTAAATATTCTTAAGAAAATTCAATTTACCTATTTAAAGGAAGATTCAATAACCTTTGCCAACAACCTTCTAGCTTGGCTAGAGTTGGAGTGATCATTGATATGGGTTGATAAAATTATTCTTGTGAACCTCTTCACTTGAAAACATATGTTCCAATTTATATGGATCTAACTAGGAATTTTCTCCAAGTTCACTTTTCAGGCTTCTTGAGCTACTCCATCTTTGGTGTCTTGCCTCCAAATTATTGCACAATTTTCTTATTATTTAGTTTCCTATATTTGAGGATATGTTACTTGTTTTCTCATTTTATTTTACCTATATCCTTCATTTATGTACAAGTATAATTTATTTCATTACTTGCTACAACACAATCAACTTTCTTTCTTTGCACAACCAATGCATGTGCAACAACTTTTGTGGAATTCAAACACCGTCAACTACATGTAAATAGAGAAAGCATAGAAGAAAGCATATCTAGTGCATTGCAGTAATATCTTAGATTATTTTTCAAGCATGTGACTTGCACAAACCTAGGTTATATATTCTCTTAGAATTTTTCACATAGAAAATTTGAATTATCATGCTTCTTGGATTTCTAGGATTTCAAATATCTAGGAAAGGCCATAGTGAAGAGTCAATCTACATCTCAAATTAAGAACTCTTGTCAAAAGAAATATAGACTAGTTACCATATAGGTATTGGATTTTAAACAAGATGCTTGTTGAAATAATGACATTAATGTTCACAAATATTCCCCTAAATTTCTATGTAGGCTCATCCTAGATTCCTATATCATATACACCACTCTTCACTCTTCTTTCCTCCTTTATATTGTAGTCAATTAGGAGGAAAAGAGTGTAACACCCCTCTGTTTTGGATATTTGGTTCAGCAAGGTTCTTTGTATGTTTGATTATGCTTATGATGTGACTGTGAACTTGGTGATTATTTAATCCTTAACTGTTTAGTGATGCGCATGTTATACTATGATGTGATGATTGTGTCTAAACATGCTTTGACTTTTGAACTTGATTACTTACGATCGTGTTTGTTAAACAATGTGGAAGCTATATGTTGAGGTGATGTTATCTTATTCTGATGTATCTTAATGACATGTTTTAGAATAACTTAGAAGATATCTAATTAAATGATGTTTATGATATTGATCATATCATTGATGTTAGATGCATCAATTAGAGATACTGTATTGGTGAAGGGGAAGGATTGTATCACTCGCTTGCGAGCACCCTACAATTATGAGATTTCCTCTTCACGGTGTGTTTGATCATAACATACATATATATGTTGCATGTTCGACATGCTCTTTGTTGCAGGTTTGTAGGTACATGACATTGACTCCACCTGGCTTCACAGGTGTGAGCGTGTCCATTTACCAACGGTAATTGATTGGGAGATAGTAGCTAGGTTTTCCGAACCAAGTTGTCACCCTAGTCATAGCGTGTTGTCGGGTTGTCGTCGGGGTCAGTTGTTTTAACTTGGTCAGTTTCCCTTGAGTATTTATTTAATTTCAAGTTTTAAGTTTATTAATGGCGTGCGTAGTTTAATTGATGATTAAATATGTTTAATTGCAATGTTAAGATGCGATTTATTTTATTGATTTATTTGATTTAATTCATAAAATAATTATTGGGTTATTGATTTATTTGATTAATTAATGAAACTAGATTTAGTTTATTAATTAATTAGATTAATGGTGATTTTAATTAAAATAGTCGTTTTGACATTATTATATATATTTAGTTTCAAATTTAATTTGAAAAGGTAAATTAAATTAGATATTAAGATTTAATTAAAATAAATAATTAAATGCTAATATGTCTAATTCCACTTTTAAAAATATTGTTGAGAAATCATTTATTGATAATTTTGAAATGCATATGTTTTATGAGGAATTTGGAAAATGCATAAAGTTGAATAAAAAATAAAAAATTAGGTTTTGAATTAAAAATTATAAATATTCCCATTTTTTTTAAATTATATTTTTGTGAGTGGGAATTTTAGGGTTTGACTAATTTGGGGAAAAACCTATTTTGGACAAGAAAATGAATCTAAGTTTCATCTTGCATTTTTGGAGAAAATTTTCTGGTGGGTGGTTTTGATATGGAATTGTGAAGGATATTGAAGGGTTCTTGAGCTGGATTTGAAGAGGATTCGAAAGCTCCATGGAATCTTGAAGCTTTGGAGAAAAATCAGGTTCCTTTGTTCTTGTTTTGTCCATTTTGGAAATAGCTTAAATCTTTTGATGATTGTTTGAAAATATTTGTTTGTTTGTTTGGAAATCCTTGAAACATTGTATGAATTCAAACTATAACCCAAGAAAATTAGATTTAAAACTAGCAATAGATCTGGAAAAAGGAATCAAATGAAAAGATTTTACTCCTTGTCAATTTGGGGAAAAACCCAGAAAAAAATCCATCTTATTATTTTGCTTTCTTTCCTTAAGAAAAATTTGCCCAATTTGGACTGTGAGATGATATGTTTTTTTTATAAATAACTATTTATATTTTGCATATAAAATCAATGAAACTGGAAGTTTTATATTCAAGAGGTTGCTGTGTAAATTTCGTTCTGGTTTTTTTTACCAGACCTGGGTTTTGTTTTTTTGTTTTATTTTCATTTTAAAATGAAATTGAAAAAAAAAAATATATTAAAATTATTTTTTTGGTTGTGTGGGGGCTGCCCACAGCAACCCCCCATCCATGGATGGGGAGGGGATGCAAGCAGCCACCACAGGGGCTGCGCCCTATGTGAGGCTGCGTAGTAGCCACACAGGGGTACGTCCCCTGTTGCAGCTGCAATGCAGCAAAAGAAAAAAGGGCTTTTAAGCCTTTGTTTTTTTATATAAAATTTTAGTATATTTAAATTTAGTTTTAATTGTATTAATTTTATTTAGAAAATAATCTTATATTATATTTTATATTATAATATATAATATTATATATATTTAATGTTTAATATTATATATATATTTAATATTAAATATTAAATATTTAAATAATATTATACATATAATATTTAATATAATATGTGTTTTTAAAATAATTTTACTATAGTTAATAGTTAAACAAATAAATATATTAAATATATATATATATACACATTGTATAGGGTTTGAGATGTGAAATCAATTAGTTGATTAATATCAAAATAAAATTGGGGTTTATAAAATAATAATAATGATATTTCATTGACATTAAAATAATGTCAAATATTAAATAAAAATTTTATAATGATTATGTGGCTATAATAGTGGAGGAAATTGATATTAAAATAAATAATTTGTAATATTGAAAACTTTAATTAGGTGAACTAAAATATGTTTAATTAATTAGATAATTAAATAGATACATTTATAATTACATATTTATATATACATTTACATGTATATGTAATATATAGTTAAGTTTGTGTATAGATTAGCGTATGATGTATATGTAAAGGCAAAAGATATAATCACATGTTTTAATTAAAAATTGGTTTTGTAATCAAATGACTTATTTATAAGTTGATCAAATGGGTTATTTTATAAAGATAATTGAGCCAATAGAAGTAAAGTATTAAGTTTAAAATTTATCATTGGGGTCATGTGATTATTAGATAATTTAATGACTATTTTTAAAAGTTGATGTTGATCATACGTTTTATTTAGAATATTGAATTCAATTATTTTATTTGTTTAATTCATGATGTAATATAGATTAAATGATTAGAACTTAGTTAAATTATTGATGCGAATGTGAAATAAAGGCTAATTTATTAAATCTAAATGCCTATTTATCAAAACATTCTAAGTATAGAAGACAATTGAGAAACTTAGAGACAATGAATAACCTAGTTCAATCAGGTGGTTCTAATTATTAATTATGGAACAAAATTGAAGAGTTTAGGATTAACGAATGATTTATTTAAATCAAAGGACTTTATTTGTCAAATGTTGTTTTATTGATAATTTGACTTTGATTGATTATAGGCTGATCAAGTAGAGTTGTATTATCGGTTTAAATTCTTTAATGTTAGCAAGAGGATTTATGTATATGATATTTAGTATAATTGATTGGAATATATTTGTGATCAAGAAGAGATGAGTTTTAGTTGATTTATTAATGCGAATTGAAAGAAAGACTGATTTATTTGATCTAAACATCTACTTATCAAAACGTTCTAAATATAGAACACGGTGGTTAAACATAGAAGTAACGAATGATTTAATGAATCATATGAGATTGAGTTGTTGACTTATTGCTATAAGAGTAATTTATTTAATCCAGATGTCTTACAAATCAAGTGGATTTACTTACAGTATATGATTGTGAAACATAGAGTGATTGATTGGTTTAATTCCAGTTCAATGATGCTATTTATTAAAATGTCTTGATTTAGAATATGGCTATGAAATTTAGAGTAATTGAATGGTTGATATATATATGTCAATGTCGTGAAAGGAAATGAGTTTATATTGGATCAATGCAAGTCATGAATACTGTGTTTGATTGGATTTAGGAAATCTGAGCAGTAGCTCACTTCATTGTCTGAAATGTTCTCAGTGGTTAATTGTTCGTCTTTGATGTGTTGTGGAATTAGTGTGAATGTATTGAAAGTATTCCAGATAGGAGTTCTTTTATCAATATTGGTTGTGGCATGTGAGTCACTCTTTGTTGTGTTGTGGAAAAGTGCATAGTTACACCATGTCGTTTCGCCTGGTCTTCTCGTATGGGAATGTTTTGTGCCTCCTTGGCAATAGGAGAGGGTTTTGTAGTTTGTGCCTCCATGGGAATAGGAGAAGGTTTTGTATTATGTGCCTCCTTGGATGGAGTGGTTTTATTTTGTTGTTTTCCTCCAGTGTTTGGAGAGGGTCTTAACCTTGTTGCCTCCAATGTTGGTGTGAGTTCTTGATTGTTACCTCCTTGAATGGAGAGGTTGTGTTTATCTGGATACTTATTTTGGTTATTACCGTGTGTGTTGTCTTAGGAGAGTGGCTTGCAATGGGCGCCAGCGCACAAAGAGGTGCCAGGATAACCCTTTGTAAGTTGGTTAATTTAGTGATAACTAAATAAACTTTTAGAAGTTTAGGATGCATCAAACATTAAATAAGATTAAGTATGCCTCGCTCATGGACCCAAGGGCTTGTTGTAGACTTGGGATGAGACGGGAAGGCTTGGAATGGCAAGATCATCTATCTTGTCTTCACGAGAGGTATTTGGTTCCACGTGAGTAAGCATGGGTGCCGGGAATGTGGTAGAGGCTACCAAGATAACCCGTGGAGTGGGGGTCGGGGCCTAGGAAGATTCCCAGAGGATATCCCTTGACAAACTATGCGATGATACTCTTCCTAAGTCAACAGTTTGTATTTGATATTTGTGACACTCTTGATTTATTATATGTCTGGAAGCAATGTAACCTATGACAATGTTGTGTGATTCGTACCTAGAGTTGTATGTATGACTGTTCAGTCATGTGATGAGGTCTTGTATTTATTTCGTATCTGTTTTGTGGGGCCCGTACCTAGTGGTAGATGGTCTTGTGTAGGAATTCCTGGTTACTATCTCCTAGCATGGAGGGAGTGGAACCTTTTGGATTCCCCATGGTCGGGTGGTGTGCTTCTTAAATCCATTGGTTCTTAATGTTCGTGTGATCATGTTTTCTAGTTGGAGAGCTCGTGGGAATCAGATTCTTCTCACGCTTTATTCTTTCAATTCTTATTGTATTTTGTTACCCCTCATATGTTATTGAGGTGGAATTTGTAATATGTAATCATACTTGTTGGATTTATCTCATTTGGCGAATGAGTATTGTAATCATGTTATGAATTATATTGTGGAATCATGTGGTATTTCATATTCCTGGATGTAAACTAATTATGAATGGAATGTATGTGAACTTTATTTGTTAAGCTTATATGTTATGGTTTTTATCCATGTTCCACTTTTGGTTTAAGTAACACAGTCTCGCAACCTTAGGGGACTAGTTGGCAATGGTTAAGTGAACTTGTAGGTATATGTTCTAACTTATATGTTAATTGTTCTTATTAAAAAAAAAAAATAGTTCGTTTGTTTAGTAAATTGCAACTTTCCCTAGGGTTGCATGACGGGGCGTTACACATGGTATCAGAGCCGAGGTTTAAACATTGGGAACTCTGGGATTATGTTAGACCCGTTATGTTGTAAATTGTGTAGGTTTATACTCTGGGCACTATGAGCCCATTGTATTGACCCTGTTGTTTTTCTCTTTCGTGTTGTTTTCCTTTTGGGTTGATTTCTCTTGTTTGCCCAGAAGTTGTCATTAAGTGGTATAGGTCCAATGGTATAGGAAACCAGTGGGAAGGATAGGACCCTTGGTGTAGTGTGCAATGCACCGATATCCTTTCTACTGGAAGAATGCATCATGGACAACTATGTAGTGTGTGTTTTGGTGTGTGTTATGTGTGTGGTGGATGACAATTAGTTTTGTTGATTATTTCTGCCCTTTGCATGTCTTGTTGATGAATGCTTTGTGAGAGTTGGTTAGGTCATGAACCTACCAAGAAGTGTGTTATGATTGGCCTCCTTCTTGATGCATGGAATTTTGTTGTGTAAAGGAGATGACCCTTGATTGGTTCTTGAGTGTGGTTGTAATGTGTTGATTAGGTGTGTCCCAAGTACTTGTTGAGGCGAGATAGACATCAGAACTCTTGCCTTGAGTGCCTTAGTATGGCATTTCAGAGGGTGGAATTCCCCAACCTTTTCTTGTGTTGTGAAGGATTAATGCTCATGTTCTTGAAAGCTTTGTTTGACCTTGAGGATATCAAGGAGTTCCTTGGGTGTGTATTCCCTTTTTGGAGCTCTGTTTTTCCTCCTCCATGCAAGTATCAGGTGCATGTTCGCTTGTGCTTTACCTCTTTGTGCAAGTGTTTGCTTGATTGACCCTTGTGCGGTGTTGGAGTGCTTTTGCATGTTATATTGAATAAATACTTATGAAATATGATAATAGGAAATGAATGAATATGTGTAATTATAGATATTTGTGCATGCTCTCATGTGGTTGATGCATTGTGTGAAAATGCGTGTGTGATGATGAAATCGTGATTACATTCATGCCTGTGTTAGAACTATAAATATCTTGTCTTCTCTTTCTTTCCATTGGTTTAATGAAGATGCGCGTCCTTAAGTGTGTGGGGTATTGATACCCAGGATATGTTGTATTTTATAAGGAAATGTTTATGTATTCATGAAGGTTTGTTTTATTACATCAAACCTTGGGTAAAGGACCTAAGTCCCCAAGTTGCATTCATAATTATGGAAAAATGTATAGTATGAATAGAAAATCATTATGCAGTAAGTAAAAGTTTAGAGAAGGAATTAGTGAAACAAATAAATGTTAATGATAATTGCATAATAGGTGCATCTGTTGGTGAGGCCTTTAGTCCCCAACATTATTGGTAAGACTTAAGAAATCATATAGACGTTAAACTATTGTACCTGGATTCAAAATGCAAAAGTTAGATGAACATTGAAATGATAATGTTGCACACCTTGCCTTGAGTAAACATTGAAATGATATTATAGTAGGTGTGGCTTTATGATGATTCGTGATGATGTGTATTGGTGCATAAGGCACTATGTATGTTAATCCATGATTGTGTGATTCAGAGGTTTGATGGTGGGATGCTTCACCATGTTGAATGTATAGGTTGATAGTGTGTTAGTTGGCTTTGAGGGAGTTCTATCCATGTTCTTGTTTGTAGGCTTCCAGGAGTAAGCCTAACCCTTGGGGGGGAGGATGTAACACCCCTTCATTTTGGATATTTGGTTCGGCAAGGTTCTTTGTATGTCTGATTATGCTTATGATGTGACTGTGAACTTGGTGATTATTTAATCATTAACTGTTTAGTGATGCGCATGTTATACTATGATGTGATGATTGTGTCTGAACATGCTTTGACTTTTGAACTTGATTACTTACGATTGTGTTTGTTAAATGATGTGGAAGCTATATGTTGAGGTGATGTTATCTTATTCTGATGTATCTTAATGACATGTTTTAGAATAACTTAGAAGATATCTAATTAAATGATGTTTATGCTATTGATCATATCATTGATGTTAGATGCGTCAATTAGAGATACTGTATTGGTGAAGGGGAAGGATTGTATCACTCGCTTGCGAGCGCCCTACAATTCTAATATTTCCTCTTCACGGTGTGTTTGATCATAACATACATATATATGTTGCACGTTTGACATGCTCTTTGTTGCAAGTTTGCAGGTACATGATATTGACTCCACCTAGCTTCCTAGGTGTGAGTGTGTCCATTTACCAACGGTAATTGATTGGGAGATAGTAGCTAGGTTTTCTGAACCAAGTCATCACCCTAGTCATAGCGTGTTGTCGAGTTGTCGTCAGGGTCAATTGTTTTAACTTGGTCAGTTTCCCTTGAGTATTTATTTAATTTCAAGTTTTAAGTTTATTAATGACATGCGTAGTTTAATTGATGATTAAATATGTTTAGTTGCAATGTTAAGATGCGATTTATTTTATTAATTTATTTGATTTAATTCATAAAATAATTATTGGGTTATTGATTTATTTGATTAATTAATGAAACTAGATTTAGTTTATTAATTAATTAGATTAATGGTGATTTTAATTAAAATAGTCGTTTTGACATTATTATATATATTTAGTTTCAAATTTAATTTGAAAAGGTAAATTAAATTAGATATTAAGATTTAATTAAAATAAATAATTAAATGCTAATATGTCTAATTCCACTTTTGAAAATATTGTTGAGAAATCATTTATTGATAATTTTGAAATGCATATGTTTTATGAGGAATTTGGAAAATGCATAAAGTTGAATAAAAAATAAAAAAATAGGTTTTGAATTAAAAATTATAAATACTCCCATTTTTTTTAAATTATATTTTTGTGAGTGGGAATTTTAGGGTTTGACTAATTTGGGGAAAAACCCTATTTTGGACAAAAAAATGAATCTAAGTTTCATCTTGCATTTTTGGAGAAAATTATCTGGTGGGTGGTTTTGATATGGAATTGTGAAGGATATTGAAGGGTTCTTGAGTTGGATTTGAAGAGGATTCGAAAGCTCCATGGAATCTTGAAGCTTTGGAGAAAAATCAGGTTCCTTTGTTCTAGTTTTGTCCATTTTGGAAATAGCTTAAATATTTTGATGATTGTTTGAAAATCTTTGTTTGTTTGTTTGGAAATCCTTGAAACATTGTATGAATTCAAACTAAAACCCAAAAAAATTAGATTTAAAACTAGCAATAGATCTGGAAAAAGGAATCAAATGAAAATATTTTACTCCTTGTCAATTTGGGGAAAAACCCAGAAAAAAATCCATCTTATTATTTTGCTTTAAATCTTTCTTCTTGATCTTTCCTCAAGAAAAATTTGCCCAATTTGGGCTGTGAGATGATATGTTTTTTTATAAATAACTATTTATATTTTGCATATAAAATCAATGCAACTGGAAGTTTTATATTCAAGAGGTTGCTGTGTAAATTTCATTCTAGTTTTTTTTACCAGACCTGCCAGGTTTTGTTTTATTTTCATTTTAAAACGAAATTGAAAAAAAAAATATAATATTAAAATTATTTTTTTGGTTGTGTGGGGGCTGCCCACAGCCACCCCCCATCCATGGATGTGGAGGGGTTGCAAGCAGCCACCACAGGGGCTGCGCCCTTGTGTGAGGCTGCGTAGCAGTCACACAGGGGTGTGTCCCCTGTTGCGGCTGCAATGCAGCAAAAGAAAAAAGGGCTTTTAAGCCTTTGTTTTTTTATATAAAATTTTAGTATATTTAAATTTAGTTTTAATTGTATTTATTTTATTTAGAAAATAATCTTATATTATATTTTATATTATAATATATAATATTATATATATTTAATGTTTAATATTATATATATATTTAATATTAAATATTAAATATTTAAATAATATTATACATATAATATTTAATATAATATGTGTTTTTTAAATAATTTTGTTGTAGTTAATAGTTAAACAAATAAATACATTAAATATATATATATACATTGTATAGGATTTGAGATGTGAAATCAATTAGTTGATTAATATCAAAATAAAATTGGGGTTTATAAAATAATAATAATGATATTTCATTGACATTAAAATAATGTCAAATATTAAATAAAAATTTTATAATGATTATGTGGCTATAATAGTGGAGGAAATTGATATTAAAATAAATAATTTGTAATATTGAAAACTTTAATCAGGTGAACTAAAATATGTTTAATTAATTAGATAATTAAACGGATACATTTATAATTACATATTTATATATACATTTACATGTATATGTAATATATAGTTAAATTTTTGTATAGATTAGCGTATGATGTATATGTAAAGGAAAAAGTTATAATCACATGTTTTAATTAAAAATTGGTTTTGTAATTAAATGACTTATTTATAAGTTGATTAAATGGGTTATTTTATAAAGATAATTGAGCCAATAGAATTAAAGTATTAAGTTTAAAATTTCTCATTGGGGTCATGTGATTATTAGATAATTTAATGACTATTTTTAAAAGTTGATGTTAATCATACGTTTTATTTAGAATATTGAATTCGATTATTTTATTTGTTTAATTCATGATGTAATATAGATTAAATGATTAGAACTTAGTTAAATTATTGATGCGAATGTGAAATAAAGGCTAATTTATTAAATCTAAATGCCTATTTATCAAAACATTCTAAGTATAGAAGACAATTGAGAAACTTAGAGACAATGAATAACCTAGTTCAATCAGGTGGTTCTAATTATTAATTATGGAACAAAATTGAAGAGTTTAGGATTAACGAATGATTTATTTAAATCAAAGGACTTTATTTGTCAAATGTTGTTTTATTGATAATTTGACTTTGATTGATTATAGGCTGATCAAGTAGAGTTGTATTATCAGTTTAAATTCTTTAATGTTAGCAAGAGGATTTATGTATATGATATTTAGTATAATTGATTGGAATATATTTGTGATCAAGAAGAGATGAGTTTTAGTTGATTTATTAATGCGAATTGAAAGAAAGACTGATTTATTTGATCTAAACGTCTACTTATCAAAATGTTCTAAATATAGAACACTGTGGTTAAACTTAGAAGTAACGAATGATTTAATGAATCATATGAGATTGAATTGTTGACTTATTGCTATAAGAGTAATTTATTTAATCCAGATGTCTTACAAATCAAGTGGATTTACTTACAGTATATGATTGTGAAACATAGAGTGATTGATTGGTTTAATTCCAGTTCAATGATGCTATTTATTAAAATGTCTTGATTTAGAATATGGCTATGAAATTTAGAGTAATTGAATGGTTGATATATATATGTCAATGTCGTGAAAGGAAATGAGTTTATATTGGATCAATGCAAGTCATGAATACTGTGTTTGATTGGATTTAGGAAATCTGAGCAGTAGCTCACTTCATTGTCTGAAATGTTCTCAGTGGTTAATTGTTCGTCTTTGATGTGTTGTGGAATTAGTGTGAATGTATTGAAAGTCTTCCAGATAGGAGTTATTTTATCGATATTGGTTGTGGCATGTGAGTCAATCTTTGTTGTGTTGTGGAAAAGTGCATAGTTACACCATGCCGTTTCGCCTGGTCTTCTCGTACGGGAATGTTTTGTGCGTCCTTGGCAATAGGAGAGGGTTTTGTAGTTTGTGCCTCCATGGGAATAGGAGAAGGTTTTGTATTATGTGCCTCCTTGGATGGAGTGGTTTTGTTTTGTTGTTTTCCTCCAGTGTTTGGAGAGGGTCTTAACCTTGTTGCCTCCAATGTTGGTGTGAGTTCTTGATTGTTACCTCCTTGAATGGAGAGGTTGTGTTTATTTGGATACTTATTTTGGTTATTACCGTGTGTGTTGTCTTAGGAGAGTGGCTTGCAATGGGCGCCAGCGCACAAAGAGGTGCCAGGATAACCCTTTGTAAGTTGGTTAATTCAGTGATAACTAAATAAACTTCTAGAAGTTTAGGATGCATCAAACATTAAATAAGATTAAGTATGCCTCGCTCACGGACCCAAGGGCTTGTTGTAGACTTGGGATGAGACTGGAAGGCCTGGAATGGCAAGATCATCTATCTCATCTTCACGAGAGGTATTTGGTTCCACGTGAGTAAGCATGGGTGTCGGGAATGCAGTAGAGGCTACCAGGATAACCCGTGGAGTGGGGGCCGTGGCCTAGGAAGATTCCCAGAGGATATCCCTTGATGAACTATGCGATGACACTCTTCCTAAGTCAACAGTTTGTATTTGATATTTGTGACACTCTTGATCTATTATATGTCTGGAAGCAATGTAACCTATGATAGTGTTGTGTGAGTCATACCTAGAGTTGTATGTATGACTGTTCAGTCATGTGATGAGGTCTTGTATTTATTTCATATCAGTTTTGTGGGGCCCATACCTAGTGGTAGATGGTCTTGTGTAGGAAATCTTGGTTACTATCTCCTAGCACGGAGGGAGTGGAACCTTTTGGATTCCTTGTGGTCAGGTGGTGTGCTTCTTAAATCCATTGGTTCTTAATGTTCGTGTGATCATGTTTTCCAGTTGGAGAGCTCGTGGGAATCAGATTCTTCCCATGCTTTATTCTTTCAATTCTTATTGTATTTTGTTAACCCTCATATGTTATCAAGGTGGAATTTGTAATATGTAATCATACTTGTTGGATTTATCTCATTCGGCGAATGAGTATTGTAATCATGTTATGAATTATATTGTGGAATCATGTGGTATTTCATATTCCTGGATGTAAACTGATTATGAATGGAATGTATGTGAACTTTATTTGTTAAGCTTATATATTATGGTTTTTATCCATGTTCCACATTTGGTTTAAGTAACACAGTCTCACAACCTTAGGGGACTAGTTGGCAATGGTTAAGTGAACTTGTAGGTATATGTTCTAACTTATATGTTAATTGTTCTTATTCAAAAAAAAAAATAGTTTGTTTGTTTAGTAAATTGCAACTTTCTCTAGGGTTGCATGGTGGGGCGTTACAAAGAGCACCCATAGTACCATTAAAAATTATTATTCCACCTTCTTTATCACGTGAGCTCTCCATAATCATTTAATAGATTGTTGTTATCATCACATGAATGTATTTTTTTGGTATACATTCATTCATAAGTGTATGTAGCAAGAGTAGTTTTATGGAAGCTACAAGTGTGTAGGCTTGATGATTTTATCCTTATTGAGAGTGTGTATATCTATTGACAAAAAAAGGTGTCAAATGACTGATTATGTTGTTGGAAAGCATCCTCTACTGGAAATTGAATACTTGTGAATTATCCAATCCCTCTATAGGGCAGTTGATTTATTATTTTTTCCCTCTTTCCACTGCAAGAAATCTATAAATTAAATCTAATCTTATACAACGTATTACCATATACCACATAATTTTACTTACTTTGCAGCTTACCATACCATCCAAAAAAAAATTCTGATAAGATTTAAGTCTATAATGATCTTTTATCTTATCCTCATACACTATAATTTATTCTCGCACTATAGTTTGGATGGTATGGCAAGTTCTGAACTAAGTGCAAAACACAAAAATCTTGGAAGATAAAACATCACAAAAATGAAGGAAGAATATATTTTGTAGCAGTTGAAAGTTATGCAAACAACATGTGGATGTGCTATAATTTTTACACCATTCTCGGTGGTTACTATTGCTATTGTAGGTTACATATATTATAAATACAAATTTAGAGTAAGTCAATAGTTGAGAATTTTATTGATTTCTTTGTTTTACTTAAAGGACTTAGGATTTATGCTTGCTTTTTATTATGAGTGGATTACTAGTTATAATATATGTTTTTAGCTTTTCCTTATTTTTGCAGTCATATGTTGACTCAGAAATCAAGGCCATCATGGCACAATACATGCCTCTTGAAATACACGAAGGGAATCCTAATCATATTCTAAATGAAAAATTATAAACAATGGTAAAGTACATATTGCTATATTTATGTTTGATTGCACCAAATTGAATGTTTTCATTGTAGTTATTGATGTTTAAATTATAATAATTATAGGTGATTTCCCAACTTTATACATGATAAAAAAGTTTTATTCTTTATCTTCAACTTTACAAGAATCATATAAATCTAAATTTGGGGCTAATTCTATAGATAATTCGACTATGAGAGAATTGAAAAGTTGTTCATGATGTTGTTTCAATATCTTTTTTTATTGTTATTACTATCCAAACCTATTTTAAATGAAAGTGTAACTACTATGCCATCCTTGCAGAAATAGAGGAAAAAGTGAGTGATGGAAATTGGGCTTTGGTCAACAATTTTCAAACTAAACTTGCTAAACAAGTAGGCCAATTATGCAATACTATTGTAGAATCAATGACAAAACAAAATAAATATTCATTCTTTACGACAATAATTTCAAGCTTCCATGGAATTCAAAGAAAAGGTATTAGTTTAGTATCTAATAGTGCATAAATAGTTATTTTCCTTAGTACAAAATGTTTCGTTTTTATAATATCAACCTTATTTGAGGGTTGGAATGCGATGGTAGTCTATAGGGGAATTCAAACAAAAATTTGTAGATCTCATAGCAGAATATTTCTCCCATATTGAAAGTTTGCAAAATATCTAGTTTGATTGCATAAGGTTGGCTCAAATATTAGTTAGGATGACATAAAATATGCACCTTCTAGGAATGTCAATTTTCTTATGGAAGTAATTTTTTGTTGTTGAACCCTTGCATGTTCTTTTCATTTCTTTTATTATGATGATAGGTAAAATATAGTGATATGATTTAAGCTATGTATCAAATGCTTGTTGTGGCAGTGGAAGAAGTAGATTCAGTACTTGGGGATGTTCAAACTACCCTTTCATAACAACAAGGAGAAATGGATGAATTTTCCTAGCAAAGAAATGAGGTAATTGCATTATTGTTACTATAATCGTTGTTACCTACCATTGCAAAAGACAAATAATGGCCAACTTTGCTTCTTGTACCTTAAATCATAACTAAATATTCCACGTTGTCTTTAATATTTTTTAATTCATGAGGTTTTTAGTGCTTGTAGAGAGCATGCATTATATTGAGTTAATTAAGTCAATATCAAGGGCTACAATGAGTTCCTTTGAGAATTTGTCGAGAGAAGCATCAAAGCTAGAAGTACAACAGTACATTGAGCAAAGTTATGAAGCTAGAGAGAAAAGTATTACTAAATTTCAAAATACCTATGGTAAGGTGGCATTTTTTCTTGCTTGTTTTTCTTTGAGTTAGTAACTTAATATGGTTGATTATTTTATTGGAAACCCATGTAAATTGCATAAATGTAGTGAGTCCAAGTTTGTTGAAGAAGAGTTTGAGCTGCCACAAACATTTGTTGATATTAAATGTGACCTAAAAATTGTTTGGAGACACTATATCTCAATAAAAGCATGTCCTACGAAGTCGCTTCAAATAATGATAGATGTTTTCTTATTGTTCAAGAATCATTGTGTTATTCTCTTCCAATGTGAAAATTTTTCAAGAAAATTGCTTGGCAAATTTCCAATTCTAGTTGATGCAACCTTGAAAACATTAGATTTATGCCATGTGGGATGATTTGTCAATAATGTAAACAATTTGCTAAATGTTATTTGAATTAAATGTTGTCTTAGTATTGTCTAGAAAAAAAATGGATAATTTTGAACTGGGTTGATATGCAATACTTATTGGAAAGCCAACATGTAACAAAATGTTCTTGATTAACATTGCCATTGTAGCTTAAATTTACATTTATGGATAGAATAGTTGGGACTAATATATTTCATGAAGCTTCAAACCAAAGAATGATTTTTACATTTCTCCAAGTTGGTTGTTTCCATGTTGTTGGTAGTGATTATGCTTTGAGTAGTACATTTTTTGGGGGATGTATGATCATGCAGTTGACAACCTTTCTAGCTATCGATTTTCAAATGGAATGAACTTAGTTTGGTATCTACTAGACCAAATAATGGATCATAGATGTACTTGAAGAGTAGGTTACCATGATTTATTGAAATGCATCAAGATTGATCGCCAAGGTTTGCTATTCATTGAAAATGTGTAAAAAGCATAATATTCTCAAATTTTCAAAATACAAAAGGATAGTTGAAATTGTGATTTTTGAAATTTATGATAATGCTAAATATTTTATATGATCCAATTCTTGAACTTGTTAATTTTCCAAACACACAATGATGATTCTTCTCTACCATTTACATTACAAGTGTGAGTGGCAAATATTGCTTGGTTGAGAATCTTATGCCTTTTATGAAATTGTCTTCTAGGTCTCCTTATAACTCAAGGATTGGTTGAGACTATAATGTATTTATTTGATAGTTGAATTTAGTCTCATTTAATATAGTTTTGATATTTTAGTAATTCAACTGTAGAATCATAATACTCATAATACTATTTTCCCTACACCCAGAACTACTTAGGGCAGGGACTCTACCTAGTGCACAACTCTTGTTATTTCTATTATCAACAAGATTTCTTTTTATTGTGAATCATTTTTATAATTTTCATATAGATAGAAAAATTACTCAATTTATTTACCATGTTAATTTAAAAATTATTTAATTAGATGGTTATGGGTATGTGTAGGATCATGATGGGCCAAAACGTGGCGATATGATGGGTATTTGTAGGGTATGTGGTTGAAAACTTTTTTTTACCCAAAATTGATGAAATGAAAAGGGTTTTTAAAGGCGATTATCAGCTTTCCACCAATATAAATTATGTTTTACTTTCAATTTAATAAATAATTATTATTTATTTTCTATTTGAATTATGACTAAAGTCCTGATTGATAGGCTGATTGAAAAACATCTATAGCTTTCAAATGGTATCACATTGTTTGAATCTAAAACATGCGTCACATTCTATGCTTTGCATACTATAAGATTAAACAAAATGAATTTCATGAAGTTTTGACCAAGTTAAGGTGGTAAGAAATATAAGTTTTATATTTTTTAAAAGTTGTAATAAAAAAATCATTTAAGTAATTATTTACTTGGAAAAAAATTACAAAAAAATATGCTCACATTAGGACATGAGTCCTCTACTTATATCTAAAATATTATAAAAAATAATTATCATTTTATTGTGGTTAGGGTGGTTAGACAAATATCCACTTCTTATTTTTTCCCTGAAATTTAAGTACTACTGCATTGAAATTTCAAAATTTCACTAAATAGATTTTTTTTTTCTTTAAATAAAAATAGTAGTTTAGAAACTATATTCAATTTTCCACAAATTTTATTCTTACATATTTTTGAAATAATATAGATAACTTATTCAAATTTTTACTTCAAGTTTCCTAACTCAGATTTTTCTAATTTTTTTTGCCACTTAAGGGCCTGTTTTTTCCGTGACGATCCTACACATACCCTTATAGCATTTTTTAGGAAATTTAATTTTCTTTTTTAATTATATTTTTATATCATTTTAATAAAATAAATAATTTTATTGTTTGATTATATCTTTATAGTATCTACTTAAACAATTATCATTATCTTAAGGTGTGGTTGTTTAAACCCTCAAGAGTAGGTGGTTTATCCCACTATCAAGGGTTGCTATACATAGTCTATTGATTTTAAGTGGTTTTGAGACCAACTATGTTTCTATAGACCTTGGAACACGCCCCTCATCTCTATTTTGTCCCTTTTGGGTTGCAAATCTCAAGTCCTCATAGTATTGTGATCTAGTTCATTACCACCTAAATCCTAAGATGGTGTAGGTCAGTGGGTGTTTCTAATTAGAACCTATACAACTCAACTCAACTCTAACCTAGCTAGATTTAAAGAGTATCACATGTAGTCTCTAAACTCTCTCCTCTAATGAATACTATACCTCACTCTATTGTGATAATTGTTGTGTGTGTGATTTCCTAATTCTTTTCCATAATTACAAAAATAACCTTCATAAACGAGTTTCCCTTTATTCTCTAGCCTACTCATATGTATCAAAAATCTCTATAATAAGCTAAAATATATCCATATTTATGCTTGTATACTATTGATGCCTAGAGCTAACTCGCATGGCCTACTCAAGATGCATGTTGGGGATCATCATTTTAATGAAAAATGATGGAATTGATCCACTCTATGTAGGCACTACAAAATATAACTTTTAATCAATAAATAATCATAATAGAATAAAATATACTTCTAGTGTTTTAATGAAATTTAAATGTATAGTACAAAAAATTCTCACTAGGGTCCTCAATCTTCCTATCATGATCTAGAGAAGTGGAAGGTATCCTAGGAGTTATCTCTATTGCCATCATGGTTATAGTCACTATTTCCATGATGAAGAGCCTCATAGTAGTTGTATTGCTCAGCTCTCCCTACATATTCTAACTAATGACATCACGATTAGATGGTAGTGGTCATGCTACTCGATGTTGTACCATATGCCTCTCCTCTAATATAAATTTTCCTTCATTTCTCATGGCCTCATTGATGGTATAAGTGCAACCTACTCATTGTCCTCCTCCTCATTATTATCATTATCAAATTAGAGTGTTACAAGAAAATGGTAAGGATAGACCTTCCTATTGTAGGAATCCCTAATAATTTTTATCATATGCATATTGATTTCACTTTTACCCATGCTAGTACGTGTACCATAGAAAAATGGATAATTGACATTTTCATGGTATTTAAGGTCTTTCTCTTGTGATGTTTCACTTGTCTTGCTTTATTTAATGTTGTAATGTAACTTATGCATTCACATTAGGTCTTAAATATTCAAAATATGACATCTTGTGAAGGTGTTGTGAAGTTTTGTAACACATTTCTACACATTTCTAGACACTTTTCATTATAATTCACCTAAAAATCACCTTTTCATCATTTATCAAGTCCTATTTTAAAGTGTTGTAAAGTCTTGTAACAAGATTTCACACTTTTCTAGACTTAATTTCACTATTTACACCTTTCTTATGCTTTATTTGACCCCTTTATGCACTCATAAGACTTAATTAAGTGTATTTTTGAATGTAAACCTAACAAATAACATTAAGTGTGACTTAATTCCTGGCACCCACTTACAAGCCCAAGGTGGGACTCATTCGTCATGGGTGATGAATGAGTCCCTCTTCGCTCCAAATACAAAATATTTCAAATTTTCTTTCAATTTTTTATTTAAAAATACCTTGTGTCGGCCTGTGATGATGTATTATTAGGTTATTAGGGCATGCATGTGTATAAATAAGTGTTTTTCTCCTCATTGTACATTTCCCAATCATCAAGTTCACTTGCATTCATCAATTAGCATTCAAGTACTTTACGTCATTCAATCAAGCATTCATCAAGCATCTTGGAGTAGCCATTAACATATCTTCAAATTTCTTCAACAAGGTTGTGGTGAGTTTAGGACATTTGCATGTTATTTATTCATCATCACTTGTTCATTTCATTTCATTTCTTCATTAAGGGTTTGATTACCAAAGTTGGATTTGACCGAGGAAAATCCCTATACTCTAACCCTTAACCATTTTCCCCCTTTTGCATGTGTTTTTGAAAAAAAAATTATTCATATTTCTCAAGGAATTTGGTGTTGAAAGGTGGTCAACAAGTCAACAAAGTGTTTCAAGTCAACTAAACCCTATTTCAAGCTTGGAGACAACCTAGAGTCCCTTTTTTGTAGATTTGACTCCATCAACTCGACAAGAAGACAAGTGTAGATCTGGAGCTACAAAATTGACCTTTGATTTCATAGAATTTTGGAGGAGAACTGATTTTCCATCAGTGGAAAATGAGTCCTAGCTTAAGGATGAAAAAGGTGATATTGTTAGATTCCAGTTCCTGATAGTCAGAAACCTATTTCAAGGAATTTTACCAGTAGGAGGACTGATTTTCCATTAGTGGTGAATGAGTCCCACTAGTCATCAACAATTATTTTTCTAGTATTCCAGAATATTTTCAAATCTTCAATCTATTTCCAAGTGCACTCCTTTTAGTCTCTTTCATTTATGAGTTCATTTGTGCATGTTTCTTGTTCATTCTTGCAAACCTCACTATGTTTTCAAACATTGCATATTACATTAGTTTTGCATTAATAATTAGTGAATTACATCATTTAGTTGCATCTACATCCTTGCATTTAGTCTTAATTACATCATACATCCTCTATTTGAGTGAACCATCACAATTTTGGTGTTTTATCTCTCTTCTTTTAGGTGAAAGATCCTAAGAGTGTAAGAGAAGTCCATAAAACATTAAAATTGTTGGTTCATTTTTGTGAACCTGCATATTGAACACTTTATCTTTCTGATTTACATTTTCCTTTGCATCCTAGGACTTCATTATGTTGTCTTTTGCATTATTTTTTCATCCTAGGGTTTCTCAAATTTCATTAGTGAAAAACTCATATAGACTTCATTTTTGCATATCATATCATTTAAAAACTTAGAACTTGCATTTGCATCCTCATTTTGCATCTAAAAATCATTGAAATAATTTTAAATTTTTTGAAAAATACAAAAAAAATCCATACATGGACTCATTCGCCATCCTAGGTGAATCAGTCCAATTGCATTTTCTACATTAAAATTTCTGGTATTTTCATATTTTTTCCTACATTTATGTTTCCTGTTACTATCTTCTTGTTTTAGTTTATAGAATTTATTTCATTAGCATTTTGTCATTCCTAGTTTACATTTGCATCCACCTCATCTTTTGTGGTACTTGTATAAGTGTTTGGTGCCCTATTGATAATACTTTAGTGAGATGAAGTTCTAGACTTATGGCTTCCCGCGATAACACTTTCATTGTGAACCTTGGGATCTCAAGAGCACCTACTCCTAGTATGGAAAATGGTGCATTAAGCATGGATACTACAACTAGTATTCCTTTACCTTCACATCTAATGCATGTTGACACACAAACTAATTCCATTATGCAAGAAAAATTCATTAGTATTCATGAGGATTTTGCACATTTGCAACAAGATTTAAGTCTTGAAAAAATTTCCACCACTACTATACCTACAATAGAAAACCTTCATCTCTTGATTGAAATTGATGATGGCTTACATGTTATGAAAAGAATAGCTGAGATATACAATAAAAATGCTCCTTTCGCATCCCACTCAACAAACATTATTGTGAACCAAGGAGGATCTCACATTCCTCTTCGTTCAACCATAGCATCCATACCCACCTATACCACTCCTCATGTGATAACAACCATGCAATAGGTTAGTCATGCGACTCCTTTGTCTATTCCAACTAGAATTTCTAGTTCTTTTGTGGCATTGAATGTTCCATCTTATACCTTCACCCCTCATAATGTTCCTTTCACTTCTCCTAACATTACATACATTCCATCACCATTTTTCCATCCCCCTCATACCACTTACACCGACCCCATCATTACACAACTCTTTAACACTATTTCATCCATGTAACAACAAATATCCACCATTACCCAAAGTTAAAATTCTCCACCCACATATCATGTCCACAGTATCCCATTATCTCTAGAGATCTTGAGAACAAAGATGACACAAGGAATTGAGTTTCCTAGGATTGAGAAGTACAGAGGTAAAGGAGACCCTACTAATCATGTTAATGCCTATACAACATTGTGCAATGATTTTGTCCTCAATGATAAAGTATTAGCTAAAAATTTTCCTAGAACCTTAAAGGACACTACATTAGAGTTGTTTTCAAACCTACCTAATCATTCAATCCGGTCACTTAATGAACTTGTGGATGCCTTTATAAGTCATTTCCAAGTCCATATGACTCCCAAAAAGATAATGGTTGTTTTAATGCCATGTAAACAAAACATAGATGAAAAAGTAATTGATTTCATTTCACGTTATTAGTCATTGATTGCTCAAATTGATGCCACGATTCTTGTTTCACATCTACAAAATATGTTTAGAGTATGTGCAAGATCATCATGGAAAAAGTAGGCCCTTAAGTGGCAAAAAATTTAGAAAAATTAGAGTTAGGCAACTTGACGTAAAAAATTGAATAAGTTATATTATTTCAAAAATATGTAAAAATAGAATCTGTAGAAAATTGAATGTAGTTTCTAAACTACTAGGTTTATTTAAAAATAAATAAAAAATATGTTTGGTGAAAATTAAAAATTTCAATGCAATAGTACTTAAATTTCAAGAAAAAATAAGTAGGTGTTTGTCTGACGACCCTAACCACAATAAAATTATAATATTTTTTTATAATATTTTAGATATAAGTAGAGGACTCATGTTCGGATGTGATGCATATTTTTTTATAATTTTTTTTAGTAAATAATTAATAATGAATTTTTTATTACAACTTTTAAAAAATATAAAAACTTGTATGTCTGACCACCTTAACTTGGTTAGAACTTCACAAAATTCAATTTTATTTTTTAATCCTATAGTATGTGAAGCATAACATGTGATGCATATTTCAGACTCAAAAAATGTGATATTGTTTGAAAGCTATAGATGTTTTTCAATCAACCTATCAATTAGGAATTTAGTCATAATTTAAATAGAAAATGAATAATAATAATTTATTAAATTCAAAGTAAAGCATAATTTATATTGGTGGAAAGTTGATAATCTCCTTTAAAAACCCTTTTCATTTCATCAATTTTGCGTAAAAAAAAAGTCGTCAGCCACATACCCTACACATACCCATCATATTGCCACTTTTTGGCCCATCATGATCTTGCACATACCCTTTATCAAAACTTACACACTCACCTTAGGATTAGTTAAGTATGATGAAATTTCCTCCATTAATGCATTTATGCACGACCCTTTGTGACTATCATAACTTGGTTACTAGTCATGATTCAATTCCACTTCTAATCAAGCTAAGAAGTTTGAGCAAAACAACCAAAACAACACGCAAAACTTTAGAAAATGAAACAAAGGATTTTTTCAGTTCAATCCACCTTCTCCACAAGCAACCCAACCTATTTAGAGTCAAGTGGAAGCTATTAAATTAGTTGTTTCCTTTACCTATGGGGACCTAAAGAGAAAATTTACCCCCTTACCCAATACTCTCCATAACACAATGAACCAATTGCTCCAACAATAGATGAACACTTTTCCTACCGTTAAACCACTTGATATCACCAAGCTTTTACCACACACCTTTTAACATAATGCTTATTTTCATTTTCATTTCCAAAATGGACATGACACCAAAGAATGTAAGCGTCTCAAACATTTAGTTTAAGACCTCATTGATTTTGGTCGTTTGTCCATTGCAGGTGTCAATGATCAAGGAAATAAGTTTTTTGCACCTCTTAATTAGAATTTACAAATATTTACCAACCCTATGCCTAAACATAATGTTTCATTTTTCAAGGCTAGTGAACCTTCAAACACTCATGTGATGAACATTGATACAAATAATGAACAACATGATATAACTCCAAATGTTACCCAAGTTGATCCTATGGATGAACTTGTGGGTACGATAAATGTTATCCCTTGTAAGGGACCAATAAAAAAATATCTTGATATTACTTTTTCTTCTCATGATATACTTAAAAAGCTTCCCAATGGTCCTCTTTACATAGCCATAAAAATCTACGATAAGACCACCAATGGGATAGTAATAGATCCTGCTTGTGGTGAGAAAGTGATCACAAAAGAGTTTTTAGTATTACCTGATCTCTATCAAGATGATTATAATAAACCAAATGCATGGATTAAAACACATACTGGTTTTGTGTTCCCTACAATTGGATTGATTGTACTCCCATTACAAATAGGACCCAAAAATTTGGATGTAACATTTTCTATTATTCCACAATCAAATCAGCTTCGTATATGGCTAGGTCATCCTTGGCTTCACTCGATGAAAGTGGTCCCTTTAATTGTTCACAAATGTTTGAAGTTTCCAAATGGAAATGAATTTTTTACCATATACCATAGTGGATTTAATCCACTGTCCTATAAAGGTAATTCTTCATTAGAATCCTTTTGGCCTGAACCTATCGAATCCATCACCCCTTCAAAGGACTTCTTTTTCATAACCTATCAAAAGTTCAAAGCCAAATGAATAGCTGAATTGTCTCTTCGTAACATTTCCCCTTCCACTTCCACTACTCCTATCCTTAAAGAGATAATGCTCTAGCTTGAGTCTAAAACTAAAAAAATAATTTAACCTCATGAGCACCCAACCATAAACACTTCCCCTTCATCATTTAAATGCCCAAGATAAAATGAAACCAATCATGTCATGCCTCCTTGTATTAAACAATATTATAAAGCCAAAGATAAATTGATTGACCCATCTTCTTTGGTTTTTTTTGTTCTCCCCCCTTTGAAAGAAAAGGAACCTATGGTGGATCAGCCCACTCTCACACCTCAACAACTTCAAAATAAAATTAAGCAAAATTGCGGTGCTAGGGAGCATAGGCATAGTTGTCATCTCCTTGCTCGTCAAATACAAACAAAAAACAACACAAAAAATCAATCTCTTCCTTTGAAAGAAGTAATACATGATTACTCTCCTCCTCTTAACATGCCACAAGATAGTACAGTCCAACCCTCACAAAAAATGATCTAATCCAACAACCACAACTTGTGATACATCCTTCCTTGGAAATTACCCTCCATCCTCTCATCATGATTAACCTAGATGATGATGATGAGGAGGAGGAGGAGATCACTAGAATTGATGAAGAAGTGCATAATGATTTAAATTCTTTATTTTCATCATCCTTGAGCTTAAAAGATAAATCTGCTACACTAAGTGAAGAACCTAGCACTTCCCCTAGTTCAACACTTGCAATTCTTCCTCTAGATAGTCAACCACCCTCGCAATATATTGAACATGATTGGGAGGTAGATGACTTGTTAGATGGTTGAATTTCATTTTCCTTGTTAGCCTTTTACATTTTCCTTTTTCCTTGCTTTGCTTGTATGTGTGTATTGTGTTCCCCCGTAATGTGTGTTTGATGTTCTCTCTCCTTGTGAATTTCTTCTATTTGTACCTCTATTCTTCTATATGTCATACATTTTTCCTTTTCTTTTGTTTTTGATTTTCCTTTTGGGGATGATGCAAAGTGCTGAAATGCCCTAGGTCTCTTTTTCTTTTCCTTTTGTATCTTTTCTTGTGTTTTTCCTTTTGGGGATGACATAAGGCATTGAGACTGAAATATTTGCTTCATTTTGATCCAAAACTTTTACTTTTCGTTTTCCTTTCAGGGATGATGCAAAGCATTTAGACTTTGTTTTTTATTTTTCCTTTTCTCTCTTTGTGTCATTCTTCTAGTTCTATGTGCTTTGAGGAATGATAATAGTTTTGAGCTCTTTAATAAACACATTGCAACAAGGAACATACTAACCCCAAATCCATAGATCCCTTATGTGTTTGGTGTGCTCCTTTCTAGGGGGAAACCTCCTTTTCTTTTTTTCTCTTTTTTCATTCACATGAAGTAGCCTGACTTAGAGACATATGACTTGTTCTAGGGGCTTTCCAAGTTGGATCTCATGTCTTTTTTGTTTTTCTTTCATTTTTCCTTTGCTAATTTAAATTAATTGCTCATAGAATAGTGTGTAGCAATTCTTTTAAAGTGGGGGGTATACATTGGCATCATTTCATTTGCATTCTTAGTGAGGCCTTATCACTTCATATGATGCATTCATCACTTTGTGGATGACATTGGGTGTGATGGCCTTCATAAGTGTGATCTATCTTAGCATATTACATTCCTCTTAGTGGCCTGATGTGACACACTACATCCCTTAATTTTTGAATATTATATTCTTTGATTGGTCCTCTCTTGGAGACATTAGACATAATGTTCCCTAAGTGATAAACCTTGCATAAACTTAACAATACTCCTTTGAAAATATTTTACATTATACATTTTTTCATTTTACATTTTACATATTTTCCACCTTGCATAACGTAACTTGCATGCCTATGGTACCCTTTGTATTTTTTCATGAATTCTAAGAATACAAAGCTTTTCTTGTCTCATGAAGCATGAAATGACATTTTCCTTTGTGGCACCTTGTTAACATTATGAGGGGGTATAACTTTAATATGGTTGATTGGGAAGCCCACTCAATGGTACGACTTTCCCCATAACCACCTATGTGTTTGTGAGTGCATACCAACTAGTGTATGTACTTCACCTTTTTGGGTTTTCTCACCTAATAGACTGCCATGAATTCTATCACCCCATAGTTAGTATGCATTCTCTTTTTCTCACAAACAAACTAGATCTAATCCACAACTAGTTGGACAAATGATGAAAGCTTGATATAATTCTCCCTTTTCTTCTCTTTCTTCTTGCTTGTGTTCCTTTTTTCTTATATTTAATTTGCCATGGGATCTTCATCCTGTAGGCTTGATCATCCCTATTGATCATTGTCATTCCATCTTGCTAATGTAACTACATTTGGATCCTTCTCAATATTCATGGCTACTTTAGTGTGAATTTCAAGCAAGTTCATTCTCTCACTAAAGTGGGGGCTAAATGTAGCATAGAAAAATGGATCATTAACATTTTCAGGGTCTTTTAGGTCCTTCTCTTGTGATGTTTGACTTGTCTTGCTTTGATTTAATGTTGTGATGTAATGTATGCATTCACATTAGGTCTTAAATATTCAAAAGATGACATCTTGTGAAGGTGTTATGAAGTGTTGTAACACATTTCTACACTTTTCTAGACTCTTTTCAATATAATTCACCTAAAAATCACCTTTTCATCACTTATCAAGTCCTATTTTAAAGTGTTTTAAAGTCTTGTAACAAGATTTCACACTTTTCTAGGATTAATTTCAATATTTACACCTTTCTTATGCTTAATTGACCCTTTTATGCACTCATAAGACTTAATTAAGTGTATTTTTTTACTGTAAGCCTAAAAAATAACATTAAATGTGACTTAATTCTTGACACCCACTTACAATCCCAAGGTGGGACTCATTTTCCATGGGTGGTGAATGAGTCCCTCTTGGCACCAAATTCAAAATAATTCAAATTTTCTTTCGGGTTTTTATTTAAAAATACCTTATGTCAGTCTGTGATGATGTATTACTAAGTTATTAGGGCATAATTGTTTTTCTCCTAATTTTACATCTCCCAATCATCAAGTTCACTTGCATTCATCAATTATCATTCAATCACTTTGCATCATTTAATCAAGAATTCATCAAGCATCTTGGAGTAGCCATTCACATATCTTTAGATTTCTTCAACATGGTTGTGGTGAGTTTAGTATATTTGCATGTTATTTATTCATCATTCCTTGCTCATTTCATTTCATTTCTTCATTAAGGGTTTGATTACCAAATTGGGATTTGACCAAGGAAAGTCCCTATAGGGTAAGTGCACCAAGATGGTTCCCAAAAAGGGGCTTAACTAGCCACTTTTTTTTTTGAAATTAGGAAATACTAACGTTGGATGTGAAATTGAGGATAGTTACACTCAAAATTTTGAGATGAAACAAAAACAAGGATCAAAGTGCTCCAAGTATACTTTCTAAAATACTTATTTATTTTGGAAGTGGTTGAGATTAAGGGGTTCAAAGGAGGGATACGCACAAATTGGTGTTGTTTATGTCAGAAAAACATAACATAGCAACTCTTGTACAACCCTAGCATGATGAATTTTTTTGTAGTATTTTTAAAATTGCTATTGTCAAAAGTTAGCTAACACTATCTAGTTGATGCACAATTTTTATGATAATTTTTTAATGAATATTTTTTTTACTAATTTTCTAAGTGGGCACTTCCTGAAAAGCATAATTTTGGCCATGCTCCCCCTACAAATTTTGGAAAGTAATTGATATTTTTTATTTTTTTAAAAAAATTGTATAATGGAGTATAGTTCCTAAAAATGTAATTTATTTGAAATTTCGATGAACAGTTAGTTTATAACAAAAAAAACACCAAACACTACTTTTTGGAAAAAAAGAGACATATAAACAAAATAAACTATGGATGAAAGGCTTAACATTGTTAGAAAGTGAAAAAAATTACATTGTTGGATAGGTAAGAGATAACTTAATGTTACCCATGTGTTTGATTTTGCCGATATTGAACTAGATGAAATCCTGATGGTGAGCATCAACCTGATATGTGAAAAAATTGTAGAATTTGTAAAAAAAAATCTCTAGTAATTGGAAATTCCTTCCAAGCCTTTGGGTTGGTATTCCAAGACAAATATCAATGCTAAGGCTCAGGGATTTTCAAAGCAAAATATAAATCCAATGCATTATAATGTGCTCATGTTATGTCTTTTTTTTGACCTTTTTTGCTTCTCTGAGATATATGTAGAGCAAGACATAATGCAAGCATGTTATAACGCGCTCACATTATGTCTTCCTTTATGTTAAATGCCACTCTATTGAATGTTTGTTGATATATTTGTGTGTTCTTATGTCCATGTATGTTGGTGTGTCATGTATGTATACATGCCTAAATGTATATAAGATTGTATCTACACATGTATGTATGTATGCTTATATGGATGTCAAATTCTATGTACATATGTATTATGCTTGAATGAATTTATGTATGTCATTAGAGGGAGTGATAATTTTAAGAGAGAGAGAGAGAGCGAGTTTCCTAGGTAGGGTGGTATGGGGAGAGGGAGAGGGGGTGGAGGTGAGATTTTAAGAGAGAGGGAGTGGAAGATACAGGGTTGGAGTGAGGGGTACTTAGCTAGGTAGGGTGAGGAGGAGAGACTTGAGAGATAGGTAGGGAGAGGGATTTGGAGAGAGAGGGAGTGGGATAGAGAGGG